>CM067366.1:56626172-56991172 GCA_034401795.1 Chaetoderma sp. LZ-2023a | reverse complement strand
CCATGGGCAACATCCTGATCAAGTCTGATGATGGCAGGATAAAAGCTGTGGGTGTAGGTGATGATCTTGGACCTAAATTAGAGAACTTGATATTAACGTGTATTATTGGGGTCATTTCAGGTAAAATGAATTACGTTTCTGGCAAAAAAAACCTGGTTAATTTCACCCTTAAGGGTAACCTTGACCTTTAACTTTGGCCACAATATCTGTTAACATCTGTGGTAACCAGGAGTAATATCTAACCGAAGTATCGTGGTTATCCGATACTTGTAGGTGTAGTCACAATTGAAATATAAATGCTGCAAACTCGTTAACATACGCTATTTAGGAAACTTGCAAACCACTGGATGGATCTAATTTAAAATTGTGGCCAAATCAAATCAATACTGATTAGGGCAAACAATATTTTGTCGGAGATTTTGAAGAAAAGAATTTGATTTCAATCCAATCCAAGACAATTTTGTCATTTTCGCTAAACATTCGAATATCCGTATTTTTTGCGCATATTCGTATTATTGATCTGACAATACTTAGGCATACTCGTATATTCGAATATTTGGACCAAATTTTATTCTTCAGTAACTGACTTGTATTGAGACACAACTGCATTCAAGGGAGGATTCCAGTTTACCCATCAATCATATGACGTCATAATCAACAACGCGACATGTAGCATGACGTCATAATCAATTACCTCGTGAATTACGTAGCTAAGTTCGTCATGAACACCTAATTCACCTTTCCAGAGTACCCATCCATCATATGACGTCATAATGAACTGCGTGACGTGTAGAATGACATCATAATGAATGACGTCATGAATGCCGTCGATAAGTGCGTCACGAACGCATATTTGAAGACGGTCTATGCGTTGGTGTACACATTGTTTGCTTTTACTATTTAATAAATATTCTGTTGAATATTTTGAAACTAATTTGACTGGGCGCTGTTGCTGCCATAGGCAGTAACAGCACCTAGTCAAATTAGTTACAAAATATTCAACAGCTTCCCTGTATAATTTTTAGGAAATTGATAGCTAGGGCATTCGGGGATCGATCAATCCCAACACAGCGAGGTGTGGGCGGAGTTTAGCTAGTGATGGGCGGGGCATAGCTAAAAATGGAAAGGTCCATTGATGACGGATTAAGTGAATTGTATGTCTTTATAATGTAATAACCCTAGGCAGCAACAGCGCCCAGTCAAATTAGTTTCAAAATATTCCAACAGCTTACCTGTATAGTTTTCTGCTAATTGATAGTCAGAGAGCTTAACGATCGATCGATCACACAACATGGGCGAAGTGTGGCTGGAGCTTAGCTAAAAATGGGCGGAGCATAGCAAAATCTGCATTCCTCCATTACCAGAGTGTGGTCGCATAAAGCAGGTTTTGCTGTACGCGTGTTTGGCAGCACCGATTTGTTGAATTAATTTTTTGTTATAGCCTGCACTATTTTAGTATAGATTTAAGCGTCTAATTCGTGTATTTAATCATTTCACAGATACATCGACTGTATCTCAACTAACCTTTCCAGAGTATCCATCCATCATCAGACCTCGTATGACGGCATAATCAGCTCAGCGCGTGTATGATAACGTCATAATCATTATGTCACAAAGGGTTCCATATAGACCGTCATCAAATCTCAAAAGGTCCGACACGTTGTATGAATTGTATGTCTATGTAATTCTTTGCTATTTAATAAACTTGCTGTTGAATATTTGCTTTAGGCAGCAACAGCACACAGTCAAATGAGTTTCAAAATAATCAACAGCTTACCTGTGCATTTTTTGGGAAATTGATAGTTCAGAGCTCGATCGATCCCATCACGAGCGAGGTGTGTGTGGAGCTTAGCTAAAGATGGGCGGGGAATAGCTAAAACCGGAACTGTCTGTTAGGAGACTAACATACATGACACCTGTTGAATATTTCGAGATTAATATGACTGGAAGCACTGCTTAGGCAGCAATGGTGTCCACTTATTATTATCAAAGTATTGCAAAAAATAAACTTTATTTCGTAAATAATTTATTTATCAGGCTTTTGTCGTCGACATATCTTCTAGTAATCTATATTATTCACTCACCTGCCCATATAACTGAGCCACATCCGGCGCAGTGGAAACTGAGCGTGCCATTACTGGGCCAAAATATCGCCACACGAACCATGCGATCACCTCAACAGATAAAGAAATAGATTTGATGTTAAAAACATGATCGCGGTGCTCGTGCCACATGAGGAATATCTGGTTGGGGAAGGATGCAAATGTCGGCATACTTTGGAGGCCGATATTTTTAATCGCGGTTTCAACAAACAATTCACATCCCAAGGATGTTAAATTGGATTCAGGGAAAGATTCGATTCGAGGGACAGTGGACCAAATTAAATGTTGAATTGGCGGTTCGTATGTGCACGTGTACTTTGACGGCGATATGTATACCCCTAATTATAAGCTTTCTTGTGTCAGATTTGAGAAGACTGTAAGATTAAATATCATACTTTCAATATATGAATTTAGGTGGCAAACGTTTTACTTGTGTACTAACCTTGTGCTTGTGACACCTCGGCTACAGGCTTTCTGTCCGGACCACCAAATGATATTGGACCCTAAAACAACAAACGGCAGACCTTATTATCTGCTTGGTTTATAAATGCTCAGATTTACAGAAGGTGTATGCTTATTTTGGAACTCACGTAAATTGCTAGCGTCGTATCAACAGGGCGATTGCTTCCAGTGAAAATATCGACATTTGCTAACCACTGTTTCATGTTACCAAAATTTAAATCTCCATCTCTATGCAACATCCCCATTTTATGTGTGATTAATGTATTTTGCAGCTGTCGTAGTAGCATGAGAGGGGATGCAAGGGCTCAGCATCGAGCTCAGTGCGCTGTTCCTTGAACCATTCCCGAATTGTGTCTCCTTTGCCCCTGTTAGTCCAGATAAAGTGTCATTCAGAATGCTGTATAGTGAGTGGTTGTGTGTAGTCAGTGACTCTCAGGGCTCGAGATGCCCGAAACATTTTGTGACAGTCACCCGTGGCAATGATTTCATCTGCCAATGAGTCTGTTTGTTGAATAGCTAGACCTATTAAGCATTCACTTGTGGCGCAAGATGTGCTGTGTGGTCCCTGCGTAGTTTGTTGCGCTCTTCACTTTAGGCAGTTTGATAGACGCGCCCCGCCAACAACAGCTCATGCATACGCCTCCAGCAAATACATTTTTAGTATTTCAGTTTTACTTTCATTTTCATAACTTTTTGGGGGAGCTACGCAATCCTTCGGGGAACCATCTCAATGACTGTCATGTCTCAAATACACCTATCTGTGGGCGGCCAATGAAACAAACCGAACGAACAAATGAACGACCGAACAGTCATTTGAATATACCCATCCATTGTCTTGACGTTACTTAAATCATCATCAAATTAACTTTCAATTTCAAATTTTACATACTTTGCCTGAACACTCGACAAAAGAAAACAACTATGTAACATTTCACAAACTTACAGAAATTCCTAGGAAATGTACGTTCTGAATGGCTCGCTGCATTGGCGTAATACATCCCATTGATGACGCAAGACCAGCATCCCAGTGCGTGTTATTATCAATATGACTTCCGTTTCCGACATTCATTTCATCGGTAACCAATCCACCATTGTCTTCAATATGTCTGAACGCATAGGCGATCGTCCAGATCGTGTCATAAGCATTTCGTGCATTGGGCGACATCGCCATTGGCCCACCACGAGCGAGGTAGAGACGATCAAACTCAACCGTTGTCTATCAGGATAATAATTATAAAAAATAAAATTAAAGAAGAATAAGAGGAAGAAGAAAAAGATGAGGGAGACGATGATGAAAGAAGTGGTAAATGTCATCTTTGGTTTCGTCCGCTTCATTAGACACGCCTCCGACAAAATAATGGCATGTGTTTTATAAATTTATAATTTAATATACAGTCTATTGAATATGTTGAATTTAATTTGACTGGTAGCTTTAAGCTTATACATAATTATCTTGAAATTTAGATTCGTGAAATTCAGGTTTCAAAGTTTTAAATCGATTTCAACACGCGTAACATGTGGGTGGTGCTTAGCTATAAGTAGGCGGGCATAGTTATAAATGCATCCTGCTAGTGTTATATTCGACAACGGTGATCTTTATAAGATCGTCTTATCAGGGATTGCGGGCAATTATGAGACAGGTACGTTTTGTTCCAGGTACATTCAGGTATTCAACCTGCCAAGCCCATGTTTTTGCAGCAAATGTAATACAGAGCCCAGAGGTCTTACATGCAAAACCCAACTGACACCATGTCTACAAGCCTGTAAACAGGCAGATATGGCTTACAACTATAAAGTCACCACATGTCCACAGCCAAGATAAGATTTGCTTGATGTAAAAAGACAAAATAATCATGGTGTGGTCACTGGTCAGTGGATTTATGTGGACATAAAAATGCAATGGTAGCATTAATGCTCAGAATCAGGCCATCGTGATTTATGTATACAGCGGCAAACGGCTTGCAGACTGAGCAATCATGTAGTAGCCTTTGATAAGGGAATATACCTCATAGACAGATAACGCTTAAACTGCCACTATATGACAACCTTTCAAAGCATAGGTACATATAGGAAAAGACAAAACGCCACAAGGTCATATGTCCAGAAAGAACGTGGTTAACATCACTGTGCAATATATAGGTTTACGAGCTTGAAGAATTTTTAATAGAAGAACCTCTTCAGTACGATGCTGCACGGTCTTGATGCCTGCTTTATCAAGAGGGACTGGTGACAAAGATAGTTAAAATCGTATTTGTACATGAACAGAAGATAACATGGCTAACGAGAATCAATACGCCCCCTCAATGAAGGACAATGAACATACAACATGCAAAGTTGATATAGTCGCTAATATTAATCATTATTTATAAAAAATAATCGTGATTTTCGATTTAATAACGTACTCGCACAAGCATAATTGCGAGATCCAAAAACCCATCTAGAAATACAGGAGTGATGAATCTCCTTAGCATGTTGACTTGAGAGGGTTAGGTCCTAATTTGCATAAAATTATCAACTTCAATGTGCAACCTGTTACAAACTGTTAGTTTTGAATTTCTTAAATAGTGCAATTTTTCACTTTACAAGTTTCGGCTTGACACAGTGTTCAACATTATATAGGCCTAGTGTATACTCGTATTCCACTAGTTAATTCCTGAGAAATTATTTATGGCAACAAAATTATGTAAATAACAATAACTTGTTTGAAAGTTTATTTTATCCTTGCAATAACCCTTTTAACCCTAGAACTTATTTTAAAAAATTTACATTTTCTCATAGGAATTGTCCATTTATAGACCAAGAGAATACTTATTTTGAAAATTTACCACGGGAATGACTGGCTCGGTTACGTGCCAGTCATTCCAGTGGTAAAATTTCAAATATAGTCTTCTCTTTGTCTGCATATGGATATTTCTCAAGACCACTGCTGAAGCTGTTTTTGGCTGATATGAGCGTTAAAGTGTTAATGATGTATATATTTATATGAAATTCATTTGGTACTGAACGAAATTACACGTTTTGACCATTTGGAGATCTACAATGTAACATATAACGTTGCCATAATATAACACATAGTTCTGGAAGGCAGAGGATGGTGCTTCTCCAAGACAGGTGGTCCGAATACCACCTGTCTCAAAAATACGTACAGTTGCTCATGGAGGGATCAAATCTGTCACCCAAGTAATTGACGTCATATTAAATTACTTTATTAGAGGGCTAATGTCATAATCATTAGTAGGTTTAACACAGTCGGGAAAAATTGAATAGTCCGCAATGAAGAGTGCCAATTGTATGTGTTTGACCGATTTATAGTTTAATAACTGTTCTGTTTAATATATATATATGTATACATGATCCTGCGAGGGCCTCTCCAAAATCAGGCTACTGACGATTTACTCTCCTTAAATAAAGATGATTATTATTATTATTATTATTATTATTATTATTATTATTATTATTATTATTATTATTATTATTGTTAAAGGTTAAGCGAGATTATTCAGGTATGAACCCGTTTGAGCACAAAGATAACACATTTGATGGGTTATTAAGTCTTCGACGCGTTTTGCCTACAAAGATTATAGTTACCCATGCCGTGATACTTATGTTCCGAATTTAGTCTTAGAGGTTGCGGAACCTGACGTCATTTTCTCAGTTACTGCTGGGTTCCCAAATCTCTACCCGCAGTTTTTTTGTATACCGTTATACCGTACTTAACCAGTTTAACCCTCGAAATGGTTCAAGAAAATTTAAATTTTCTCATAGAAAGTGTCCATTTTCAGACAAAGAGAAGACTATATTTGAAAATTTACCACTGGAATGACTGGCTCGGTTATCGAGCCAGTCATTCCAATGGCAAATTTTCAAAAATAGTCTTCTCTTGGTCTGCAATTGAACATTTCTCAAGACGACTTCAGAAGCCGTTTTTGGCTGATGTGAGGGAAAAGGGTTATTGAATAGGCCTATGAAGATTAGCTTAGAAGACAGTTCCTGTACTCTGGGATACATTCACAGGTTGGACTAGATCCCTAGCTTTTCGGATCGCCTATTCTTGCGCAATAATATCGTAACGTCGGGTCAGTAGTTTCCGGAATACACCCGCAGACGGATAAACAAACAAACAGACTAACGCTGACAAGAGAGCTGCTTCGCGACATAATAAATCAATAGACCTTTTCCACATTAGCGTATTTTGGGGAAATACTTCTCAGAATACGTTGCGCGTATAACTTCTGACGACGCTCAAACAGCATTACTTTACTATGCGAATCAGATACTACGCAATTTAAGCAGATTATATGAAAAACTATGCTCATAATTGCATTGAAGTCATACACCATTGGAAAGCTAAGCCACTTTTCTATACATTTATCTATTGGTGTTTATAGTTTTGTAAGATTTAATACATTTGATTGCAATTTTAAAATATCCCAGATTGTCCACTTGATTTAATGATTCCAGGTGAAATGGTGTATTTTGTATACGTAAATAACTTAGTGAAAACTTTGCAAAAATTAAAATAATAATTCATTAATGTTTCGGCAATTGAATGCGCTTTCCAATGATATATGATTTAAACAATAAAATGATTTGAGTTTATCGTAGGAACGGTTTAAATTGCGGTGTATTTTAGTGTAATAGTAACTCAATTCGGGCCAGCTGCCCGTTGACGGCGTTACCAACCAGCAGTTTTGCTCCGAAGGTCAATTTATGGGACTCCTGGCGTAATGACATCAATGTGGGAAAGCTGTATTATTGTAAAATGTTCGCAATTTAATATACAGTACAGATAATAAGTAAGTTAAAATGTTTCTAAGACAAAAGAATTTTGAACACAATGTAAAAAGTGTTTGCTGAACATTTTGAAAATAATAGCAATCGAAGACATTGCTGCCTACCTTAGGCAGCAACGACTTCACATACAAGTATCTTTAAGATATTCTACAGCACGTTTTTATTTTGTTTTTAAAATAAAGTTATTTCGGTGCCGTACTGTACATTGTACGGAAATTTGTGTACGAGTAACGATCGGAATAATTATACATCCTGGCACGTAGGCCTACATACTTCGGCAAAATAGAATATAGATTAGTCTTTTTTCGGTTCACAATAGGCTGCATGCTACAACAAATAGTATGCATCAATATATGGAATCTATACATTGACGGGCAGCCATAAAACAACGCCGTGTACAAAATACGATACTATTCTAGATACTTCCCGAAAGCTTTAGTCAAAACCAGGAATATTTTCTGCTACCGGAACAAATAAAACACTAATTACGCCAGACTCACAGTATAGGATGAATCGACGCGAAGTTTAACCCATTTCACACGTCAGAATCACGGGAAACCAGATTTAAAACGATCTAATGCTTTCTAAATAATTTAAATGTAAGTCGTTGTAAATGGCTGCTGACAGGGCATACAGTCCATTTATGTTAATAAAAATCGTTAGCGCGCAAAACTATCTTTTCTTGCAAATATTGTCATTGGCCTTTTGTGTATAATATTGGTTAATTAATCAGCAAACATATGGCTGGATTCTCGCAGGTAAGTACATAGATGCTATTGTTTTTCTTCGCGGCGCCATCTACCATCTATAATGAGAATTGGCGTCAGATCTCAGAATTTACCGTATCGATTCACGCCAGATTCGATTGAGGTTGGACATTCGACAAAGCGATGCCTTAACAAAGCGATGCCCCGGGAAAGCAAACACAATTTAGACAAATATCCAAGGCTACAATGTCTGAGAATATTGGAGTCGAAGCTTGTGTGCAACGGTAGTTTTAATCGTGTGTGCGTGCGTGAGCTTAATCGTCCGCGTGGGTACACGTGACGCGCGGATCGGCGCCAAAAACTGTCACTGGGAGTTGCAGTCATTTGCTAAAACAATGGAGGACTGGTTGCGTACTGATTGTGACATAAACTAGCCATCTGTCTCTTCACTGTACAATACATCTTGCGTCGCCCTCCTCAGACACGTTCGTACCGGGAGATGTATAGCAACGCCCACCCACACCCACCCACCCCGCCCCCACCCCGTCCTTCCACTCGCCAGCCACATAATTTTCAGAACACCACATCGCAGTTTCCAATCCGGCATCAAAGACTTTGATTTAACCATTTAACCACTAAGATGTCTGTGTCTAAATTTCAACAGATCTATACAGGACAACTGATGAATATTTTGAAACTAAATATAACTGGAATTCAACCCTTTAGCACTTATATCAGCCACAAACAGCTTCTGCGCTGGTCTTGGGAAATGCCCATTTGCAGACCAAAAGAAGACTATTTTTGAAAATGTACTACTAGAATGACTGGCACGATAACCGAGCCAGTCATTCCAGTGGTAAATTTTCGAAAATAGTCTTCTTTTGGTCATCAAATGGACATTGTCTGTGAGAAAATTGAAATTTTCTTGAACAAATTCGATGGTTAAAGGGCTAGCTGGAACGTGTTGCTATCATAGGCAGCTACAGCTTCCGGTCAAATTAATTTCAAGCTATACAACCGAGTATCCCTTACATTGTAAAGAATTTGATCTTTCTGGCGTGTAAGGGTTAAATGCTTAAAGACAACAGTGAGAGTACATCTATTGATTTTAGAGACGTCTTCCTATTGGAAGTGAGCGGACTGTTACTGAGGAACACTGCCCGGAGCGTGGCGAGCGAATCGCACGACCACTAATAGAATGATTTGGCCGGATTACTAACGCAAATGACAATTTGCCCATCGCTATCCGTGGTTTGTTTGTAAGTGATACACACGAGGAATTACCCAGAGTGCTTTTCCATCAAACGAACAACTTAGACTGTTTATTGCCACGTTCAGATGAACCTGTACATAACGGCCACCTTATACACGGTTAACTTGTCACTACTTATACAGGTGGTCTTTGAGAATAAGTCGGTTTTTAACCCGACGTGGCTCTTGTACCCATAGGATGGTGTTTTAGGAGGCGGCATTTTCCCTACCCCAAAATACAGGTGGAAGTTATAGAAGTATTAAATGCGTTGTTCTTCCAGAGATGATTACTGTACGGCGTCGGCCATTAGATGTGATGGTGCATGCGGGGTTGGGTGGGTGGGTGCTGTTGTAGGGCAACAGTGACAACGACACTAACAGCGGCAACAATAACGACATTTTCGGCACCGTTATGGGCAACGACACAAATGTGATTTCTGTGTGCATAAGTTAACGTTACTGTATAATTGGCTATAGGCATATTCGTGTGAGTGTACATTTTCGTCATAAATTAACCTTCTACCCTTTAAGCCGGCCAAAAACTGCTTCTGCAGTGGTCTTGGGAAATGTTCATTTGCAGACCAGGAGAAGACTGTTTTTGAGGTGTACCACTGGAATGACTCGCTCGAAAACAGAGCCAGTCATTGCATGATAAATTTTCAAAATAACCTTTTAGTCAACATACAAATAGATAATTTCCCTGAGAAAATTTAAACTTTTTCTAAAGCATATTTGGTGTTTATTATTAGGTTAAAGAGACATATTCACGATGGCATCCCGGTGGGGGAAACAAATCTGAGAAACGAATGACAAATGAATGTGTATTTTGCATCATATTTAGAAAGTTGGACAGATAAGAACATTTTAATTTGAATTTAGTCATATACACCCCCTTTGATGTTTTGTCGTGTACAACCAAGACGGATTGTGCCTATTGTAGGTCTAAACTCGCTCTTGTTGGGATCGATCGATCCCTGAACTCCCTGGCTATCAATTTCCAGAAAACTATACAGGTAAGCTGTTAAATAATTTTAATCTAATTGACTGGGCACTATTACTGCATATGGCAGCAACAGCGTCCAGTCAAATAAGTTTCAAAATATGATTATGACGTCATCCTTACACGTCACGCAGTTGATTATGACGTCACATGATAGATGAATAAACTTGGAAAGGTCAATTATAAATAATGATAGCGATGTCACTCATATTCCTTATGTACACAATATCACAGGACAATTCACCTTTCCAGAGTACCAACCCATCATATGACGTCATAATGAACTGCGTGGTGTGTACAATGACATCATAATGAATGACGTCATGAATGACGTCGATAAGTACGTCACGAACGCATATTTGATGACGGTCTATGGGCTGTTGTACAAATTGTTTGCTTTTACTATTTAATAAATAGTCTGTTGAATATTTTGAAACTAATTTGACTGGGCGCTGTTGCTGCCTATGGCAGCAACAGCACCCAGTCTAATTAGTTACAAAATATTCAACTGCTTCCCTGTATAGTTTTCAGGAAATTGATAGCTAGGGCATTCGGGGATCGATCAATCCAAACACGGCAAGGTGTGGGTGGAGCTTAGCTAGTGATGGGCGGGGCATAGCTAAAATGGAAAGGTCCATTATTCGATTGACTGCCAATACCATTCATTGAAAGTTATGCAAACCGTCACATAAAAACGTTGAATTAATTGTGTACATGTACGTATAATATAATTGTGAGTTAAATGTAGATAATGGAATGATGGTATATTCTGTCCATCCGCCCGCCTGCCCACCAGCCCCAGCCCCCCCCCCCACCCCAACCCAGATTGATGGAGGGCAAGGCCAATGTATTAGGAGATGGCAGTTCCGGTTGTCTAGCTGGACATTCTGCTAGGAGGATTGACGGATAACAGAAGGGGTGGCCAGGTGGGTGGAAATACGGATAGGTGACCGTAACAGTTCAACGTTGTAAGGGTGTGTAGCTGGACAGATGTGTGGCTGGATACATGACCGAATTGATGTATGGACATATGGGTAGCTGACCAGATGGTGGCTGCTTGTTGGAGGGATGGGAGAGCAACTGATGGGTGGAGAGACGGATGGTTGGATGGATGGAGATTCCGATGATGACTAGATGTATAGGCAGGCTGGTTGACTGGACTACAGTTATTTACCAGATTCCTGGATGTATGGACGACAAATAGATTACACGATGAATAATTTATTAAAATAACTCGTCTTAACGTAACCGCACCAAAAACGTATTTCTTACGCCGATTCTCATATAGGAAGAAACCACGTGTCGTTAGCGACCGTCAGACGGGTAACCCAAAAGACGAAATACGAAAAAAAATTTACAATTCAAAAAATGTGATGTTGAATATTTTGATGTTAATTTAACTAAAATAGATGTTTTATTGTCTTCATCCAAATATATATGAGATGAAATCGAGGCTATTCCCTCCACACCCACCACCCATGACGGAATTGGAGTGCAAGACAATGCTCAGATTTTGCCAACGGCAACGGCACCAACGGCTTCCGGTCAAATTAGTTTCAACAAATTCAATAGCGTATGCCATAGCTTGTCTTGCAATAGATACCCTGCTAGTTCAGCGTTCATTTGATTTAATATCCGGTTCGGTGTCTGTTGTCTTGGAGTGGGAGTGGCTGAACTAGAGATAGGTACCTTGAAGATATATATATCTTCAAGGTACCTATCTCTAGTTCACCCACTCCCACTCCAAGAATAACGTTCACTTACATAGAGGTGGCCTAAATGTGCCACGAAAGGCATTGAACTTGCAAGCAAATCTAATAACCATCATCGGCATTGTCTGGTCAGCCTGGCTGACCGCTAATCAGCCTAAAGGATTGGTCGGTCACTACACCGTATATCGTTGTATGTTGGAGATTGATTTCTTATTTAAGTGGGGCGGGGTGGGGAAACTATATCAGTGGTGGCTGTTTTAAGACTTTCAAGCATACAAGTCAGTTCTAGGAATTATCTTACCGTATAAACAATGCATTGCTGAATGTTTTGAACTTATTTTCGCTGGAGGTTGATGCTTGTAACATGATCCAAACAACGAGGCTTCAAAATATTCAAAAGCTTGTCTCGATGGTAGAAATTGATTTACTGGAACCTTAGCGATGGAAGGGGCATATGCGATACTGACCCGATATGTACAACTCAAACCATGTCAGGATAATGTCTTTATGAGCTTGTATTTTCCACTGCCACCCCTTTACAGAGATAACGATATTTCACCTAAAATAGATGTTTTATTGTCTTCATCCAAATATATATGAGATGAAATCGAGGCTATTCCCTCCACACCCACCACCCATGACGGAATTGGAGTGCAAGACAATGCTCAGATTTTGGCCGTGATCCGGATAAAAGAGCCAGGATCAGAATCGAGTCAAATTATGGATCTGTCGATATATGGGAAACTACTGATCCGACTTGGCTCAACTATTACGGCAGGAAAAGGTGTGGCCGTACACTAGGATTTCACAACTTTGGCCGTGATTAGCATAAATCCAGAATATCCGAAAAAACACAAGAAAATCAGAAAACTTTTTACAATTTGACAAAACAGAAGTGTGAGAATCTTCAATCTCAGATTTCTCTACTTAGACAACTCGTCGCTTTCCTCCTTCAAATCTCCAACAGTTAGTGCACTTTGGCTGTGCCTTTGAGAATGACCTGACAGATTCTGTAAGAGTTACGATGTCCTAACTCGGTGATTACTGACTACGTTTTCTGAAGGCACTACTGCGTCCCATGTGAACAACAAACACTCGTATCCGTGTTAATTACTTCAAGAAATGTCATTCTCTTCCGTGGAAACAGTTTCCGAAGCTCCACAGAGGCAGTTAAGACGGCAAGCTAAACGTGTTAGATTTGCTTAAGTACGTATAGTTGCCGCGAGATTTAAACCAGGAATCACGAGCGACGTTTTGCAAGAAAATTAAATTAATAAACGTGTTTAGAATTAGTCCTAAGAGACATGGCAATGTTTGTTATTGCGGTAAGATGGAGTAGTTTCTGGGATTAATCCGACGTTTATGGCTGAAAGGTATATCAATCTTCCTTATAAACAAAGGAGCCGATATTCTTAAGTCATTAGTCAGCCAGCCAGTGCAAAAGAATAGAAGGAATGTATATAGAAGTTAATTATACGACACTTCTCTTTCACAAGAAAACAAACTCAAACATCACAGATGTTGATGGGGATTTGTAAAGCTCTGTAGGCGAATTCCACCATGAAAGTCCAACATTCACATCAGAAAACTTGAAAATAAATGCTGAAATTGTATACATTTAGAGGTTTAAATTGTGTACCCCCAATGCAACAAGGACAAATTTCTCCAATAACCCGCGTCGTTGATATATGTTTTTCAGGCAGGCCACCTAAGGTCAAATGTGTTGTAAACAATGTTGCTGTAAGCTGTTGCTGTTGCGTTTTAGCCCTTGGCCACAAGAACCAGAGTTATTGAAGAATGTGTAATATGTATACTTTGAAAAATGTTGCTAAAAGTTGTTGATGTTGAGCACTCCATGCTCGCATATACCCTTGCGTCTAGCGACACGGGTAAAAAACGAAATTAATCTTAATATATGAAGATTTCATTCCATATAAATAAAAATGTTTTTATTTGTGAAACTGAATTGTGAATCTCTAATTCAACTTCACAACAATTTAAGCATCGAAGAGAATACAGTTTTAATAATTTAATTTCAAGGATTATGTTGTGAATATAGACATTTAATAAGAATTAACCAAATAATTTATGTGGCAATGATAACGTTAGTGTCGATGACGTAATAATGATAACCCCATATCAGGATATTACAAAGTGTTATATGACATGGTTTTGAGAGATAACAAAGTTTTATTTATAAGTGATGAACCTTTATTATAGCTTATATGGTTACAGTACGCGTTGGGTGTCTCCCACAGCTGCTAACAGCTTATATGTAATCAACAGAATCTCAAGCTCTTTACCACATCCTATTAAATTTATCACACGAATTTAGTAATATCTCGCTAAAAGCTCGTTCCAAATGAGATCTTACTAAACTCGTGTGATAAATTTGATACGAATTGAGGAATCCTGCATTAGCTATGCCCCCGCCCATTTTAGCTAAGCTCCACCCACACTTCTCCCGTGTTGGGATCGATAGATTCCGGGAATCCCTGACTATCAATTTCCAGAAAACTATGCAGGTAAACTGTTGAATATTTTGAAACTAATTTGGCAGGGTCCTGTTACTGCCTATAGCAGCAATAGCGCCCAGTCAAATTAGTTTCGATACACTCAACAGCATGTTTATTAAATGGTAAAGACATACAATTCGTGCAACAACGCTTATTCCGTCATCAATTAAGGGTTCCGGATTAACTTTTCTACATCACGTCATTCATTACTTAATTTATTATGACATCATCCTACAAGTGGTTTACTTGATTATGACGTCATACAATTAATGAATAACTGGACACCTCCATTGACAACTAGTTTGAGATCCTTGACGTACTTACCAGATTGGACAGGGAGCGTTCGTCACCCAGCAGTACATCCAGTCCCTCTACTTTAAAGTGCCCACTGGCCGCCAGGGTGAGCTGCTCGGGAGTACATGACGTATTCGCTTCGCCAGTTTCCGTCCACCAGGCTGCGTTTCCGGTAGCTAACAATAACCAGACGTACCGGCGGCCATATAGCTTCAGCTTGTATGCCTGTCAGATGAAAGCGAGGGTAATTTACGGGGAATAGTTATTGGGATACGGCTTGTCTTATAGTATTACGTAAGTTGTGCTTTGTATAAGATTGCGCAACATTCGCAAACTTGGCTGTATTCAAATGGGACTTTTTCGTAGAGTAAATTTACTCGCGCAGTTGCCAAAATGTTCTCTACGTAAACGTACCAGTCGAATGAAAAACCCTAGCAGTATGGAAGGTGCAGAAACAGACTAAATCCCCTAAACTTTACTATCTTGAAAATAAAATTCATCTTCCAGCGCTGTTTTCAGACAGTGAATGCTGAATAATTGTAGAATTCAGCTCCTAAGTCCCGCATATTCATATTTTGTTTCACGTGACATACAACACGAAACATGCCACACGTTTTGGCTCCGGCTTGTTTTGTGCTCCATTTTTCAGGGAAATACCATTCGAATGAAAAATATACTCTATGGAGCCAATATATTCTAACTTTTCGCCTAGTCGAATACAGCCATTAACGCCATCTTTATTTCCCCGATAGCGACGATTGAAATACATTGCTCAGACATGCCGGGTTTGCGTTATAAACTACAAAACACACGTGCAAGGAACGCATTATGCGCGAGAGAAATGACGTAATTAGACATCTAAAGCATGTACATTTATATATGCGTTATGGCCTCTTTAACCCTTACTACTCTAATGTCAAAACTTTAAATTTTAAATTAAATTAAAACTGGTGTTCATTTTTCGTAGACAGTACCATCGTCCACCAAAATTGTTGAAAAATATACACCAGTTCCTTAGCTATTGACACACTAAGAGATAGAATATTGACATCAGAGTGGTAAGGGTTAAGCGTAAGGATTTCTCTCGAATAATAAAATCAAAAATGTCAATTATATTTTCCTCACAACAATCATTATCATATCATATAGACTATGAGAAGTGGTTGCCTCATTGAAAGAACACATTTAGCAGACATTTACAATTACATATCGAACGTTGATGGTACTTTATTGATTAGTTTATCCTCGCTTAAGCCATTGAAGCGAATGTATCCACTATTGTGTTGGCATGCTGCGTGTTGCATCCAACTGGACTTGGCATATGACGCTGATATTTGACGCTTGCGCATTCACTAACGGCATGTGAAGGGTTTACCCGGGTTTGAATTTAAGGAGTTATGCTCCCCCCCCCCCCTCTCTCTCCCTCCCTCCCTCCCCTCCCCTCGCTCTCTCTCTCTCTCTTTCTCTCTCTCTCTCTCACTCTCTCTCTCTCTCTCTCTCTCTCTCTCTCTCTCTCTCTCTGCCTCTCTGCCTCTCCACCCCCGCTCTATCTCCAGATCCCTCCTTCTCCCCGCTCGCTCTCTTATCATTCTCTCTCATATGTATCATATTCGGCCTAGTCAGCTACAGTACCTAGCTAAAGTTAACTTACCTCGCAGAAGACCTTTCTAGCCGTCACTGTGCTGAAAGCGCCGATTAGAATGCGTATGTCGTTTTCCTACAAGCACAATAATACTTCGTAAGACCATTAAACCAGTTACCCTCAAATTTGGGTTTAAAAAGTCAATATTGTCATAAAACATGTCCATTTGATAATGTAACTTACAAAAGATAGTCTTTCCATGGACTGAAAATTTGCATTTCCCAAGAGCTATGCAAAAATCCTGTTTGGCTGAATTGAGTGTTACTTTAAACCCGAAGGGTTAAACAATTACATTTTTAATACTTATTCTGTTCAATATTTTGAAACTAATTTGACTGAAAGCAGTTTCTAAAGCAACAGCAAATTCCTATCAAGTTTGTTTCAAAATATTCAACAGTTACATTTCAATTGGGGATTTTGGGAATTCTGGTTTCAAAGTGTTTCGTAAGCGTAATTAATTTACCTGTATGATTATTTTAACACTGTTATTAATGGCCCCAAATCACAGCAGAAAATTTGAAAATAAAGTTGTTAAAATTTTATACTTTTAGAGCCTTGATGTATGTACTTCAATGTAATGTCACGAAACAAATATTAACCCCTCTTGTGTCAATAGCGCATCAAAGCGCATCAAAGCGCTCAAAATACAACTTGATATATCAATTAAACATTTTGATGGTCAATATTTTTCAAGATATTTTAATTTTAGAACAATATTTTTGTTTTTTTACACCGGCTTGACCATTAAAGGGGTAATGGTAAAGAAATTAAAGTTTGTACTTAGCCAGTGTCTATCTGCAGGCCGAGAGGAGAGTATTTTTGAAAATTTACTACTAGAATGACTGGTCGGGTTACCGAGTCAGTCGTTCTAGTGGAAAATATTCAAAACTACTCTTCTCTAGGCCTTTCAAATAGCCATGTCTGAACACTGCAAAGTTGTTTCGCTCAGTGTTGACCATTAACGGGTTAAGTTGACACAAAAGTGGTTGACATAGCATGATTCATTCCATATAAATTAATATAGTAAATTAGTGTTATGAAATGACACATATCCCTATTTGGCCTCCACAAATAATAAAATAATATTTATTTATATGGGATGAACTCATCATATTTTGAGATTTATTTCGTTTCATTGAAGTGGTGTACAAAATTTAAGCGTCACGAAAATCGAAATGTTCGTCACTAAAATGTATGAATTCTTCGATAAATATAGAATTTAATAAACCTTATAGCAGCAACAGGGCCCAGTCAAATTAGTTTCAAAATATTCAACAACGTGTTTGTTAAATAGTAAAGCCATACAATTCGTCCAACAATGCTTAGTTCATCACCAATTAGCCGTTCGTGACGAACTTAGCTACGTCATTCATGCCGTAATTGATTATGACGTCATCCTACCCGTCACATAGTCGATTATAACATCATATGATGGATGGATGAACTCGAATCCTCCGTTATGTGCCGCATATTTGGAAACTAATTTGACTGTGAGCTGTGGTGGCAACATGTTCCAGTCAAAGTAGTATTTGTCTTGAAATTGTGTCACTGGCATTTTAACCCTTTCTTGACGAATCCGGCCAGAACCGTCCTATGCAAGGGTCTTCAGGAATGCCCATTTGCACGATTTATCACGATAAACGAGCCAGTCATTCCAGCGGTAAATTTTCAAAAATAGTCTTCTCTTGGCATGCAAATGGACATTCAATAAGCAAATATTTAGATTTTTTTTATCTAATTTAGTTATTATAGGGTTAATTGCTAACGGTTTAATATACGTCAGTTGCAATATTTATTGGCTTTGGGACCGAGGATTAGTCGTCCTATAAGACGAGTGGGTTTTTACCCAGTAATGGGCGGGGTTTATTGTATATTTTATGCATTACAGTGAATATGGCACTAACCCTGAATCTGTTTAAACTCTGCTGGATATCCCGTTCAGTTTTGATCGACTCCGTCGCCTGAACAATGATGTTATTGCGCTCAAAATCCTTGATCAAGTCATTGATGGCCTGTAGAAGGAGAGATAGAAAATTGTAAAACCAATTTCCCTCTTTGCACCCATGCGCAAAGATAATACTGTGTCTTTGATAGAAGCACCGCAGACATCGTTAGTAGGTTAGGCGTCCACCCACTGAAGTCCAGTCCAACCTTTACCATGGGAATAGTACGCTGGGTATTTTGAGATTAATTTGACTACAAGCCATACTCAGCTTTAATATCGAGCCACTGTGACTAGACTCCCTCCGTGAAGGTCTTACCGGGACGCATTTTGCAACGATGAATACCACTTTATAATACTTTGTAAAAAACTCATAAGACCATATTATTATACAAGATCCAGCATGTTTAAATTCACTGAATTATTGCAATGTACGAACGCAACTACCTTGCGAAATCTAACATCTTTTATATACAGTGCCATTAATGTACGCAATGAAAATATGGTCTAAACATTTTCTTCAGTCTCAACCATTGCAGAAGAGGTAGGCCCCCCTATAAGGTGGGGGATGGGTGATGGGGTCATAAAAGATGGTTGGCACTATACAGTTCAATAAGAGAGGGAGGTATGTGGCAATCTATATTACCACAGTTAGCAATAAAGCTAAAAGGTATGACGTTTTTCAGAATAAAATATGATAAAATATGATAGGATTGGTGCTGCTTCGGGTCAGATCCGCCATGCTCGTTTAGTGAAAATCCCGTTTCTAAATTAGGGTTCTGGATGTGACCTGAAGTGGCAGCCTACTTCCGTTGGTGAAATCCCTACTCATTGGGCATAGTCTACGACGATGATTATTATGATAGTGATGGTGATGATGATGATGATGATGATGGCGGCGGCGGCGACGACGACGACGACGACACCACCATTCGCGCCGGAATGCCTAACAGTAGAATTGTTGATTTGTGCATTCAGATGCTTGAATCGTGCACATGATTATTTGGCGTGTTATGATATCCTTCCATATGAATCTACTGCTTGTTTTTAAATGTAGAAGTTATTGTGTTTAAGTATATAGGCCTAGAGGTGCGCGATATGAATGGCCGAGGAGCGTTGGATTGAGACTTGTTATCTGAGCACTCTGGCGCGAACGTATACCGTTGACAAAGCAGACAACGGCAAACAACGATTATTTTTCAGTGACCTGGTCTCACTCCTCGTTTCTCTTCCGTTTCTTTTCGTGTTAGGAAACGAGGAGAGATGGTCTTGAGGAATGGCTATGTGTGATGAGAGGGGCTTTAAAACCTCATTTTAACGACCTGATAATACTCTTATTTTCACTTTCTTTACTTTTCGTATAAGGAAACGAGGAGAGATGATCCGGGGGAATGGTTAATGAGTAAAGAGAGGAATGGTGTAGAGTGGAGGGTGAATGATGATGATATGGGAGACTAATATTGAATAAATGGCGATAAGGATGAGGGTGAGATTGCATATATGTTAATATATAGTTATACATTTAGTTGTTGTACAGTCTGACTCATTGTCTGCTATTGAACTATATAATGTGTACACCCCAGGGCTGATGGCCTATTGTGGAAATAAATAAATGATCTTATCTTATCTATTTGTCATGTCCGTGCTTGCTTCCCAGAAATAATAGAGAACAGTTTGACAACTTCTGACAACTGTAACATATTAGGATCAATTTTATTTGTTTTAGTGGATCCTACTAAAGGACGAGTCTTTTAAAATCTCGTTGGCGGTATATATTCAGGTCTCGTTGGCTACCCTTTCACTTGTCACAATTTTAAAAGAAAATTCAAATATTTGCTCAATGAATGACCATTTGTTACCACTGGAATTTAGGAAAATATTTTTAAAGAGTTGAGGGTTAATCGTCTAGGAAATCAGTGTCCATTTGCAGGTCAAGAAAAGACTATTTTTGAAAATTTACCACCGGAATGACTGGCTCGGTAACCGAGCCAGTCATTCCGGTGGTAAATTTTCAAAAATATTCCTCTCTTGACCTTCAAATAGACATACCTTAAGACCACTGCAGATAACTTGACACAAGAGGGATTAATTTCAACCAAAAATTGTGTGTTGTTCCAGAGAACTAAGATTAGCCGAGTTTGATGTCAATAAAGTAAACTCCGGAAAACCCAGGAAAATACTCAAAATGCCTTCATGACATGAAAATGACGATTGACTGCAATCTCTGATTACCCCTTTTCGTAAAGAACAAAATATAGTCTTATCATTTTTAAAACACAAACGTCTATTTTTCCGGGAACTTTCCTCGATTTCCGTGGGTCTGGTAGGGGCCTACTTGAGCGCAAACGACCGAACCTGTAACCTTATTAAAGCGTCATTCCATTTGAGAATATAGCACCAAGAATCCCCCGCTAAATGCCTAGAAGCGCAAACAATCCACAAGAATTGCTCGACAAGAAACAATGATATGCGATTTGTGTCTCCGTCCAAGTGTTAGAGACTCGATCACAAACCTTAATCCAATAATGACTTGTTTTTGGGAGCACATGTTCCCAGGCAGGATTTGATAATCTGCCGTGTGATGGCAGAAACACCGTGCTGCAAAATGTCCTTGGATTGCGTTAATAAATTACGGTAAGACCTGTCTATTGCGAACACTTTATGGACCATCTGGAAGTGGCCATTAGATAAGGGGCTTGGTTGATGCATAATTCCCTTGTCGTACGGAGTAGCTTTTGGCACCACGAGATGGTGGTTCTTTAAGACGGGTGGTCTAGACCACCCCTGTTAAAGAATCGCCATCTTGTGGCCTCCCAAAAAGTAGATGTATGTCATAAATAGATTTTATTTTAAACTCGATCTGACAAAGAGCTTGGGGCCACCATCAACTATACAACTTCGTGTTAGATTACGCGGATCGGCGCGTGAATGGCATTGACTGTATTGCATCATCGGTAGATGCACGTAATGTAGAAAAGACATTGGGTTTTGAATGTGATGGTGATGAGGAGAAGCGTCAGAGAAGTTATATAATTACGTTCTCCATTCCCGTTGTGTGCCATATTAGACAACTACTACTATGATGATGATGGTGATGATGATGATGATGGTGGTGGTGGTGATGGTGATGGTGATGGTGATGATGATGACGATGACGACGACGACGACGACGACGACGACGACGACGACGGCGGCGGCAGCGGCGGCGGCCACGACCACGACGATGGTGGTGGTGGTGGTGGTGGTGGTGGTGGTGGTGGTGATAACACTCATGACGATGATGTATAAGATAACGCTGAAAACAAAATTGTATAATAGCCCAACATCTACTGTGCATATAAACTATTGTACATTGTAAATCCCGATATGTTACGATGTGACATGGGCTGTAAATAAACTTGAACTTGAACTTGAACTAACTTCGGATCTCTTAGAATTGCCAGATTTTTGTGTGATTTTCAGAGATATGGAATAGTGTTGTGGACTCCTATTGTACCGTCACCCTCTTTCTTGTGTTAATGTTTGAGCCAAATCGTAACATTGCTTCTTAGATATATATCCGGATACCCACAGAGACAGTAATGCACTTATGGCACGAATGTCATAATTCCAAATCAAAGAGTAAGGGTGGATTAGGCTTGCACGATTATGTGATGAAATCGAAAATCGCGATTATATATGAAATCGTGAATTTATATGAATAAAAATTAAATAATCGAATAATCGTGAATAATTTGTATTGCATAAAATATTTCAAAAACTACATTTTAATTACTCTTTAATGCGATCGGTTATTAAAATTTACATTTTGCTCTGCGAATGTATGTCCATTTTCAGGTGAAGAGAAGGATATTTTCGAAAATTTATCACTGAAATGACTAGCTCGAGCATCGAGCCAGACATTCTAGTGACACATTTTCAAAAATAGTCTTCTCTTGGCCTGCAAATGAACATTTATAAACACCATTGCATCTTTCGTCATTGATATGTCTTTGTTGTTATATCTGGATAATGTGTAGCCAGACTGATTAATCGAGTAACAACGATTATTGGTAAACTCACGATTATTGTTAAATAATTGATCGTGAGCACTCAAAACAATACTCGAATCATCCTAGGATGGCTAATATGCTGGACCAAGAATGTAGGTCTAAATATACTGAGGGTCTAAATATACTGAGGCACAATATCAATAATAGCCTAATTAGACCGGTCAAGATATGGTTATATCCTTAACAATTTGGATTATATAGGAAACGTGTGGAACAACTATCTCGTAGAAAATAGCAGAAAATGTAGGTTATATAAATATATTTCGCCGGATTTATCATATAAACATTATTTAGACAAAGTTAGAATTGCCAAACACAGACAGGCGTTGTGCCAACTTCGAACGCATTCGCATAAGTTACACGTAGACACGGGTAGATGGCATATGCCTTTAGCAACACCGTTGATTGAGAGACTATCTTTCTCATGCGATGATCTGGAAGACGAGTACCATTTTATTTTAGTTTGCTCACTGTATCAAGAATACCAAAAGAGAAATATAAAATCCTACAATTGGAAACATCCAAGTGTTTATAAATTGACCGAAGTAATAAATTCCACAAATGATCAGGTTCTGGAGGGGCTCGCAGCATTTACTTACAACGCATTTTTTAAGCAGGCTGAACTTGTGAGAATGAGTGCGTCCTCAGCAAGATTGGGCAATTTGGTGAAAATCTTAGATTTTACGAAGAAGTCATCGGAAACTGTCAAAACACAGCTCTACATTTACCAAACTTTTCAGAAGGAAATGGTCGTAGTCACTCAAATAGGTTCACAATCAACGTTGTTTGGTCAATATCTTGCTATACGGAATCTGAGGGACCCATGTTTCGGGTGAGCGTTAGGCCATTTGTTTTATGTTTCTGCCTAGAAAATGTTAGCATGCTTAGCTCAACGAATTGTATTGTATGAGTATGGCATTATTCACCCCATAGGTTATATGTTATATATTGGTGAAACCTGCATAAATAATATGCTCAAGCCATGTTTAAACTGTATGAGTCCGCCCTTACAAAAGTTATTATTCTGTTGAAGGGCTTGTGAATATAACATTAAAGAGAATTTCACTCTTTTAGTTATAAGATTAGGTATCTGGATAAATGTAGTGCATATTAATTTAATCGTCAGTATGTATAACGTATAATGTACACTCAAGGGCCTATGGCTTATTGTGAAAATAAATCAATCAATTGAACCTATTGAATGGAATACTGGTATTAAAATTATCCAAACTTTTTCCATTTCTCGAGGAAATCTTTGCCAACTGCCTATTTCTATTTTGGAAAAAAATCGTTGCTAGTCCTAAATCCTGTTAAAAATAGTGTATTACTATCATTGTGTATAAAAAGATACTTTCCTGACAAGCAACCAATCGGTCACTCTATCGTGTCGTCGACCGTTTGGTCAAGAGGTTACGCGGCTTTATGAATCAGCACCGGAAGTGACGCAAGCAGAGAAACTTGAACATTGTTAACTTTTGGTAGAATTTACTGCAAAAGGTTGCGGGCAGCCCACTTAATTTTAGATACTCCTTACTTGTTATGCTATTTAGACTTCTCCGCACCCCTCCCCACCCCACCCTCGCAGCTTTTGGTACAATGCAAATTAACCCCTCTTGTGTCAGCTTAACCCTTTAATGGTCAAAAGAGAAGAGTATTTTTGTAACCAAGTCAGTCATTCTAGTGGTAAATATTCAAAAATACTGTTCTCACGGCCTGCCGATAGCCACTGGAGAAGTAAAACCCTTAATTTTCTTTCCCATTACCCTTTTAATGGTTAACCCGGTGAAAAGAAATCAGTGGTAAATTTACAAAAAATAGTCTTCTAAAATTAAAACATCTTGAAAAATATTGATTATCAAAATGTTTAATTGATATATCAAGTAGTATTTTGAGCGCTTTGAGGCGCTGTTGACACGAGACAGGTCAATACAGATAATAGAATCGTTCCCTCTGCCGAGAGGCCATGCTACCTGCCAAAAGTGTACAAAGATATATAATATTTACCAGGGAGAAACTTTCCGTGTCTTCGTGCAGCGTGGCCACTGTATCCCACCCGAAGCTGCGAATGAATGTCCTTCTGGCGTGGTTAAATGACATGTCAGCCTGGGCAAGACGGAAGAACGTTGGGTATTTTTTTCTGTCACTCAGAGCGGAGGACTTGGCCGCGTGCGACACCTGGAATGAATGGAAATTTAATATTACATAGTTGTCTAAACAAAGGCAAATGAGACATAAATAATATCACAATGTTTCTCACTTACCAGATATCACCCTCGAACTTAGGACTCATGGGGCCCTGCACAAAAGCTTCTGAACTTCTTAGCCAGGGGCCCACGAAACTGCCGTTAGGGTCGAGTTTCAAAGGTAATGTCGCTGGGGCGGGGTGGGCTGGGGCTTGGGCTGAGGAGTATGGCTACATCAGTTTTATACAGTTCATTTCAGAAACAACTTAACATGTTTCAAATACAAAATAAAAAGATACTGTTGAATATTATGAACATAATTGGATTGGAAGGCGTTGCTGCCTAAGGCAGCAATGTTTTCCATTTCAATTGTGTTCAAAATATTCAACAGAACATTAAATCGTATTCAAAATTGTTTTGTTTTGGAAAAGTGTTAACTTAGGGTAACTATAAGTGTGTCATCTATGTGTGTAAATGCAGGGGTCCAGAAAAATCAAGATAAACAAGAACTGTTGTGTCACTTGGGTGAGGTGTGTGGCCTGGGTGTGTAGGGTCCTGAAAAAATGCACTTGTTGCACTGCATTTTTTCCGGCCCTGATCACCCTCACCTATACGGGGAATAAGGTATTGTCTTAGGGTCTGTCTATCTGGATACAAAAGCGAATCTTGATCCGATCAAATCATTGGATCTGTTAATATCTCTGAAACTACTGCTTCGACTTGGCTCGCATTTTAACACACAAAAGTGTTTGACAGTACACTGGATTCCATAACATTAGTTGTGATCGAAAGTTCCGGAAAATCGGAATTCTCTTAACGTGTCCAACATACGAGGATAAGTCTAAAGGTTCATTAAAATGTGTAAAACTCTGAACGTTTGCTTATTGGAGATATAGCAAGGCAGCCTATGATGGCTGAAATCAGACCCGTGCGGAATGGTGTTCGTCATTGGGAGCGTGGGCGAGTCGAATTTGACTTAACCGGTTTCACCAAGGTGCCTACGACCCAGCTCAATACAAGTCGTAGCTTGTTTTGTCTACGTTGATGTACTGATATGGCGAACTGCCAGTATTCCACGGTCGAAGCTTTTGGTGAGAAAGGCATAGGAATTCATATCCTATGGAACCCGATCACTATAATGGAAATTGAATTATGTTGATCCTCATTCCTGGATCACATGCCTTCTCTCGGCAGTCACAAAGACCCTTTAACACTTAAATTTCTTCAAGAAATTTCATTTATTTCATTCAAAATATCCATTTGCAGACAAAAAGAAGAGGTTTTTTTTAAATTTACCACTGGAATGACTGGCTCGGTTATCGAGCCAGTCATTCAAGTGGTAAATTTTCTAAAATTGTCTTCTCTTAGTCTGCAAATGGGCATTCCTCAAGACCACTGCAGATGCCATTTTGGCTGATATGAGGGTTAACGGGTTAGGAGGTATACGCTTTCAAGCAGCGTGGCTATACCGTTACAGAATGAAATGATCTTCGCGCATGGAATAATTAGTTTCGATGAGTCCTAAACTGTATCGTACGGCTGACAATAGCTGAGTTATCAATTCATTCCAAAGTTTGGATACAGTAACTAGGTAATTCAGGCGTGCATCTGCTCAGAAGGGTCACGGCTGGAATTACTAACGCCTTCAGGGTCGTGCACACGCTATCCATTAGTGGAGGGATCCACATACATTTCTAGCCATGTCACACACATTTATAGCTAAGTGATACACATTCCTAGCTATGTCACATACATTTCTAGCCATGTCACACACATTTATAGCTAAGTGATACACATTCCTAGCTATGTCACATACATTTCTAGCCATGTCACACACATTTATAGCTAAGTGATACACATTTCTAGCTAAGTCACACACACACTTCTAGATAAGTAATACACATTCCTAGCTATGTCACACACATTTCTAGCTATGTCACACACATTTCTAGATACGTCAAAGCCATTTCTAGCCATGTCACACATATTTCTAGCTATGTCACACACATTTCTGGCCATGTCACACACATTTCTAGCTATGCCACGCACATTGTTAGCTATGTCACACACATTTCTAGCTATGTCGCACACATTTCGGCTATCTCGCACACATTTCCAGCTATGTCACACACAATTCTAGCTATGTCACACACGTTTCTAGCTATGTCACACATATTTCTAGATACGTCATACACATTTCTAGCTATGTCACACTCATTTCTAGATTTGTCAAACACATTTCTAGCTATGTCACACTCATTTCTAGATTTGTCAAACACATTTCTAGCTATGTCACATACATTTCTATTCCAGCTTTGTCACACACATTGCTAGATACGCATTTCTAGATATGACACACCCATTTCTAGCTTTGTCACACCCATTTATAGCTATGTCACACATATTTCTAGATAAGTCATACACATTTCTAGCTATGTCACACTCATTTCTACCTATGTCACACTCATTTCTACCTCTGTCACACTCATTTCTAGCTATGTCACACACATTTCTAGCTATGTCACACTCATTTCTAGCTATGCCACACTCATTTCTAGCTATTTCACACTCATTTCTAGCTATGTCACACACATTTCTAGCTATGTCACACTCATTTCTAGCTATGCCACACACATTTCTAGCTATCTCACACTCATTTCTAGCTATGTCACACTCATTTCTAGCTATGTCACACTCATTTCTAGCTATGTCACACACTTGTTTTAGCTATGTCACACATCCACATATTTCTAGATAAGTCATACACATGTCTAGCCATGTCAAACACATTTCCAGCTATGTCACACTCATTTCTAGATTTGTGAAACACATTTCTAACTATGTCACACATATTTCTATTTTAGCTTTGTCACACACATTGCTAGATACTCATTTCTAGCTATGACACACACATTTCTAGCTATGTTACACACATTTCTATCTATGTCACACACACATTTCTAGATAAGTCATAGACATTTCTAGCTGTGTCACACATATTTCTAGCTATGTCACACTCATTTCTAGCTATGTCACACACTTTTTAAAGCCATATCACACATATTTCTAGATAAGTCATACACATTTCTAGCTATGTCACACTCATTTATAGATTTGTAAAACACATTTCTAGCTATGTCAAACACATTTCTAGCTATGTCACACTCATTTCTAGCTATGTCAAACACATTTCCAGCTATGTCACACTCATTTCTAGATTTGTGAAACACATTTCTAACTATGTCACACATATTTCTATTCTAGCTTTGTCACACACATTGCTAGATACGCATTTCTAGCTATGACACACACATTTCTAGCTATGTTACACACATTTCTATCTATGTCACACACACATTTCTAGATAAGTCATAGACATTTCTAGCTGTGTTACACATATTTCTAGCTATGTCACACTCATTTCTAGCTATGTCACACACTTTTTTAAGCTATATCACACATATTTCTAGATAAGTCATCCACATTTCTAGCTATGTCACACTCATTTATAGATTTGTAAAACACATTTCTAGCTATGTCACACTCATTTCTAGCTATGTCAAACACATTTCTAGCTATGTTACACTCATTTCTAGATTTGTGAGTCACATTTCTAACTATGTCACACAGATTTCTATTCTAGCTTTGTCACACACATTGCTAGATACTCATTTCTAGCTCTGACACACACATTTCTAGCTATGTCACACACATTTCTAGCTATGTCACACACATTTCTAGATACGTCATAGACATTTCTAGCTATGTCACACATATTTCTAGCCATGTCACACACATTTCTAGCTATGTCACGGACATTTTTAGCTATATCACACACATTTCTAGCTATGTCGCACACATTTCTAGCTATGTCACACACATTTCTAGCTATGTCGCACACATTTCTAGATTTGTCAAACACATTTCTAGTTATGTCACACACATTTCTAGCTATGACACACGCATTTCTAGCTATGTCACACCAATTTCTAGCTATGTCACACACATTTCCATTCCAGTTTTGTCACACACATTGCTAGATAGCTCATACTCATTTCTAGCTATCACACATATTTCTAGATAAGTCATACACACATTTCTAGCTATGTCACGCACATTTCTAGCTATGTCACACTAATTTCTAGCCATGCCACACACATTTCTAGCTATCTCACACTCATTTCTAGTTATATCACACTCATTTCTAGCTATGTCACACTCATTTCTAGCTATGTCACACTCATTTCTAGCTATGTCACACACTTTCTTTTAGCTATGTCACACATATTTCTAGATAAGTTATACACATTTCTAGCCGTCACACTCATTTCTAGATTTGTCAAACACATTTCTAGCTATGTCACACTCATTTCTAGCTATGTCACCCATATTTCTAGATAAGTCATACACATTTCTAGCTATGTCACACACATTTCTAGATTTGTCAAACACATTTCTATCTATGTCACACATATTTCCAGATAAGTCATACACATTTCTACCTATGTCACACCCGTTTCTAGATTTGTCAAACACATTTCTATTCTAGCTTTGTCACACACATTGCTAGATAGCTCATACTCATTTCTAGCTATGACACACTCATTTCTAGCTATGTCACACCCATGTCTAGTTATGTCACACACATTTCCATTCTAGCTTTGGCACACACATTGTTAGATAGCTCATACTCATTTCTAGCTATGTCACACACATTTCTAGCTATGTCACACATATTTCTATATAAGTAATACACATTTCTAGCTATGTCACACTCATTTCTACCTATGTCACACTCGTTTCTAGCTATGTCACACTCATTTCTAGCTATGTCACACACATTTCTAGCCATGTCACACACATTTCCAGCTATGTCACTCTCATTTCTAGCTATGTCACACTCATTTTTAGATGTGTCACACTCATTTCTAGCTATGCCACACTCATTTCTAGCTATGTCACACACTTTTTTTTAGCTATGTCACGCATATTTCTAGATAAGTCATACACATTTCTAGCTATGTCACACTATTTGTAGTTATGTCACCCATATTTCTAGATAAGTCATACACATTTCTAACTATGTCACACATATTTCTATTCTAGCTTTGTCACACACATTGCTAGATAACTCATACACATTTGTAGCTGTCTCGCACTCATTTCTAGTTATGCCACACTCATTTCTAGCTATGTCACACTCATTTCTATCTATGGCATACTCATTTCTGGCGATGTCACACACATTTCCAGCTATCACACACATTTCTAGCTAAGCTCCGCCCACATCTTACACGCGTCTGAATCGCAACAGTCGTTCCAAGTCAATTTAGTTAAAAATTTTCTACAGATGGTTTATTAAATTGTAAATTCATTAACCCTTTAATGACCAAATTTGTTCAAGAAAAATCCAAATATTTCCTTTTTGAATGTCGATCTCCAGCCTAAGAGAAGACTGGGTTTTTTTAATTTACCACTGGAATGACTGGCCCGGTTACCGAGCCAGTCATTCTTGTGGTAATTTAAAAAAATAGTCGTCTTCTCTTAGCCTGGAAATGGACATTCCTAAATATCACTGCAGAATCCGCTTATGGTCTGCTTTGGGCTAAAAGGGTCACTTTCGTGACGGACTTTAGATTTCCATGATGGGTCAAAGTCATTTTGATTGTGACGTTAGCTAACATATGCCGTATTTGATTATGATGTCAGATACTTAAGTGGAAGACGTCCTCCCTATATTTTGCTCTACGCCATAAGACAGATTCCCGCAACAGCTTCTTCATTAAGCTGATGAACCCGGAAGCAAAGGTCTGAATACAAGCCATTCATCATCTGACGTCTTATGACGTCATAATCAACTAAGTGGTGTGTAGGATGACGTCATAATCAATTAAGGCATGAATGCCTCGATTTAGTCCGTCTTTAAGGTTTAATAGTCCAACACGTTGTACTAATTGTCTGTCTTTAGGATACCATTTAATAAACATTCTGTAGACTATTTTTAAACTAATATAACTGGGCGCTGCATAGGCAGCAACAGCACCCAGTCAATTTAGTTTCAAAGAATTCAACAGCTCACCTGTATAGTTTTCTGAAAATTGATAGTCATGGAGATCAGTGATTGGTCGATTCCAACACGAGCGAGGTGTGGGTGGAGCTTAGCTAGAACTAGAACGCTCCATTAATACCATCATTCAAGGCACACAAATGCGATTCACGCCAGTCTTGCTGGTTCCCTCCAACAACTGGACTACTACCATAAGCTAGGCCTACCTGTATTCACCTTTTCTTCTGGGCAATTAATAAAGAGGCAGAATCTAACAACGTGACTTTGACTGGCAAATATTTGTACAATGTGCCATCTATGCTATTTGTATTACATAGCCCATTGAGGTTATCGATATGGAGTATTACATCGTGTGTCTGTTTGGTAGTCATTTGGGAGACAAAAACATGTTACGACCATCTGTCATCCAGCAGCGTACGTTAACAATAGTTGCACGGTCCGTCATTTGTTAACAGCTTAAAACCAAATTTTTTCCTGGTGACGGTAATTAGTTGGGTGATGAAGATGAAGTGAATACACCCAAAACATAGTTATGGCACATGTCCTTTCTCTCTGTATTAAAACATAGGGAGGTTTCGAAAGAAAAGTACTGAATTTTATTGGAAATACATTTGTGGCACAATTTCTTATTATTCAATGAATTAATTTTAAACATCATATGAATGTTGATATTAGCAATAGGTAGCAATAGCATTTTAAAATGTCGATATATTAGAGATCTGCGGTCTCTTATTTTGAACATTGACCTCTTGGAGAAAATGGGAGGGATATTTTATTTCTTTATGCATTGTAGGAAACGTGCTGAATAGTCACCGTTGGAGACAAGTTACCAGCCAGGATATAAATTAGTTGATTTTGATATAATAATCTTAGACATGTAAGAAAAGTGATGGCTGATTATTTACTTATTTGGGCAAAGAGACCTTGGACCTATCATCTCCAGAATCCAGGTCAAATTTATAAAGCTAGCATTAATCAAATAATCAAATAATCAGTCAATCAGTTAACCAGTCAATCAACCACCCACCCATCCATCCATCCATCCATCCACCCACCCACCCACCCACCCACCCACCCACCCAACCACCCACCCACCCACCCAGCCATCCATCCATCTATCCATCCAACCATCTATCCATCCATTAATCCATCCATCTAACCATCCATCCACTTGAGCGATCGAACGACAGACTGACTGACCGACCGACTAGCCGACCGACTGACCAACCGACACTATACTGACTGATCGATCAATTATTCAAACAAACAAACAAACAAACAAACAAACAAACAAACAAACAAGCAAACAAACAAACAAACAAACAAACAAACAAACAAACTGAACTGAACTGCATTTTATTACACCCAGGTCATACATACATGGCATATTGTAGATATCGGATTGTCTGGTGGGAGTCATGACCCTATGGACATCTTATATTTATGAGTAAGACCTTAATGAAATTCATCTTTGAAAATACCAGGGGAGCGAATGAACGGTGTAGCACGATAAGCATCATCCTATAATACGCAGAAGGACCGCTGCACTGGGTGACATCGGCCAGTGCTGCCGAAACTGATGCGAAACTGATAACTGTATTAAGTCAGGATTGAGTTAGAAATTGAATAGGATGGGAAAGGACCACCGGTTCTGGGTTGATGATATCGGTCAATAGTTGAGGATGGAAGTTGGTGATGTGGGATCTGCACACACTTTCAGGATATTCAGCAGCTGTTTTGGCCGGTAGTTTAGTAAATAATCAAGCAATAAGAATCGAAAGGTTGGGACGTGACGGACTGAATGATGGATAACATTTAGGGATGACAGTCAGCATGTCGACTCCCTATAGAAAGCACAACAACATCAGCTGGTGATGAGCTCAGGTAGCTCACGTGCTATTAACCTTCCTATCCTGCAGGCAGATGCCTAGTAGGCAAGGGACAGGACGGAGACATTGTAGCGTCCTGTAGGAATAAGTAAAACAATCTAAATTGATCTAAATTTGTATATCAACTATATGTCCCTCAAGAAGAGACATGCATCAACAACACATTCGGTAATGTTGTTGGTTAGCTGACAGATCGCATCAAAGCAGAACCAGGCCAAACCGGTTCGACCACGTTCAACGTTCTCGTCCTAGAAGCGAAACTCGGAGTTTGATTGGTCGGGATAACGTCACAATCAATGGGCATCCGATCAAACTCTGGGGGAAGATAAGCCAAACGAACGTGGGAGCGAAACTCAAAAGAGTATATAATGGGCACTTTGCCCGGGGCGAGTGGGACTCGAAACCATGAGTCACGGAGTGAAACCATCGAAACTCCGCATACAATTGTGATGGACACCTCGGAGGATGTACCCGAGCCTGCCCACGAGCCAATGGAAACGCTTCCATCGCACCCATACTTTCTGCGCAAGCGCAGTCACATGCCTGATGTCGACTCAGACAACAAGCGACCCAGGATTGGTGCGTTTGGCCACGCCCTATACGAGGACTTCGTCAGTATAGAGGGGATTATAAGGCAACGCAGCCGGAGATAGGCTTGAATCTCTGATAATCACGGTACTAGTAGTATCGCATTAGTCTAGCCATCATGTATATTTTACGATTAGAAGTGGTAGTAGCTCCAGTGAGTTTAGTAGATGGACTGTGTAAAAAGTCTAGTGCACATAGATTACCGAACGGGGTAATGATAACTAACCCCGAGGATATATCTGTTATCCGGGCTGAAAGGACCGTAGTGGTGTCTATAGACCACCCTTATTTGCCTGCCAAATTTCTTGAACGGTTAGTGCGATTTCGTGTTCTTATTGCGGACATCGATCAAAAGACTTCGTTGAGCAATCAAGACATTTTCGGTTTGCAACATCGTGTTAACAGTATTAAGAAGATCGCTGTTAGGACACAACAAACTATGGTGAGTAGAGACAGTAAACGACACAACCGTGGCTTATTTGACTTTGTCGGGGACATAGCCTCGTCTCTATTCGGTACCGCTACCTCTGGTGATATAGATGCAATTAAAGAGGTAGTCAAAGTGGCTTTGAGGGACATGAATCGTTTGGTACATTTCTCCAGCAAACTAGCGTCCCACGTGAAACTGGCATTCGTATGGATCAATACCAACGTTGACCATATCAACGAAGTTACCGATAGTCTAGTGGACTTGACTAGAAATGTGAGCGATATGTTTAAGGTGCACGCCGCCCGACAAGCCGACTTATACGCATTAGTGCGACTTGGACACATTATCGACTCTGCCGAAAGTGTGGTGTATAGCTACCAGAAGGCAGCAGCACAGTTTAATAGACAAACTGCATCCCTAGAGTTAGGTAGACTAACGGAAGAATTATTCAGTCCTGCTGACCTCACTTCCGTGGTGAAACAAGTTAGTGTGGGAAATCGACTGATACGTCCATACCAGTGGTACTACCGCAATGTGGTCGTGTATCCTTTGTGGAAAGATGACTCACGAATCCATTACATAGCGACGTTACCGCTAATTGACGGGGGCAAATATATCGAATACGGGGTGCATTCATGGCCGGAACCACTAAATGCGAGGGGATACTACATGCAAGTAATGATCACGTGGACCAGCATCGGTCTCGACACCAAGACTGGATGGTACTTCACGCCATCCGAGTGTCGCGGGGAGGAACCCCGAGTGTGTCATGGTCCACTACGGGTCGACAAGACCCACGTTCCATGCATTGTAAGCCTGTTAACCAATACCACCGACAGTGCGTGTAATATTCAGCTCTCCGAATCAAATGAAACATCTAGCAAACTGTTTGCCAATAGGAAAACAGGCGTAGTGTTGCAAACGTTCGGTGAGACTATGGAAATTCACTGTGATGGGCGACTGACTGACCGATGCAATGTGGAAAGTGGTGTGTCTGCGTTGATGTCTGGAAAGTGTGTTTATAGTGGCAAGGGTTGGCAATTCGAGCCTGTAGCGTCTTACAGTCGGACGTACACTCGGATTAGCCTGGCCACTGAGATGCCCCATTTGGATGTTGCTGGCGTCCTTAATCAGTCCATGATCGTTGATCATTTAAAAGTACATCCCCGGAACCATTTACAGAAGTCTAAGTACATGCCGCTAGCACCATTGTCCGCAATCGACCCAGTGATCGTCGATGGATCTTTTGTATCCTATTCAACGGGCTCCTTCGTTCTGGTGCTTGTTGCGTTAGTTATATTGTATAAGTGTGGAGTATTAAACCGCATGTGGTTGTGGATAAAATGCAAGCCACCTGCGGCCCATAGGAGTGCGCCACGTGAGATCCGACCTCAGAGGCCGAGGTTACCTGCAGGTATGCCAGAGCCGCTGAGGATGTTGGCCGGGTCGTCGCCTAACGCGACCAGAACTGAGATCGACCCGACGGCCAACGACTGGATCGACGTGGAACTATGTGCCGGACCTAATGTTGGTGTACACTACGAGGATCTATCGGTAAATGTGACTTTATAACACTAACTTTTATTGTGTCACTGCGAAGCCATTATGCATCTGGGACGTCAGTGGTGTTGTATTGTATTGTATTGTATTGTATTGTATTGTATTGTATTGTATTGTATTGTATTGTATTGTATTGTATTGTATTGTATTGTATTGTATTGTATTGTATTGTATTGTATTGTATTGTATTGTATTGTATTGTATTGTATTGTTTTGTATTGTATTGTATTGTATGGTATATCTTTGTTAATTTACACGTGAGACGATGATTACGTCCACGTTTAATGATGGTATTAATGTGTTTCCGGGAACGGTCATTTGCGCATGATATTCCGTTACCCGGACAGGTACGTTTGTATAGTTATATACCCTGGTACAGTCATTTGCGCATGACATTCTGTGCCAGGGCGTAGGAACATTTTTATGAGTTGTAATGATATTTGCACTGTCTGATTAAGGTTATATGTATCGTTGGGTATGGCATTGCCCAGAGTGGCGAATGCCGTTACGATGCATTACGTGTTTATTTGATGGATTGCTATTGTTACTGTTAGTATCGATTGCTGTGTGTTATCCGTTTTGGGGTGCCGCTGGTATAGTGTGGTTTTGTTGTTGATGTTTTACAACGAGTTAATTGACGCTCTCTTAAGAGACGGTTAATTAACTTTGTTTGAGGGGAATGTGTAGATATCGGATTGTCTGGTGGGAGTCAGGACCCTATGGACATCTTATATTTATGAGTAAGACCGTAATGAAATTCATCTTTGAAAATACCAGGGGAGCTAATGAATGGTGTAGCACGATAAGCATCATCCTATAATACGCAGAAGGACCGCTGCACTGGGTGACATCGGCCAGTGCTGCCGAAACTGATGCGAAACTGATAACTGTATTAAGTCAGGATTGAGTTAGAAATTGAATAGGATGGGAAAGGACCACCGGTTCTGGGTTGATGATATCGGTCAATAGTTGAGGATGGAAGTTGGTGATGTGGGATCTGCACACACTTTCAGGATATTCAGCAGCTGTTTTGGCCGGTAGTTTAGTAAATAATCAAGCAATAAGAATCGATAGGTTGGGACGCGACGGACTGAATGATGGTTAACATTTAGGGATGACAGTCAGCATGTCGACTCCCTATAGAAAGCACAACAACACCAGCTGGTGATGAGCTCAGGTAGCTCACGTGCTATTAACCTTCCTATCCTCCAGGCAGATGCCTAGTAGGCAAGGGACAGGACGGAGACATTGTAGCGTCCTGTAGGAATAAATAAAACAATCTAAATTGATCTAAGTTTGTATATCAACTATATGTCCCTCAAGAAGAGACATGCAACAACAACACATTCGGTAATGTTGTTGGTTAGCTGACAGATCGCATCAAAGCAGAACCAGCCCAAACCGGTTCGACCACGTTCAACGTTCTCGTCCTAGAAGCGAAACTCGGAGGTTGATTGGTCGGGATGACGTCACAATCAATGGGCATCCGATCAAACTCTGGGGAAGATAAGCCAAATGAACGTGGGCGCGAAACTCAAAAGAGTATATAATGGGCACTTTGCTTTTCATAAGGGGGCGGTCCTTTGTACTGAATGTTCTTGCTGAATATATTGGAGTAGGCAAGAACAGTTAGGTGTTGATAGTATAGCAGACCAGCCGAGCCTGGGAGTAATACTAGTCATATAAGAACATAAGATAGCGAAACTAGTAATGTAGGACAAGTAGGCAAAACTTATAAAGTCAATTTTAACTGCTATACGTGACAGTAAAAGTCACTTCTATGTTGTAGTATTATTGTACAGTTAATGTAGGAGAATAAAATTATCACCTTGAAATTTTATCTCAAGGCAAGAGTTTGAGTTCTTAATAGTTCACTCTGGAAAATACGGAAGGTCACCGTATCTTACCATCATCTTCTAGTAGAATAGTCAGATCAGGCCCGGATACAAACATAAATAAATATCGTTACTTTCATCTACCAACGAGGCGAGCTTGTGTCCATCTCTTTCATCATCGGTAAGACTGGTTGTCGCAGCAACCGCACATACAAGCCTTACCGAAGTCCGAAGAGATTGTAATTACTAGAACCCGAAGACACAAAAAAAATCTTCAATATGGGGAAAATAGATAGTACATCTTATAGTAGACAGAGTAACAATTGTACATTATCATTATTATTTACGATTAGTATAGTCATATGCGAAGACCGCCATATCCACTGATAACTATCGTATCCAAGTCCATGGATGAAGGCAATATAGGTTTGCGACAACTGGTGGCATATTACATTATCCATGCGTTTCATTAATTCCTATACTCATATCGCACAATCAAGCGGGGAATGGTCTCCTCCAATTGCAGTTTGATAACGATAAACAAACACGTACTTACCAATGTGAGGTTGAAGTACGGGACGATTTCTCCAAGTGTTTCTGCCACCTCTGAACACGTCCCGCCCATCACGACTAGCACTTTGTCCTGGCTGTAGATCAAGTGAAAGAAGGCGTCCACGCCAGTGCCGGGGTCACACTGATAAATACGGACAAAAAAACGAGTGAGAGTAGATAAAAATAAGTCCAAGTTTATATTCTAATTGCACAGAAAATTAATAATTTGTGTTATCATATTCCGTTGTTATTAAGAATCACGTCCCAAATGTGTGCGTCTAATATTTCAACCAGATTTGTAGGAGCAATCCTATAACACGAACGGAAAGTAAAGGGGATACGGTACAGAGTTTGAGAGCGACAACGCAATAACTTTAGAATATGTCTATGGAAAACAAAAATCTACTTTAATCAATAAATACGATTTTCAAATATTCTTTTGTCGAAGCAGCGTTTGAGAGTTTAAAATTTAAGAAGCAAGCCATTGTTATTTGTAACAGAGAGATTAATTTCTAGCTCTGCCGGTTCTCATTTCTAGCTATTCCACGTTTATATCTAGCTATGCCACGTTCATTTCTAGTTATGCCACGTCCATTTCTAGTTATGCCACGTTCATTTCTAGCTATGGCATGCTCATTCCTAGCTATGGCATGCTCATTTCTAGCTATGCCATGCTCATTTCTAGTTATGCCATGCTCATTTCTAGCTATGCCATGCTCATTTTGGCCTTGATTGACTGATACAATTCATACACCTTATGATATAACGTCCAATTTTCAATATGGTATTAAGCGTAATAACGATTATCACGTAAGTAAACTGGGGGTAATTGATTATGACAACATATACTTGAGCGGCAGATCGGATCTGTCCATTACAATCATCTGACAACGAGATACAGCAGTCAGCGGGATTCCATGCCAAGACGATATAACATCACACGCTCGTACGATGTGATGTTACATATACTACTATTTTGGCATGGCATTACAAAAACTTCATAAACTAGTCAATTTTTTTTATCGAAAATGCCGGTCATTTACAGTCAAACTAAGGAGACGGATTTATTCCCTATTGGTCTCCGAAGTGGAGTGTATGTATTCTCACTTCTGATAGGAGAAAGAGTAACCTACACGAAGTATGTGTATGCTCTACGCATCTAACAACAGTATACGGTAATCGCGACACCGATAACATATGCCGCCATTGTTATATAAGCCCTACGCCAGAAAATCTGCGATGCATATTCTACAGGACGGTGCTTAGCTAGAAATGGGAGGGCAATAGCTAGAAATGGATCCCGCTAAATTGAATGACCTTCTTGAGAGAGCTTGTGACAGGACCAATAACTTCCAGCAAAACCAGGATAGGCTTCTGAGACATAATATCAACGGGAATATATAAGGCGCATAAACTGTCATAGCGGCAAACCGATGATCGTCCAATACACTCAAATGGATATTCGTACTTGATCGATCGCTCAGTGATCGGTAGACAAATTGATATTCCATTGTCAAAAGGACGTATTGGTACAGTTATTATAAAAATGGAGAAGGAATTTGTTTCCGTGGAAAGGCATTTTCTTGGATTATGCGGCTTGATCAATTCGGTGAGATCATATGGTAATGACGATATCAGAATCAGTGAGGGTTATAGAGGGATCCGATATGCCACTCAAGTATCTGACGTAATGAACCAATTGCGTCACGTTTAACGATCAACACTGAAAACATCTAGTAGAGCGCACATGCTCTCGTCAAACGTACATACATCTGTACAGCCCCAACGCGTGATCACGATATTGTATTGCACTGACCAGGTTACCCGCTCTTAAGGGCCGTGAATGTTCCGGAGTGATTATGACTCACATCTTGACTCACCCCTGTGTCAGACGTATGAGACCGCCGTGGAGTGACGTCACAGACTAAGTGTCCCAGCAACAACATTCGCGAATAAACCCACCTGGTCACAATAGCCAATGGAGGAATCCAGTTTTGGCTGTGGCCTGTCCATCACTAGCTAAACTCCACCCACACTTCGCCCGTGTTGGGATCGATCGATCGATCGATCCCCGTACTCCTTGACTTTAAATTTCCAGAAAACCCTACTGGTAAGCTGTTGAATATTTTGAAACATATTTTACTGGGTCCTGATGCTGTCTATGGCAATAACAGTGCCCAGTCAAATTAGTGTCAAAATATCCAACATGTTTATTAAATAGAAAAAACATTCAATTCGTACAGCAACTCTTATAGCCCATCATCAATTAAACGTTCTTGATGAACTTAGCTACGTTATTCATGACGTATTAATTATGACGTCATCATACATGTCATCTCGTTAAGACGTCATATGACTGATGGATAAGCTGACTCCTCCGCTAACAGACCTGCGATAACTGATAAATCGTTGGACCAAGGCTATTTCCCAGACGCATATACAGTAAAGACTATCTATAACGGACACCGCATAGGTCATCAACAAGTGGTTACCACGGAGATATGTTCACTTAAAGAGTCGAACCCAATATCTAGAATTAAAAGTCATATACAATTTAATAAATATTCTCTAGAATATTTTGAAACCAATTTGACTGGGGTCCTGTCAAATTAGTTTCAAATAGTCAACAGCTTACCTCTATAGTTACCTTGAAATTGAGATTCTGGGAATTCAGGGTTCAAAGGGTTAATATAGCTCATTAGATATAGGTCTAGAAATGATGGCGGTATCTTAAGACGACATGCCATACTCGTGTGAAAGAACCACATCCTTTGCCCCCACCCTCCCATCACACACCACACACTCACCCACACCACCCGTTATAGAAAGGTTTGGCTTATATCACTAATTATCAATTAACTCAGTGTCTATGAATACGCTCGTCACGCCGACGCAAAACAATCAAGCAGAACAGACCACTGGCATCTATGTTAGTTGTATTAATGGGAGCGGGAAAGGGAGGTACTCTAATGTACTGCTATGGCAAATAACATGGTAATAGACGAACCCATTGCCAAGAATATGATTGCGTGTTAATTTCACTTATGCCGTGCGCTGAAGTCTCGAATAGATTCCGAACATGATAATCATATTCAAGCACGCGGGAAACATGTTCAATATTTTTAGATTACCCTTGATAAAAATCTTTGCAGCAGCATATTCCAGTCGAATTACTTTCAAAACACTCAACAGAATAAAGAAATGTTAGTTACCTCTTCGGGATGTAGAAATTGTTTGAGTGTAGCTTTTGTGACCATATGGGTCACTTCTCAGCACTAACTGACTAACTAACCAACTAGCTAACTAACTAACTAACTAACTAACTAACTAACTAACTAACTAACTAACTAACTAACTAACTAACTAACTAGCTAGCTAACTAGCTAATTAACGAACTAATATTTCTTTATTATGAATCATCCAGGGATCGGGACCAACATTTTTGGAAACACTCAACATAATGTTTATTATATCTTAAAGGATATTGCTGTTTTGACTTTCCTTGTTCAACCGGGTAACAAATGGAATGGGAAAGTCCTTTTCACTCTCTTTCGTATTAGACACTATGTCACAACGCTACTGGACGTGAACATCCATACAAAGTTGGTTATATTGGGTATGTCTAGTATTATCGTACTATATAGTATTATATATATATATATATATATATATGTCTGGCACCAAGGAAATGAATAGGAATGGTACCTTGGTTAGGGTCGATGAGAAGTGCATGAAGAGAAGAAACCTGGGCTAACTTCTCCACAGTTCACCCGAAATTGATATTTCCAGTTCATCCATACATCATATGACGACATATGACATCATAACCGACTACGTGACGTGTTGGATGACGTCATAATCATTACATCATGAATGACTCGGTTTAGCCCGTCTTAAATGCTTACTAGTCCGACACGTTGTACGAATTGTATGTCTTTGATATTTAATAAATATGCTGTTGAATATTTTGAAACTGATTTGAGCATCAGCAGCCAGTCAAATTAGTTTCAAAATATTCAACAGCTTGCCTTTATAGTTTTCTGGAAATTGATAGTCAGGAAGTGCAGGGATTGATCAATCCGAGCACGAGCGAGATGTAGATGGAGATTGGCTGGTCATAGCTAAAACTGTAAAGGTCCATTGCAACGGTTGCGTAACAGGAAATATTGCATCCAGGCCTTCTGAAAGCAGCGGATTCAGGTCTCTAATATACACATGACAGTTAAGTGATATCTATGCGACGCTACATGGAGAATGCATCCGGCAACTACGCATCTATTTTCAAAACCATCCTGGATACATCAAACCTAGAACAACATGTCAAAGATCCTACGCACATAAAAGGGCACTTAATCGATTTACTTATTACTCGGTCGAGTGAGTCAGTCATAAGCAATGTGTATGTAGACGCTGGTGCTATCGCATCTGATCACGCCGTCATCAAATTCGACATGTCGCTCTTTAAACCACCACTACTGAGAAAGGAAATTACATATCGTAACCTCCGTTAACAACCCGCTGAGTCATTTAAATCCGAGATTCAAGCATCCGAGTTACGTGTACATCCATTTGAGGACTTGGCGCAAATTGTAAAGCTGTACGATAATGAACTTCATTCTGTCTTGGACAAACATGCTCCTCTAAAGAAAAAAAAAATCGTTGGTCTTGACCATTCACCATGATTCACCTGAAAAATCAAGGAAGCTAAGCAGCTTTGCCGTAAATACGAACGTCTGGCCTGCAAATCAAAGCTCCATGTCTTTAACAAGTATATTCGAATCAATGTTCACTCGTAAATGACATGATAATTGCAGCAAAGCGAATTTATTATTTTACATTAGTGTCTGAAAAGGCAACTAACCAGGCAAAACAGTTCACTATCTTTAGTAGCCTCCTCCATAAGGACAATAGTAGAAAGGATTTGCCACAACACAGTTATCTATCGAAACGTGCCACTCGTTTTGCGAATTTCTTTTCGAAGAAAATCGACTTGATTTGTGCCAACATTTTGAAACACCCAGATTACTCTCCACAAAGTGACTGTTCCCTATGGCGATCAGAACGTCTTATGGCAGAATTCAAATCAGCTTCCCTGGAAGACGTATCCGCGGTAATTCTGCAATCGCCAAGGGCTACATGTTCACTAGACCCACTATCGACACATCTTAAAGATTGTCTAAACCAATTGCTACCTCCAACAACTAAACTCACCAACTTATCATTAAAGAACTGACTGTGCCTGCTGCTTTCAAGATCGCAAACGTGATTCCACTACTAAAATGGCATCGCTCGATCAAAACGTTCTTGGGAATTACAGGCATGTATCCAATATACCTTATCTGTCCAAGGTGTTAGAACGGGTCGTCACTAATCAGCTGAACCATAACTTAGAAAACAACAACCTCTTAGAGCCGTTCCAGATTGCCCACTGAAAACTCCACAGCGCAGAAACGGCTTTACTGCGCGTGCAAAATGATAGTCTGTGTTCTATGAACGAGGAGAAAGATCACACCTCCACGCCGGTCTCCTCCGTAAGTACCAACTTTGTTGGGAAACTAAGTCAACACGGATTGCGGGCTGACATCTGCATACAGAGGGAACATTGATTATGTCTAACATTCTTCAAACAAGAAATTGCGCTCGACATCCTCGGACGATGCAACCGTTCCAGGAGCTTACCATAGCTACGTGGAATGTACGTGGTCTGAGTGCAAAATCAAAGAGGGAAATCTTAGGTGCAGACTGTGAACATTATAACATCGATATTACATGCATTCAAGAGACTAAAGTAGCTAAACACGCAGAGCAGCAACTACAGACAAGCCATACGCTAATACTCATGGAGCAAAAACAGGCCACATACCGGAACAAAGGTCTTGGACCATGTCATTAGTTTTGTATACGTCAGTGATCACTTTGCATTCATCGACCTGGCTATACTTACGCGAAAACTAACTAACACTATGTGTCACATTGGCAACGCATATGGCCCATCTACCGAGTAAGCCAAAGAGAATCCAGCATTATTAGATTCCTTTTATGCAGAACTGAGCTCCGCCATTACAATCCCAGCTAGATGGCAACTGTCCATGTGTCGAAATTTCAACGCCAAGCTGGGTAAACTCGGAATTGCGGACGAAAGTTCGGGGCTCTGGTTATGCACGGGATCGTATGGAGAAGGGGCACGCAACAGCAATGGAGATGCACTGGTAGCATTCCTTATTTCCAATGGCATATTTGCCACAATTACGGCTTTCAAACACCAATGCCATCACCGGACAACATGGACTGGACACATTGCTGATCACACTGCCCCAAAAGGTACTAAGCCTACAACAGCCATCTTCAACCAAATAGACATCATGCTATGCAAGACAGAAACAACCCCCTACTTCGGAATGCTCGTTCATATGGAGGTACACGCCTCAATTCTGACCATAAGGCAGTCATTACATACCTTCAGATGAACGATCTCTACATAATGTACAAACACCATACCAGGCAAGAGGGTAGAGTCGCCTACAACCTACCGAAATTCATCAGCGACACTGACAGTCAAATGCCCTACAAAAAGGTTCTCGGGGAGCAGATAGCTAACATCGACGTCAGCTCCGATCCAAACGAAGCCATAACCAAAATACTGAAATTTATCAATTCATCAGCTACCAGCACCATAGGTGTTCTTAAATACAACCGAACTAGATAAGGTGACGACCCTCTAGTAGTAAAACAACTAGCAGAGCAGAAAGTATTACGGCTGCGCATCTATCAAAGTGGCCAAAGTGAAGACCACACCAAACTATGCTGGGAGCGCAATAACATTCTGCGCCACATTAGCGAATGCTTAAAAGAATCTTGCTATTCTACAAGCTGACTCCCTAGAAGATGAAATCACTGCCACAGATGACTGTTACAAAATGTTTCGGGCAGCCCGAGATCTGAGAGTTATAGACTAAACACCACCACTCACTGTACACAACGCTGAAGGAAATTTTATTTGGAGTGACCAGGGAAAAGCCGAGGCGAGTCGAGAATAATTCAAGGAACACTTCACTGACAACGATCATAAGCCCATGCACCCGTTCTCAGGAGAGTCCAGGCCATTACTAACACCAATTAAAACAGCAGAAGGTGAAAAGGCAATTAAAGCCCTAAAAAATAGACGCACATCTGGGCCTGAAGGCTAATTGGCATTATCTCAAAACCGATCATGCACCTAATTAATCCAGCTTTTATGCACCACCTTCCCATCGACGCTGTAGGCCAAGGCACCCTTATTGTATTGCGAAGCCACCTGAACACACGCACACGCACGCACGCACGCACGCACGCACGCACGCACGCACGCACGCACGCACGCACGCACGCACGCACACACACAGCCAATGGGCGGCCCATTGGGCTCCTCAACAGCATACGGAAAATCCTATAACCAATGTTACTTTTTCTGCATTCCAGACAAGATCGATGATTTCGCTGAATCATGTTAACGTGCCTTCAAAAGTGGACGCAGCTGCGTAGACATTGTATGGGCTCAACGCATGCGTGTGTCTGTAGTTCTGTCCAAATGCAGGAACTTCCACAAAATGGGTATTGACATGTCACGAGCATTCGACACAATTAAACGCTCAAAGATCCTAGATGTACTACGCCAGGCCAGTTGCAATGAAGATGAGGCAACTCTTGGAGAGACCAAGCTGAGAGTACTCGTCAAGTCAGTGAAGTCTGTAGCGTTTGGGATATCAATCGGCTCCCCACAGGGAGATGGTCTATCTGTGCTTTTCACCTGTTACCTTGTTGCTGCATTGAAATTCATGCGGGAAAGTTCAACAAGACACCCCCACCTACCCCAAAGCCAATACTGGGTATGCCGCCAGAGATAGAATATGTCAATGATGTGTACTTCAAAGACGAGGAAAAGTAACCCCTTGACGAACTTCTCTCAATAGCTGCAATCAAACTAAAAATTGAGAATCTCTGTATGAATGAAACAGAGTTCACCCACATAATATACCTATCTACAAAGCATGAAACTAAAGGAAATGACGATCCACTTCGTGGTGGCGAACCATGGAGGAAAAGTAAAATCCTGGGCTCACCTGCTTTGCAGTACTGCTGACATTGCTGCACGCTGCGTCACAGGGAGCATAGCTTTCCAGTCCTTCTGGAACCTATGGATTCGTAGATCAAACATGCCCTTGATTAAAAGACCACGTGTATACAATGCAACCTGCGTATCCTTGATTCTGTACAACTGTAACAGCTGGGCAGCTCCAAAAGTAGCTCCATGCAAACTGGATGCTTGCCACCGTAAACACCTACGCACCATTACTGGACACCGATGATCAGACAGAATAATGTCCAATGATGCACTATACAAGATGTGTAATACGTCACCACTGTCTGTAAAGGTCGCTCAGAAGAGATGGTCCATGTTTGGTCATGTGCTAAGGATTCCAGAAGAGACACCAGCACGGAGGGCCTTGGAACTCGCCCTACTCTGAGCCAGCAAATACAAAGCCATGAGAGGACGCCATTGCATAAATCTGCTAAGCATGCTACGAGGTGACCTCGAGAAAGCATGACGCGGTACACTCAAGTCAAGAATCGACCTGAGAAGGCTAGAGATTTCGGCTGAGGATAAGACATAGTGGGCAAAAGCGAAAAAGGACTGATTGCAGCTGTAGGATGTTTCTACTACTACAGCCGCAGAATACAGTTACAGTAATCATCATCATCATCAACAACGATCACAAATGTGCTCTACTGGTCCCGCTAGAGTTGTCGACTGCCTTTGACACCATAAAGCACGCAATAATACTGTCCAGATCTTTCAGGTACAGTGCCCAAGTTGTCTTACTGATCCTCACCAGACTGTTGTCATTGATAGCACGAGGTCAGCTGAAAATGTATTTTCAAAGCTGGGAAAAAATTAATATCTGATTCTGAGAGCCATAGTTTCAATCCAGACAGAATAAAAAAGGCGCACTGTTGGAGGAGCAGCAAGTTTTAAACCTACCAGCTCTTCTTTCGTTTGGAGAGTATTCTTTCCTATGAATTTCATGAAACATCGCCATTTAACAGTGCTGGAAGGTTTCACTAAAATGTGCTTAAATAGAAGGACCCTTCTATATGTGCCCTGTCCATTTCTAGCTAACCTCCACCCACTTTTTACATGCGTTGGTATCAATGCATATACTTTGAATTCTGAATTGTCAGAATCCTAATTTCAAGACAAGTATACAGGTAAGCTGTTGAATATTTTGAAACTAATCTAGCTGGGTGCAGTTGCTGCCTATGGCAGCAACAGCACCAAGACACATTAGTTTCAAAACATTCAACATAATGTTTAGTAAATAGTAAATCCATTAAAGACATACAATTCGTACACTCGACGGACTTTTCAATTTTCATGACGGAGCTAGATACGCCACTATGTAATTTGACGTCATCCTACATGTGACGTAATTGAATCTGCCGTCATGTGTTTGAGTGACGGATCGGACCCCTCTATCAAAGGATATATTTGACCGTGTTATTCTTAGTGCATGAGTGTGTTTATTATTCCAAATCATGTACCTTCTTGTACAATAGTGGCGCGGTACGATCCTGATAGTGTTCCATACAACGCAGAAATAGTGCTTCATAATGGACTTGGACTGAGGAATCCAATCTTTGCTATATCCTGTCCATCTCTAGACAAGCCCCACCCACGCATTGCCCGTATTGGGATCAATCGACCCCTGCACTCTTTGAATCACAATTTCCAGAAAACTTTACAAGGTTGCTGTTGAATATTTTGAAACTAATTTCACTGTGCGCCCAGCCAAATTAGTTTCAAAATATACGACAGAATGTTTATTAAACAGTAAAAATACAACTCGTGCAAGGTGTCGGACTATTAAGCGTTTAAGACTGACTAAATCGAGTTATTCATTTTGTAATTGATTATGACGTTATCCTCTACGTCACGTAGTTGATTATGACATCATATGATGAATGAATAATCTGGAAAGACATTGAAACCAAACCATTCAGATTCTGAGAGCTATGCCGCACGGATTTGTAGCTAAACTCCGGCCACGTAGTGTTGGGTTTGGTTATATACATTGAACACTGAATTCAAGATAACTATATAGGAAAGCTGTTGAATATTTTGAAACTAATATGACCCAGTGTTGTAACTGCCTATAACAGCAACAGTACCCAGTTAAATTGGTTTCAAAATATTCAACCGAATGTGTATTAAATAGTAAATACGTCAAAGACATACCATGTGTACGTTTGACGGACTATTCCGTGTTCATGACGGAGCTAGATACGATATTCATTATGCACTTAATTGCAACGTCACCCTACATGAACCATAATTGATTATGACGTCATCTGAGTGAGTGATAAATCGGATCTATTCATATTTCAGACCGGTTAACCGACATGCAGATATTTCTGAGTCCCGTAGTTGGCGAGCAACGCGAGAAAGCTGAGAACCCCCATTTCCCTACTTGACTTATCACACTCCACTTGGAACTGGCGATTCAAATGTTTTATTAACATTAGACAATTTTTAATACTTTTTTTTTTATTTAAACGTATTTTATTGTAAAATTTATGTAATAATTTTGAAGATTACAGTGAAGATCTTCGAGAGTGAGACGCGTATGACATAATCGATTACAAACAGCTCAAATGGGTTGGTGTATTGAAACACTATCTGAGCACCAGTGTCAAGGATTTGTGAAAAGAAGGCCTCTGAATGGTGGTGTTATAGCTACTATTGTTAAACCCTGCGTGTCAATAGGGCCCGAAAGCGCTCGAGGTGCTACTCATATCAATCAACACTTTAACGGTCTAGATCTTTGCCAAGAATATTATAATTTTTGCACTTAAATTTGCAAAAAGAATTGTCTTCTGTTGTCCTGAAAATGGGCATTCAATATGACCACTACATATGCCGTTTTTGGTGGTGGGTGCCATTGGATTAATGGTTAAGAAAATCGAAAATTCAACATAGCCAGTGTCCATTTGTAGGTCAAGAGTATACTATTTTGTTAAATTTACCACTGGAATGACTAGCTCGGTAGCCGAGCCAGTAATGCCAGTGGTTAATTTTCAAAAATAGCATTCTTTTGGCCTATAAATTGACGTTTCTTACCACAACTGCAATGTCTTGTTGTCAGTTTGACACCGGAGTGGTAACACATTGCAGGAGTATTCCCAACAGTTGCGGGTGTGTTCTGCCAGAGTTCCCACCGTAACGGGTGTGTTCTCCCAGAGTGCAGGCGTATTCCCAACAGTGGCGGGTGTGTTCTTCCAGAGTGCAGGCCTATTCCCAACAGTGGCGGGTGTGTTCTACCAGAGTGCAGGAGTATTCCCAACAGTGGCGTATGTATTCTCCCAGAGTACAGGAGTATTCCTAACAGTGGCGGGTGTGTTCTCCCAGGGTACAGGAGTATTCCCAATAGTGGCGGGTGTGTTCTCCCAGAGTACAGGAGTATTCTCAACAGTGGCGTGAACAGTGGCGTGTGTGTTCTCCTAGAGTGCAGGAGTATTCCCAACAGTGGCGGGTGTGTTCTTCCAGAGTGCAGGAGTATTCTCAACAGTGGCGTGAACAGTGGCGTGTGTGTTCTCCTAGAGTGCAGGAGTATTCCCAACAACAGCGGGTGTGTTCTCACAGAGTACATGAGTGTTCCCAACAGTGGCGGGTGTGTTCTCCCAGAGTGCAGGAGTATTCCCAACAGTGGCGGGTGTGTTCTTCCAGAGTGCATGAGCATTCCCAACAGTGGAGTATGTGTTCTCCAAGAGTGTATGAGTATTCCCAACAGTGGCGTGTGTGTTCTCGCAGAGTACAGGAGTATTCACAACAGTGGCGTGTGTGCTCTCCCAGAGTACAGGAGTATTCCCAACAGTTGCCTGGGTGTTCTCCCAGAGTACAGGAGTATTCCCAACAGTGGCGTGTGTGTTCTTCCAGAGTACAGGAGTATTCCCAACAGTGGCAGGTGTGTTCTCGCAGAGTACAGGAGTATTCCCAACAGTGGCGTGTGTGTTTTCGCAGAGTACAGGAGTATTCACAACAGTGGCATGTGTGCTATCCCAGAGTACAGGAGTATTCCCAACAGTGGCGTGTGTGTTGTCCCAGAGTACAGGAGTATTCCCAACAGTGGCGGGTGTGTTCTCGCAGAGTACAGGAGTATTCACAACAGTGGCGTGTGTGCTCTCGCAGAGTGCAGGAGTATTCCCAACAGTGGAGTGTGTGTTCTTCCAGAGTACAGGAGTATTCCCAACAGTGGCAGGTGTGTTCTCGCAGAGTACAGGAGTATTCCTAACAGTGGCGTGTGTGTTCTCGCAGAGTAAAGGAGTATTCACAACAGTGGCGTGTGTGCTCTCCCAGAGTAGATGAGTATTCCCAACAGTGGCGTGTGTGTTGTCCCAGAGTGCATGAGTATTCACAACAGTGGCGGGTGTGGTCTCCCAGAGTACAGGAGTATTCTCAACAGTGGCATGAACAGTGGTGTGTGTGTTCTCCTAGAGTACAGGAGTATTCCCAACAGTGGCGGGTGTGTTCTCCCAGAGTACAGGAGTATTCCCAACACTGGCGGGTGTGTTCTCACAGAGTACAGGAGTGTTCCCAACAGTGGCGAGTGTGTTCTCACAGAGTGCAAGAGTGTTCCCAACAGTGGCGGGTGTGTTCTCACAGAGTGCAGGAGTGTTCCCAACAGTGGCGGGTGTGTTCTTCTAGAGTGCAGGAGCATTCCCAACATTGGCGTGTGGGTTCTCCCAGAGTGAAGGAGTTTTCCAAACAGTGGCGGGTGTGTTCTCCCAGAACGAAGGGGTGTTCCCAACAGTGGCGAGTGTGTTCTCACAGAGTGCAAGAGTGTTCCCAACAGTGGCCGGTGTGTTCTCACACAGTGCATGAGTATTCATAACAGTGGCGTGTGTTTTCGCAGAGTACAGGAGTATTCCCAACACTAGCATGTGTGTTCTCCCAGAGTACATGAGTATTCCCGACAGTGGCGTGTGTGTTCTCCCAGAGTATAGGAGTATTCCCAACAGCGGCGTGTGTGTTCTCCCAGCGTGCAGGAGTATTCCCAACAGTGGCGGGTGTGTTCTCCCAGGGTACAGGAGTATTCCCAATAGTGGCGGGTGTGTTCTCCCAGAGTACAGGAGTATTCTCAACAGTGGCGTGAACAGTGGCGTGTGTGTTCTCCTAGAGTGCAGGAGTATTCCCAACAGTGGCGGGTGTGTTCTTCTAGAGTGCAGGAGTATTCTCAACAGTGGCGTGAACAGTGCCGTGTGTGTTCCGCTAGAGTGCAGGAGTATTCTCAACACTGGCGGCTGTGTTCTCACAGAGTACATGAGTGTTCCCAACAGTGGCGGGTGTGTTCTCCCAGAGTGCAGGAGTATTCCCAACAGTGGCGGGTGTGTTCTTCCAGAGTGCATGAGCATTCCCAACAATGGAGTGTGTGTTCTCCAAGAGTGTATGAGTATTCCCAACAGTGGCGTGTGTGTTCTCCCAGAGTACTGGAGTATTCCCAACAGTTGCCTGGGTGTTCTCCCAGAGTACAGGAGTATTCCCGACAGTCGCGTGTGTGTTCTTCCAGAGTACAGGAGTATTCCCAACAGTGGCAGATGTGTTCTCGCAGAGTACAGGAGTATTCCTAACAGTGGCGTGTGTGTTCTCGCAGAGTACAGGAGTATTCACAACAGTGGCGTGTGTGCTCTCCCAGAGTACAGGAGTATTCCCAACAGTGGCGTGTGTGTTGTCCCAGAGTGCATGAGTATTGACAACAGTGGCGGGTGTGTTCTCACAGAGTACAGGAGTATTCACAACAGTGGCGTGTGTGCTCTCCCAGAGTAGATGAGTATTCCCAACAGTGGCGTGTGTGTTGTCCCAGGGTGCATGAGTATTCACAACAGTGGCGGGTGTGGTCTCCCAGAGTACAGGAGTATTCTCAACAGTGGCGTGAACAGTGGCGTGTGTGTTCTCCTAGAGTGCAGGAGTATTCCCAACAGTGGCATGTGTGTTCTTCCAGAGTGCAGGAGTATTCCCTACAGTGGCGGGTGTGTTCTCCCAGAGTACAGGAGTATTCCCAACACTGGCGGGTGTATTCTCACAGAGTACAGGAGTGTTCCCAACAGTGGCGAGTGTGTTCTCACAGAGTGCAAGAGTGTTCCCAACAGTGGCGGGTGTGTTCTCACAGAGTGCAGGAGTGTTCCCAACAGTGGCGGGTGTGTTCTTCTAGAGTGCAGGAGTATTCCCAATAGTGGCGGGTGTGTTCTCCCAGAGTACAGGAGTATTCTCAACAGTGGCGTGAACAGTGGCGTGTGTGTTCTCCTAGAGTGCAGGAGTATTCCCAACAGTGGCGGGTGTGTTCTTCTAGAGTGCAGGAGTATTCTCAACAGTGGCGTGAACAGTGCCGTGTGTGTTCTCCTAGAGTGCAGGAGTATTCTCAACACTGGCGGCTGTGTTCTCACAGAGTACATGAGTGTTCCCAACAGTGGCGGGTGTGTTCTCCCAGAGTGCAGGAGTATTCCCAACAGTGGCGGGTGTGTTCTTCCAGAGTGCATGAGCATTCCCAACAATGGAGTGTGTGTTCCCCAAGAGTGTATGAGTATTCCCAACAGTGGCGTGTGTGTTCTCCCAGAGTACTGGAGTATTCCCAACAGTTGCCTGGGTGTTCTCCCAGAGTACAGGAGTATTCCCAACAGTGGCGTGTGTGTTCTTCCAGAGTACAGGAGTATTCCCAACAGTGGCAGGTGTGTTCTCGCAGAGTACAGGAGTATTCCTAACAGTGGCGTGTGTGTTCTCGCAGAGTACAGGAGTATTCACAACAGTGGCGTGTGTGTTGTCCCAGAGTGCATGAGTATTCACAACAGTGACGGGTGTGTTGTCCCAGAGTGCATGAGTATTCACAACAGTGACGGGTGTGTTCTCACGGAGTACAGGAGTATTCACAACAGTGGCGTGTGTGCTCTCCGAGAGTAGATGAGTATTCCCAACAGTGGCGTGTGTGTTGTCCCAGAGTGCATGAGTATTCACAACAGTGGCGGGTGTGGTCTCCCAGAGTACAGGAGTATTCTCAACAGTGGCGTGAACAGTGGCGTGTGTGTTCTCCTAGAGTGCAGGAGTATTCCCAACAGTGGCATGTGTGTTCTTCCAGAGTGCAGGAGTATTCCCAACAGTGGCGGGTGTGTTCTCCCAGAGTACATGAGTATTCCCAACACTGGCGGGTGTATTCTCACAGAGTACAGGAGTGTTCCCAACAGTGGCGAGTGTGTTCTCACAGAGTGCAAGAGTATTCCCAACAGTGGCGTGTGTGTTCTCCCAGAGTATAGGAGTATTCCCAACAGCGGCGTGTGTGTTCTCCCAGCGTGCAGGAGTATTCCCAACAGTGGCGGGTGTGTTCTCCCAGGGTACAGGAGTATTCCCAATAGTGGCGGGTGTGTTCTCCCAGAGTACAGGAGTATTCTCAACAGTGGCGTGAACAGTTGCCTGGGTGTTCTCCCAGAGTACAGGAGTATTCCCAACAGTGGCGTGTGTGTTCTTCCAGAGTACAGGAGTATTCCCAACAGTGGCAGGTGTGTTCTCGCAGAGTACATGAGTATTCCCAACAGTGGCGTGTGTGTTCTCGCAGAGTACAGGAGTATTCCCAACAGTGGCGTGTGTGCTCTCCCAGAGTACAGGAGTATTCCCAACAGTGGCGTGTGTGTTGTCCCAGAGTGCATGAGTATTGACAACAGTGGCGGGTGTGTTCTCACAGAGTACAGGAGTATTCACAACAGTGGCGTGTGTGCTCTCCCAGAGTAGATGAGTATTCCCAACAGTGGCGTGTGTGTTGTCCCAGGGTGCATGAGTATTCACAACAGTGGCGGGTGTGGTCTCCCAGAGTACAGGAGTATTCTCAACAGTGGCGTGAACAGTGGCGTGTGTGTTCTCCTAGAGTGCAGGAGTATTCCCAACAGTGGCATGTGTGTTCTTCCAGAGTGCAGGAGTATTCCCTACAGTGGCGGGTGTGTTCTCCCAGAGTACAGGAGTATTCCCAACACTGGCGGGTGTATTCTCACAGAGTGCAAGAGTGTTCCCAACAGTGGCGGGTGTGTTCTCACAGAGTGCAGGAGTGTTCCCAACAGTGGCGGGTGTGTTCTTCTAGAGTGCAGGAGTATTCCCAATAGTGGCGGGTGTGTTCTCCCAGAGTACAGGAGTATTCTCAACAGTGGCGTGAACAGTGGCGTGTGTGTTCTCCTAGAGTGCAGGAGTATTCCCAACAGTGGCGGGTGTGTTCTTCTAGAGTGCAGGAGTATTCTCAACAGTGGCGTGAACAGTGCCGTGTGTGTTCTCCTAGAGTGCAGGAGTATTCTCAACACTGGCGGCTGTGTTCTCACAGAGTACATGAGTGTTCCCAACAGTGGCGGGTGTGTTCTCCCAGAGTGCAGGAGTATTCCCAACAGTGGCGGGTGTGTTCTTCCAGAGTGCATGAGCATTCCCAACAATGGAGTGTGTGTTCTCCAAGAGTGTATGAGTATTCCCAACAGTGGCGTGTGTGTTCTCCCAGAGTACTGGAGTATTCCCAACAGTTGCCTGGGTGTTCTCCCAGAGTACAGGAGTATTCCCAACAGTGGCGTGTGTGTTCTTCCAGAGTACAGGAGTATTCCCAACAGTGGCAGGTGTGTTCTCGCAGAGTACAGGAGTATTCCTAACAGTGGCGTGTGTGTTCTCGCAGAGTACAGGAGTATTCACAACAGTGGCGTGTGTACTCTCCCAGAGTACAGGAGTATTCCCAACAGTGACGTGTGTGTTCTCGCAGAGTACAGGAGTATTCACAACAGTGGCGTGTGTGCTCTCCCAGAGTAGAGGAGTATTCCCAACAGTGGCGTGTGTGTTGTCCCAGAGTGCATGAGTATTCACAACAGTGGCGGGTGTGTTCTCCCAGAGTACAGGAGTATTCTCAACAGTGGCGTGAACAGTGGCGTGTGCGTTCTCCTAGAGTGCAGGAGTATTCCCAACAGTGGCGTGTGTGTTCTTCCAGAGTGCAGGAGTATTCCCAACAGTGGCGGGTGTGTTCTCTCAGAGTACAGGAATATTCCCAACACTGGCGGGTGTGTTCTCACAGAATGCATGAGTATTCACAACAGTGGCGGGTGTGTTTTCGCAGAGTACAGGAGTATTCACAACAGTGGCGTGTGTGCTCTCGCAGAGTGCGGGAGTATTCCCAACAGTGGCGTGTGTGTTCTCGCAGAGTACAGGAGTATTCACAACAGTGGCGTGTGTGTTCTCCCAGAGTACAGGAGTATTCTCAACAGTGGCGTGAACAGTGGCGTGTGCGTTCTCCTAGAGTGCAGGAGTATTCCCAACAGTGGAGTGTGTGTTCTTCCAGAGTGCAGGAGTATTCCCAACAGTGGCGGGTGTGTTCTCTCAGAGTACAGGAGTATTCCCAACACTGGCGGGTGTGTTCTCACAGAGTGCAGGAGTGTTCCCAACAGTGGCGAGTGTGTTCTCACAGAGTGCAAGAGTGTTCCCTACAGTGGCGGGTGTGTTCTCACAGAGTGCAGGAGTGTTCCCAACAGTGGCGGGTGTGTTCTTCCAGAGTGCAGGAGCATTCCCAACAGTGGCGTGTGCGTTCTCCCAGAGTGAAGGAGTTTTCCAAACAGTGGCGGGTGTGTTCTCCCAGAGTGAAGGGGTGTTCCCAACAGTGGCGAGTGTGTTCTCACAGAGTGCAAGAGTGTTCCCAACAGTGGCGGGTGTGTTCTCACAGAGTGCAGGAGTATTCCTAACAGTGGCGTTTGTTTTCCCAGAGTACAGGAGTATTCCCAACACTGGCGGGTGTGTTCTCCCATAGTATAGGAGTATTCCCAACAGCGGCGTGTGTGTTCTCCCAGCGTGCAGGAGTATTCCCAACAGTGGCGGGCGTGTTCTCCCAGAGTACATGAAAACAAGAATGATCTCTTTAACTATTTAGCAAAATAAGAAATAGCTACTGAATTGTAGGCAGAAAAGCAGTGTATATCTCCAAAAGGCGCATGCGGTCTTTGGAGAACACCAAGAGATGATACCCATGACCCATGATGTATCGTCACACCAACGCATGGAGATTGCTATAAGCATCATGTTACCTGTAATGGGTGCTGCCAAGTAAGGGTGCAATAAAGTAGTTTTACGCACATGGTATATAGATGCTGTAGTTCTGGTCGTATGAATGATTCGAGAAATATATTACGATTAATTGTGGCTGACATTCCTGATGCATGGCAATGTACACCAGCGCTCCCAGCACACTCCACGCATTCATTGGATATGCTGTGACAACAGCATTTGGCAAGAAATGCCGGAACGTTGCCTGGGAATTTAATGGGATGTACTAGATAGTGTGGCATCAAGGCATAAACAAATGTCGTAAAACTTATTCACACACAAAGGTAGAGGAATGGATCCGATAGGACCAAGGGACGGTGCACTTCTTCAACAGGAGAAGAAAGTTGCAGCACGCTTTAAAACGTCACAATTTGACTCCTTAAAGCTTCGGTCAGGTCGAGCTTGGGCTGCGGCTCAACTAGTCGCCACACCATTAAATTTTTTAATCGCTACTCCTCCGTTAATAAGAAATGTAGCTTGATTAAAGTTGAGGGGCATATTCTATGGGTAACTCTTGATATCATTATTTTTCAATTCACTACCTGCTGTGTTTTAATAGGGAGCCCACTCTTAAAATTAAAATCTATATCTAAAATCTCTATAAAATTAGAAATCTATATACAATTTGTGGAACGTTTCGGAATGTCTCGTGAACGGTTTTTTCTATTTATTTTTAATTCCTGCGTTTTCGCTGAAAATTTGTATACATGAGCATAGTTTTAATAACCTCAGCCACCCTGGATACGTATTAGCAGAAGACACGATCTACAATTTAAATCAACTAGCAAAAGGAATATACATAATTACCATAGGAAAGGAAACTATCCTTTTGTTCTTTATCACATGCGTGTTTAAGGCAGGATGCAGAACAGATTATTTAATGATTGCTTGGATACACGGGATACAATAGACCTAATCAAGGTTTTAAGGAGATAATGTACAATAAACATATATTGCAAATATGAACGGTCATTTCAAAATAATTACATGACCTGTTAATTCATGCTGCGTTTCCAGTTGACATGAACGCATGTACGACTTGGAAACGGGCAACGCAAGTAGTTGCCGATAGTTTCTAGTAATCGAATCGTAAGCGACATGAGCACACATGTTCTAGTCAGTTGCCGACAGTTCTAGCGCAGCGCAGGTCATCGTAACTCGACCTGACCGCAGCTTTAATCGTACATTAAATGACGTTTTTGTCATTTTTGATTGATCACCGAAAATCAACAAGCGGAACGAAACTCTGAATCCTGTCTAATTTGAACCGAAAATATGTTGGCATTATCGTGACAATCGCGGGCATGGCGCTTTATTAAGAGCATATGTTCCTTAAATGAAATGGTTCATATCTAAACTGCTAACTATCCACTATGATCATTGACACTGTTTAGTCATGTCAAAACACGCATACACACACATTTTAGCACTGAAAAAGCGGCCTGCTGATAATTTCCAAACATTGGCAAATGGTAACCATATTGAATTATATTGATGTGTTCCATCTCTAATTTTATTCAAAGCGTCAGTGACCATCTTTGTGGCACATTTGATGATTTTACCATAAAGAGCAACTTACACCCAAAATCTGCTCATATTTGCAGCGTTTCAACATGGTGGCCATGAGCATCGAATTTGTGCCGATCGGGTCCACATAATTTTGAATTTCACCAATATTTACATGCATGCCACATGTGTTGCCTTTTCTACACCATGCTACCGGAGTATAATTCATGGGAAAGTCGTCGTCGTCGTCGTCGTCGTCGTCGTCGTCGTCGCCATCGTCTTTGTCGCTGTCGCTGTTGTTGTTGTCTTTGTCATTGCCGTTAGCAGTTGTGGTTATGGTGGTGGTGGTGGTGGTGGTGGTGGTAGTGGTGGCGGTGCTGGTTGTGCCATATACTGGTGGTGTCTGATGGTGGCGCTGTTTTTGATATTTTACTTACCGATGTGTTATTGTGTATCAGTTTGAGATGGTATCCTGGCAGGAAGTTCTGTTCGTTGATATGCTCTATGGCTAACAAGGCACTGATAAGCTCGGACTTTCCGCGTAATCCATGTTTCAAATCGAATAAACCTCCGATACTAATCTCCGTCCGGTGATTCGTGCCATTTTCCGAAATCAACCATGGCAAGTACCCGCCCGTTGTTCCCTTAAGCACGCTTTCTCTTTGCTGCACTTCTCGCTGACCGTGCCAAATATTGCTATAATCATAGCTTGGATTAACAAGGGGTGGTGTAGCATTATATCCATGCAGCTCGTTCCGGATGTCCAGCTGTGATTCAGTAACATCCTGGTATCCCGAACGCACCCATTTCTCAACCACGAGTTTCGGGTCCGATGATGACCCCTGCATTATCGATCGATTACCTACACTCGCAATCAGACCAACTAATAACGAATCATTTACTAAGTCACGCGTATTAACTTGAAATGGCGCATATGTGGTATTCATTAATGTGTTCGTTGTTACATCTTGGTCGGTTTTAGGGATATCAAACGGAGATACATGACCGGAAGACGTAGATTCCGTGCGCATTGCTAGCTGATCCGCCGTTTCATCGACATGTCTTGAAACATCAGTTTCTTGCCATTCAGACGATGTGGATAAAAAGGCATCTGGATTTTCATCAACGTGAGAAGGAATTGAAATATTGCTGGTAAATAACATATTCCGACTGCCATCCTTAGTTAGCATTAGATAATCCACGTCAGCGATAACATCCTGGTCGTTAATTCCAGTTACGGAAACATCATTAGAGATATCATCTTGATCGCCATTTCCGGCTGTTATCTCTAACCAAGATTGGTATGGCATAACACTTTCTGACCGTATATAGTCCTCCTCACTTAAGCCACTGTCCTGGAATATATCCGACCAATTTGAGTCTATTACTCCGAAAAGTTCTGTTAAGTTACCATCTAAAAAGCTTTCGGTTGTAGCGAACAGATCATCACTCCAAGAACCATCGTCCATATTGTTGTTGTTGTTGTTGTTGTTGTTGTTGTTGTTGTTGTTGTTGTTGTTGTTGTCGCCGTCGTTTATTGAATTTCGATTATTGGTTCCACGTATCCAGTTCCTGCACCTGACATCGGGAGCCAGTCTGCCAGCAATGCCGTTTATGATATCCTGGTAGGTACAGTTCAGAAAATGGCCCAAATTGAACCCATTTGTCGATACACTTAGAATTGCAAGTACGGAGAACAGCACTGCCAAGGAACACTGTCTGACTTCCATAGCCCTTTTACAAACACCGATAGCATAAATGCATCACAACGCAATCTTATCTTGAAACTGAAATGTTACAGATGCATTCGCTAACATAGATAGATACCAGCTTTCCGCTCCATTTAATAACATGCTTTAAGAATAGAATGACTTGGTAATTGTTCTGACGTGTGAGTGCTGTCTGTAATGCTTTTAACCGGAATAGCCAACTGCGATAAATCATCACAAGAACTATTCTGTCGAATATTTTGAAGCTAATTCTACTGGGAGATGTTGCTGCCTATGGAAGCAACAGTTTCCTTAACGCTACTTTCAAAATAGACAACAGCTTACTCGTAGGCGCTTCCTCAATTTGAAGTTCTTAAAATTCGGGTTCAAATGGTTAATGCCGGCTATTCCATATTTCTCTCAAACCGTTGCTGTCTAGCAAATATACTCCTGTAACGTGAAAATTGCAGCATACGATTGTCATCCGAAAACGATGAATGAAAATGGAAAGAATGGAAACGATATCAGGAATTGGATTCGTAAATCAGACAAGCCTGCTGATTAGATGAACCTATAGTCACATGTTATACAATTATGGCGCTTCTCTTCATTAACGTTAGATTTAACAATTAACGGATTTACATTTGCAATAGAGTAATAGATCTAGCAGCGCTACTCAATGCAATTGTTCTTCGGATAGACTTTTCCTAGAAGTTATCAAGAAGTAGTAGGTGCTGAAAGATAGAACAATGCTGGCAATTTTGAAAATCATCCTGCTGATAGCTGTTGCTGACTGATATAGCAACAGTATATAGCCGCCTAAGACCAAACTACTAACCCTTTCATGCCGACGCCGGCCCAAGCCGTCATCTGTAGTGGTTTTGAGGATTATCTATTTACAGGCCGAGTAACCGAGCCAGCCATTCCAGTGGTAAATTTACAAAAATAATCTTCTCTTGGCCGGCAAATGGACATTCAACAAGGAAATATTTGGAATTTCGTGAGCAAATTCAGACATTAAAGGGTTAGTTAAACATAAACACCAATAGAGGGATACACTTCTAGCTATGCCCCGCCCATGTCTAAATAATCTACACCCGCTTTGTACACGCTTCGCGGTAATTAAACAGGTAGGCATTTAAGTAATTTTCAAAATAACCAACAGAATATTTATTAAACTATAAATTCGCCAAAGAGATACAATCATCCACTTTCGTGATCCATTTGTCACATTCATGACAGGCATACACCGTGTAATTGGGCCGTCATCTCGCAAATGACGTTTTAACCATGATGTTAGATACTTTATTGGCAGATCGGATCCCTCTATTGCCCGTCCACAAACACGGGCACGGCATAATTCAACATAGCAGAATAACGTATGACATTAGTAGAGAAACTCATTAATGGTCGAAAATAAAAACAAAAGATTTTTTGTGAATGCATGTCTTTCGTAATGGTAACCATGGTATTCCAGTTTTAGCTATGCCCCGCCCATCTCTAGCTAGGCTCTACCCACACCTCGCCCGTGTCGGAATCGATCGATGTCTGAACTCGCCGACTATCAGTTTTCAGAAAACTATACAGGTAAGCTGTTTAATATTCTGAAACTAATTTGACTGGGCGCTGTTGCTGCTTATATTAAAAGCATACAATTCGTACAACATGTCGTATTATTAAGTGTTTGGGACGGACTAAATCGAGTCATTCATGTTGTAATTCATCATGACGTCATCCTATACGTCACATAGTTGAGTATGACGTCATATGATGGATGGATAAACTACAACGGTCCATCGATGGGTCTTCTGTAATTACATGTTTGCCAGGGCAACGTATAAAGCAAAACAGTTAGAGCTGAAGATGAACGAGGTAGAAATACAACCAAAATTTGTCCATACTTAATAAAGAAAACATATTTTGAATATTTCCAAAATAAACAGTATGGGAGGTCTTACTAAAATTAATCTAAATATAACCACTGTCTGGCTGTCTAGAAACGAGCAACGGCGATGTAGCATTTTAAATGATCGTGCAGGCTTGTTTTAATCTCAATATCTAAGATTATTCTGGAAGAAAGTTATAAAGATTGGCATAGGGTGTTTGATACCAAGTGCATGGCTGGCCAAATATTAGAAAATACATTACAAAACCAAATTGATATAGAACTGACAGTCACGCATGCTATAGATAGAGTGGTTGCTATACGCGGGTTGATGGAATCGACGGTTGTGTATAAATGGTGAACTGATTCACGAATCAATTTCCTAAGTCAATCATATGACATCATAATCAACTACGCGACGTGTATGCTGACGTCATAATCATGACACCATGAATGATTCGATTTAGGCCATCTTTACCGCGTTGTTGCCTATGGCAGCAACAGCGCCCAGTCAAATTATTTTCAAAATATTCAACAGCAAGTTTATTAAATAGCAAAAACATTCAATTCGTGCAACGTGTCGGACCATTAAGCGTTAAAACGGGCTAAATCGAATCATTCATAGCGTCATGATTATGACGTCAGCATACACGTCGCGTAGTTGATTATGACGTCATATGATTGGCTGAGGAAATGGATTCGTGAATCAGTTCACCAACGCACACAACAGCCGTTCTATTATCCTACTCAATAACCATCCAATCAACCCACACAGTAAGTTTCCGATCAACATACGCAACAATCGCATCATTTATCGGCAGCCGTCGATTCCATCAACCCGCGTATAGCAACAGCACCGAGTCAAATTAGTTTCAAAATATTCAAAAACTTACCTGTATAGTTTTCTGGAAATTGATAGTGAGAGTGATCAGAGATCGATCGATCTCAATACGGGGTGGGGGAGGTGGGGGAGGGGAGTAGAGATAGGCGGAACATGGCTAAAACTGGAAAGGTCCATTGCTGTATGGGTTGTTGGAATGGTTGATGAGATTGTTGTTGGAATGGTTGATGAGATTGTTGTTGGAATGGTTGATGAGATTGTTGTTGGAATGGTTGATGAGATTGTTGTTGGAATGGTTGATGAGATTGTTGTTGGAATGGTTGATGAGATTGTTGTTGGAATGGTTGATGAGATTGTTGCTGGAATGGTTGATGAGATTCTTGTTGGAATGGTTGATGAGATTGTTGTTGGAATGGTTGATGAGATTGTTGTTGGAATGGTTGATGAGATTGTTGTTGGAATGGTTGATGAAATTGTTGTTGGAATGGTTGATGAGATTGTTGTTGGAATGGTTGATGAGATTGTTGCTGGAATGGTTGATTAGATTGTTGTTGGAATGGTTGATGAGATTGTTGTTGGAATGGTTGATGAGGTTGTTGTTGGAATGGTTGATGAGGTTGTTGTTGGAATGGTTGATGAGATTGTTGTTGGAATGGTTGAGGAGATTGTTGTTGGAATGGTTGATGAGATTTTTGTTGGAATGGTTGATGAGATTGTTGTTGGAATGGTTAATGAGATTGTTGTTGGAATGGGTGATGAGGTGGTTTCTATGGAGGTCGTTGAGGTTATTCTTATGTGGGCTGAAGGGATGGTTACTCGGTGGGTTTATGAGAGGGATGATGTGAGAGTTGATGAATGATTGACGTCTGCGTTAATGAGATGGTTACTGTGTGATTCGGAAAGACGGTTGCTATGTGCGTTGATTGGTTGTTAATAGGGTCGTGGTATCGTTTGATAGGTTGGTTAAACGGTTGTCGAGGGTGAGTTGTTGAGTTGGTGAGACGATTGATAACTTGTTTGACGGATGGTTACCATGTGTCTCGATTGTTTACTGGGATGTTTGCTTCCGCTTGTTTAGGCTGATCTTGTGCAGAAGGATGGGTGATTGATGAGGCGGTTGTGGCACATGGTTATGGGACGGTTGTTTTGCAGGTTGATGGAATTAGTGTTGTGCAGTTTGATGTGATTATTACTGAGTGACTGGATGATGTAAGCTGGTGGTTAATGTCCGTGTGCATGGTTGATGATATAGTTGCTCTGACGGTTAATGATGAGATGTATGTTGAATGAGTTGATGGGAGTAATTGTGGGGTAAGTTGTTAGGTTGGGGAGATGGCGGTTATATGTGTTAAGGGGATGGACAATATGTGCCTTGATAAGATGGTGACTGTGCTGGTTGGTGAAGAGGTTGCTGATTGGTTGAGACGGGGCGGTTGATACGATGGTTTTATAGGTTTCTATATATTTACTGCATTTGCTCTGTGGATTGATGCGCTTCTAAGAGAGTTACAGTATGTATTCCTTCGTCCATAAAATGGTTATTCACATGGCACCTACATCTTGGAGCTCACAGAGACGCCACACGCTCAAGTCTGCGGGTCCGAAGTTGAAATCTGGAAGTCTCAAACAAAAAATCTGGGTTCCACTGCAGTATTTCTTCATCAATACTAAAGTTATTAGGTAACATGGATACGCAAATAACAATGGACCTTTCTACTTTATCTATATCTAGTATAATTATTTTCAAAATATTAAACAGCTTACCTGGATAGTTTTCTGTAAATTGATAGTCAAGGAGGTCAGGGATCGATTCCAACACACACGAGGTGTGGGCGGGGCTGAGCTAGAGATGGGCGGGGCATAGCCAAAACTGGAAAGCTCCATTATGGGGGTTATATGCTAGATTTTGTGAGTATCTTTGTGCGGAAAGCTACAAAATTAATTAATATTTAATACTCATACGATGTTCAAGGGTTCTATGAGACCAACTACCGCTATTTGGGAGATTCCGAGTTATATTTTCTGGGTACATACCATCAAAAGGGCATGTATGAGAATTCCTGGATTAGATGGATGTTATGCGAGTTTATGAATTAACTCCAAAAATCTATGCAATTTAACAATTACTCTGCTGAGTATTTTGAAAATAATTCAACTGGAAGATTTTGCTTACATGTACAACTTACATGTATGTTTGCGCTGAAATTGAGATGTGGGGAATTCAGGCGGAGCAGTGTTAATGAGACTGTGTTAATGGGTTAATGAGATGGTTACTGCGTTGATTGATGTGAATGTTGGTTTGTATGGTTGAATAGATGCTTAATGTGTTGGTGCAACTTGTCAATGTAGCCTATAGGTTTTTAATATTTTTAATAAATTGAATAAATTCCATAGGATAAAACTGTTCCTTAGCTTGCAAAGAAGGTTAAACCACGAGAAGGTATCATGATAGTTGAATTATCACTTCGAAAAAGTTAAATCCATTCCATTCGTGCACTCGGTCTATTTCTGCGAAATTACAGCAATCGTCCAAAAAGAAACTCACCAGAACAAATTGATATACAACAAGTCACATGATTTTAATTGTAACGCTTGAAACATCATTGACTCAAGACAACTCTACTGGGATTCTGTTACATTTTATTAAAAATAATTCGACTGGAAGCTGTTACTGCCTATGGCAGCAACAGCCACCAGTTAAATTAATTTAAAAATATTCAACAGATTATTCCTTACATCATGAATAATTAGTTGTTTTATCTGCACGTGTTAAAGGGTGACGCTACAACATGCTGTGTGTTCGACAACGTCCTCGCGTACAGAATAAGCCTGCAACGAGATAAATAAAATAAAATAATATTAAAAAATAAAGTTACTTTAAATTTATCCACTGATGCCAATTATATGAAATTTTCTTCTCTTTCGTCCATAACTATGAAACACAAACACAAAAATTAGCCGTTTCTATTCTCAGCCTTTTAAATGTCTCCAGCCATTCTATCTTCACTTTTGCAGCGTGTGTATTCCAGGAATTCGCTTATTAAGACACATATCGCGTGCAATCACCGGTTACTTGGAGAGCTCGTAAACTAGTTTCGTTCAAGAGTCGAGCAGCGACTCCCGATAAATCTCTTGGACGTTGGCCTGCGAAACCGTTCCCAGTTTTCCTGTCCAATTACTATCGCCAATGGCAGGCGCTAGCCGTGTGTTGTTTTCTAAATACAATATAGGCCTACTTACCCACTGGTACCGTGGGAGAAAATGACAAACTCTCTACACACGTTATTAGCACACTGAAAATGGCATGAAACCTTTATTTAGAAACTGCTTCAAAAACGAAATCAGCTAACACTGGAATGAACGAGAAACTGACGCTAACCGCGTAAACGTGACAAGCAATGCGCTAATTGCATACAGCACACTCATTGCCATCTAACTAATATAGTATTGAACGTTTTGGATATAATTTTCTGGATAGTTTCTGCTGAATCCCGTCAAACCAACATCTAATCACACAATTATCAAACTATTCCGCGCCTATCGGATATCGTGGGTTAACTATTTAAATACGATAAGACGGCGAGAGTAAAAAAATTATGGAAAACGGTTCTTTGTATTCTCCGTCAAAACTCACTTTTCTGCAACTTTGCACCGCTTTTCGCTTGTCAGCAGTGGCTAGCGGAGCATGTGACATTCTACAGATTGTCTCTTTACCTCTGTCTGCACGCTGGCCAGCTCAGCGATCGCGGGTGACGCTGATAGCTTGGTCATTAGCAGTCAATCGATCGAGCTAGTCAAGCGTGTATACACTACGGATAGAAAATAACTTGACATGGTTCCAAATCAAAACAGAAACACGTTTGTTCGTACAATATTGAACACGAAGTAAGCAATGTTCTCTTGAATATTTTGAACATATTTGGATTGGAAGACAGGGCTGCCCGAGGCAGCAATGGATCCCAATTCCATGGAGGAATTCAGTTTTAGCTATGCCGCGCCCATCCCTAGCTAAGCTCCACCCACACTTTGTCTATGGTGGGATCAATCGATCCGCTCACTCTCAAGTTTCAATTTCCAGAAAACTATACAGATAACGTGTTGACTAATTTGAAACTAAACTGACTGGGCGGCCAGTCAGATTAGTTTCAAAATATTCAACAGAATGATCATTAAATAGTATAAGCATATGATGCGTACAACAACGCGTAATCGGTCATCAATTAAGTGTTAGCGACATCCAGGACGTAATTGATTTTGACGTCATCCTACACGTCACGTAGTTGATTATGACGTCATTTGCTTGATGGATAAACTGTCATCCTCCGTTATGTCCACGCTATTCAACAGTAGGGCCTACATCTTAAGCTCACCCTGAGCTGTACTTTACCAAGTGGTCTAGCCTCTAATCGCTGGATATCTGCCACTGTTCTTATGGATAAGTGCACGCGCAGTATCCTTCCACGGTGATTGATCGTCATCTTCAAAGCGATGTTATCACCAAATCAAGTAATATTCTTGAGGCTAAAATTATCCACCCACCACCCCCACCACCACCACCACACCACCACCACCACCACCCCTCCCCCACCCATTGGCTGGAAGTTTAGACAATAACCTTTAAACATGTACTGGTCAAAATTGATCAGGTAGGCCTAAATTAAATCGTTCTAATAGATAAGTTCTATTTAGAGGTCAAGAGAATAATAAATTTTAAGTTAAACAGACCTAAATTGAGAAACTCTTACGCACACGGGAGGTTTTTTTTAAAAATCAACAAATAATAACATTTTATATGGATGACGGGGCCAGATTGTGTGTACAGAATTAGTACCCGTCTACGCGATAATAATATACTACGACCGTTATATTGAAAGAAAATAACTTCCAAATGTATATATTTAATAGTCAATGTTAGCCATCAAATTTGTTTTAAGAAAATTTCAATTTCCCCATTGTCCGGAAAAAATACCGATTTGCAGATCAAGAGCAGATTTTTTTTAAGTTTACCACTGGAATGACTGCCTTGTTTATCGAGCCAGTGGTAAAATTTCAAAAAAAAGTCTTTTCTGGTTTGCAAATGGACATTTCTTAAAACCACTGCAGAAGCCGTTTTTGACAGGCCAGAGTGTTAAAGGATAAACAGTAAGGTATTAGAATAATATGATAAATCTCTGTTCTATCGGTCGATGGATCAACGACATAAACCCACGCGAACCCTGAAATGTCAGAATCTCAATTTCAAGTTAACTATACAAGTAAGCCGCTGAATATTTTGAACATAGAACTAATTTGACTGTCAAATTGGTGTCAAACTATTCAACATAATGTTTATTTCAACTGTAAATTCACAAAAGATATACAATTCATCTCTCCTGAGTATCCATCTATCTGCTGACGTCACATGACGTCATAATCAGCGTGTAGGATGACGCCATAATCATTACGTCATAAATGATTCTATATGGCCGTCTTTAACTCTTAATAGTCGAACACGGTGTACGAACTGTATGTCTCTACTATTTAATAATCATGATGTAGGCAGCAACAGCACCCAGTCATATTAATTTCAAAATATTCAACAGCTTACCAGTATAGTTTTATGGAAATTGATAGTCAAGGAGTTCAGAGATCGATTGATCCCAACACGAGCGAGTTGTGGGTGGAGCTTAGCCAGAGATGGCCGGGACAAAGCTAAAAATGGAAATGTCCATCCCGACACATTTCAAACAACTATGGCTACTTTTGTGACGGATCTACGCCATTTTGATTATGACGTCAGCCAATAAGTGACGTATTACATAATGACATCACATACTTGGGTGCCATAGCATATCCATCCATAAGCTTTATATCACAAACATAATCTAGTAAACATAATTTTTGAACAGGCTTTTAGGTTCTCTGAAGTCTAGACGAGGAGCTTCACTGCTTCTATGAATCTTGCCCTGGGCATTATGTCTTCACTTCCGCTAAAGGTTTTCCTTCAATTGTCTGGCAATCCATTACGCCCCGTAATTCAATCATATATCGTTAGAAAGGGTAGGACATGTACCTTTCCCCTTGGAACGATGGCTTATTTGAACAGATCACGTTGACGTGATAGCCACCTAGTAAATCTATTAGATATCAAGGTTTTGCCAAGTAAGCAGAACATTTGATATCTCAACAAATACGCATAATGGAAATAGAAATTAACCCTTAGCCGTCTCATGTCGAAATTTCAAAATTTCAAATTAAATTAAAAGATGAACAGGTGATCATTCGTCAACAGATTGGGTGGAAGCTGTTGCTGTCGTACAACATCGTCTTTCAGAATTCTTTTAAAATTAACACCCGTTTCTTTGCTATTGACACAATAACAGATAAATTATTGAGATCAGCGTGGTAAGCTTTAAGCATATATATAGATATATATCAGAGAAACTGTATTCAATGTGCATATAAACCTGGTATTTCTAGGTTACGGTCATTGATTAGTTAGAAGTGTATTACAAATAACAATCAAAATACCGCACATCTTCATCTGAGTGATAGCAGTGGTCTTCATACGATATAATGCATCAACTTCTATCAGACACTGGGTAAAAACTTAAACGGTATCATTCATAAAAATTGTAATTGATATCCGTCCTGCTTTACAGAATGGTAGTGAGTGAGACGCTCTATTGCTGTTATAGCACCAAATAATATATTCCACGAATGAAAAGCAAACCGCATGCAAAAGAATGAATATCAGACTATCAAAAGAAATATAAATTACTGTCTATACATTCCCAGATGTACCTATTTAATACTCGCATAGCGATGGCATTTCGTTGTAAAGGTAACGTGCCTTTCCAGTTTATCCATCTATCATATGACGTCATAATTAACAATGTGACGTGTATGATGACATCATTATTAATTACAGCATGGATGACGCGGTTTAGTCCGCGTTAAACGCTTAATAGCTTGCTACATTGGACGAATTGTATGTATTTACGTTTTAATAAACATGCTGTTGAATATTTTGAAACTAATTTGACTGGCCGCTGCTGCTGCCATAGTTAGGGAGTTCAGAGATCAATCGATCCCACTACAAGCGAAATATGGTTGGAGTTTAGCTAGAGATGGGCGTGGCATAGCTAAAACTGTAACGGTCCATTGTGTAGATTAAGGTGATGGTGGAGATTCTAATACAGACTTATTCATAGTGGGCTGGTTGGTGTAAGGACTCGATTGCGCAACGAGGAGAATTATAACCATTTAAGTTTATCGGTTCAACATACCGATTTTCATCACCAGTGTCAGAGGAGTGAAGTTCTTCTATACAGTTATTATCATTTTCATTAGCCTGATTTGCAAATTCATAAACGGCAAATGTCAGTACGTGTGAAATCATTCCACATGCACGTGCATGCAAGTGCTGTGTGTGCTCACGTGCGGCTACAATAGATATTTTATACCATAGCCTATTTGCAGTTCCTATCTACTGCCAGTCTCAATGGAGTAATCAAGTTTTAGCCATGCCACGCCCATCTCTAGCTAAGCTTCACCCACGCATTGCCCGTGCTGTAATCGATCAATCCATGAACTCTCTGAATACCAATTTACAGAAAACATTACAGGTAAGCTGTTGAATATTTGGAATCTAACTTGACTGGTTGCTGTTGCTGTGTATGGCATAAACACCGCCCAGTCAAATTAGTTTCAAAATATTCAATAGCGTGTTGATTAAATAGTAAAGACACGCAATTCGTACAACCTGGCGGACTATTAAGCGTTTAAGACGGACTAAATCGAGTCATTCATGCTGTAAATGATTATGACGTCAGCCTACACGTCACGTAGTTAATTATGACGTAATATAATTGACTGAGAAACTAGTTCTCAATTGGCGGCAGATGGGATACGTGAACATGGTTCTAGACAGACTTTCCAAATTCGAGCTTGTTAATTTGCCCAGAGCCAATATTTGAATAGAGCATCAGAACAGTAAAGCAGCTGATTAGGTTCAATCTCACCTCTGTTTGCACACGATATTTGTTATCTGAGTTCTTTTACATTCAGCATTTGAATTGCAGAAAAACCATGTAACTTTCTCCAGCTTATGGATCGGTTCCAATTTTCCCATAATTCCGAAAATGATTTGTTGCTCTTTAACAATTTTAAATGCTGGAACCTCCCACGAGCAGAAGCCACTCAATGACAGCGAGTGGACTCTTGCAGGAGAATAATGGTAAAACATACAGTACCGGCAACAGTGGTTAATACGTTGTTAATATCGACACACTGCTTGTGAGTATGTGTTTTAGAGCGGGCCCGCATCTGCGAAGTCATGCTGGTCTTAAAAGCTAAACGTAATAGAAAGATAGCAGTAACCTCTATAGCGGAAACTACGGGTTCTTGTTTTGATCTGGCTGCTTGGAGAACCCATAATTTCCATTGTAGAGGATACTGATATATTTTGGCCTTTAGACCCAGCATTACTATACATGAATCAGAAGACGGGTCTTATCCGGTGTAGATCGAGGTTCTGCATTCTTCACAAGTTAGTTTCCTGTTATGTGGATGCATTTTCCACCGTGCTATATACCCATCATTATCACCTAATCTCCATCTACTCTCTGGCTACGTCCACTCTATGGCAAGGAAGTTGATACGACTAGTATTATATTGGAGTTCGCTAGGAACAGTATTCATTGTGGAACCGCATATACTCGTGTTGTATGTTGAAATGTAAGACATGTGCTTTATATAGACTCCCCATAGGTTTGTTGACAGAACCTTCACGTAGTGTAGAAGCCAAGGGAAAATGTACAATCTGACCAAATGTTTTGTGATTGTCATGTATTCTATTACATTATATATGCACCCACTACAAAAATCCAATCTGCATATGGTACATCCTTTCGATGGTCTCTTGCCAAAGCAGATTGTATCGTTTTCCTCAAAATATCATCGGCTGCTACTAAGGCCCGCTACGGCCCGTGGGATGGGACCATGTGGATATGGCAGTACTTCTTCGATGTTAAAGTCATTACTTTGAGCTCAAATTATTTTATGGAGAAATAACTTCCGATCAACTTTCGGAACTATTTCATTATGAAATATTTGGCCCTGGAAATTTTTAGACTTGGAGGCTGTCATGTTCATAATTTACCGCATACAATATACACAACCCACATACCCGATTCGAATATGCCACATTAACTTCTGTTTTAGCAAACTGTTTCCAAATGTATGAAACAGTCAGTTTTATCTTAGTAAGCATCCACATGTAAGGAGAAACGGGGAAAACTGATTGTTTTTTATACCAATCCAACTGAATCCATTTTCTGGTCAGCAGTGTAGATAGTGTAGGTCAGCTTGTTCTAGCTCCCATCCCAGCAATCATCAGCTTCAGTTCCAGCGTTTTTTCTGGTAAATATTTTATTTCTAGGGACATCGAATGTGTATATTTAGTTACGGAATTGTACACAGGCTGTCTCAGAGCGATTTCACGGGATGACCCGTGACAAACCCTCCAGACATTGCTCTAGGGCCCGAAACTCTAAACTCCGGTCCTGTCCCACAAACGAATATGCTCCTATGACAACCACATCACCCGCTACAAGTATGTATTGTGTATTAACTTTTATTTATGAGTTTGTGCGATCTGCAAAGCTTTTTTAATATGAAGTGCTATGGAATTGTTTGGAAGCTCAGCGTCTTTGTTTGACACGTAGTCCACATTTACTATCTCCCTGTTTTCAGTGCGTCCTTCTGTATTAGCTAGGCAGCCCTCCGATGCAGGTACCGCTCTATTGTCGGTGATATATATGCAACTGAATATTTATATGTTCTACATATAGATGCATTTAGTCAGATGGAATGTTGCGATCGTTATCAAAATTTCCACATTAACACTTTAATGGTTAAATCGGCCAAAACCGGCCTCTGAGGTGGTCTTAAGAAATGTCCATTTTCAGGCTAAGGGAATTTTATATTTTTTTTATTTGCCACCGGAACGACTGGAACGGTAACTGAGCCAGTGATTCAAGTGGTAAATTCTCAAAAGTAGTTGTCTCTGGGGCTTCAAATGGACTTCGAATAAGCACATATTTTGATATTGTGAAGCAAAATAATTTAGCCATTAATGGGCTGAATCACATGTGTACAATGAATGTAGTTTCAGAAGGATTTCTTACTACGATTAGATGGTAGTAGGTAGAGGTGTTACTAATGAACCGGTCCAGTTTTAGCTATGAGCCGCCCATCCCTAGTCAAGCTTCCCCCTCGCCCGCGCTGGGATCGATCGATCCCCGGACGCCCTATCAATTTCCAGAAAAATATCATATCAAATAAACTTTTGCTGCTATTTTATGAATATATATATATATATACATTGATTACAGGAATCCTATAAGGTCATGGAACATTTACATATATAACGTCCAGACATCACATTATCAAAGACAACACATCAACACTCTACACATAACATAAACAATAGAAAATAAAAGAGAGAGGAGAAAAAAAAGAGAGAATAATTATAAGGGTGGTTATGTTGAGCTGACAGTTTATTTATAAATACGTGTATGTCCTTGGCATGTGTGACGTGTGTGTGTGGGGAGCGGGGTTGGGGGTGGGGGTAATCTGGATCTTGTTATTATCTGTATCCTTATGTGTCTGGAGCCGCATCTCAAAGACTACACTGATCCAACTGGCCTAAAATCCCAACACAAGAGGTTGTTGGGGTTTAGAATGGTAACAGAATTTTAGGATCTGCATACTCTATTATTCCAGGTTAAGCTGTTAATTCATTATAAGATGTGTTACTGTGATACAGGTAAGCTGTTGAATATTTTGAAACTAATTTGACTGGGTGCTGTTGCTGACTATGGCAGCCACAGCGTCCAGTCAAATTAGTTTCAAAATATTCAACATAATATTTATTAAAGAGTAGAGAGACACAATTCGTACAATCTAAATCGAGTCATTCATGCAATCTAAACACAGAGCCATGGCCTAGCTCTATGCCGCATCTCACTCCAGTTAGCTTAGGAGATCTCGCAAGAACACGAATGCCATTCATGCTGTAATTGATTATGACGTCATTCTACACGCTCTACATTAGAGCTGCCATGAGTACGACGCAGAGCATCAAAAACGGTTTATGAGATTTATTATTTTGGCACTACCTGTCAGATGTCGCATTGGCATGGCAAGCAGAAGATGCCTTGCCATTTCCAATTATCCTTAATTGCCACAGCTTGGCAGAGATCATAGGCAAATGTGACGTCCTAGCATGAATGACAGATCTTCCTGCTTCTATCCAAATATCGGTTGTGAGTGAGAATCTCTTAAAAGCAACTGTGATTGAATGGTGTGACTAATAGGGACGTTGGAAGATGCTCGTCAAGACATCGTGGGAGATTTTTTACTGGGAATCCAAGAGAGTGATCCATTTCTAGCTATGACGCGCCAATTTCTAACTAAGCTCCGCCCACTTTGAAGGTATGTTGAAATCGATGCAACTATTTGAAACATGATTTCCCAGAATCCCAATATCAAGGTAATGTATGAACGCAGTTTATCAATAAATTATATAACGTCATAATCAACTACGTCATAAGTAGGGTGACGTCGTAATCAATTACGCCAATAGTGGCGCGACTTAGTCCGTCTTACAGGCTTAATAGTTCGTCAAGTTGTCCAAATTGTGTATCCTTACTATTTAATGAACATTATGTTGAATATTTTGAAACTAATTTGACCGAGGAGGGGGGGGGGGGCCGGTTGTTGCTGCCGCAGCAACAGGACCTAGTCAAATTAGTTTCAAAATATTCAAAAGGTTTAAGGAAATTGAGATTCATGGAGTGTATGGATCGATTAATCCCAACACGCCCAGGGCTTGAGCGGAGCTTATTTAGAGATAGGCGGGGCATAGTTAACATTGGCTTCTTCCATTATACAGGTAAGTTGTTGAATTTGTTGGAAATAATTTGACTGAGCGTTGTTGCTGCTGTGGGCAGCAACATCTCACACTCAAATAAATTTCAACATATAAAATTTTTATTAAACCGTAAATTCACCAATTTGTCCACTGTCATGCCGGACTTTCGACATTTATGCCGAAGCTACGTCATCCTGATTGCGACGTCACCTAACAAGGTAACGTATTTTGATTGCGATGTCAGATACCTGAGTCACAGACCGGATCACTCCATATGGCCGACGGAGAATTAAGAGTTCATCTTCTAATCAACGTTTTCATTAACTACGCGTGGTGTTCGATGAAGTAGTCGGCTCAACTTCTTGTTCTTCTGATTGAGAATATTATGATATACCTTGAGCCAAGTGTTCATGAAAATCAGGGAAAATTGAAAATAGAAGTGCCAAATAACCAAGACAATTTCAGAGATTGTGTAGGGGATTTTGGATTCAAAATATAACATTTCATCCAATCTAACCCTCTCACTCAGCGTGTATATGTAAAGGGATGGTGTCTATGTCAAAAACGAAAACGGGTATGACTCTATTGGGTGGCCTTCAAAACCACCACCATTTGATCCAGCTTGCGTCGCATACCTATAGTAAGATTTTCATGAAAATCAAGGGAAAAGCCCTGAATTGGCAAATAACCGAGAAATATGCTAGGGGTGTGTGAATGGATGGGGAGGGGTGGCTTGGTTCAAAATTTAACACTTAAGACTCTAATATTTCTAAGACATCTAAGATTCTCTCAATCCAGCGTGTATGGGTAATGGGGGGGGGGGTAATCTATGGTAAAAACGAAAACTGGTATCTTGCGACTCTACCGGGTGACGTTGACCTTAAGGTCAGATCACTCCGTAACTATCCGGCATACGTTATATATCTTTCGTAAGGTTGGTAGTCCGACACTGGGCGGTACTCCACTCGAGTACGAGGACCAGCAGACATACCTGGGAGTCACCTATGACAGAAGATTAACATGGAAGGAGCACATCCAGAACGCAGAGGCAAAGGCCCGAAGAAAGCTAAACATCATGGGGAAGCTGGCAGGAACAAAGTGGGGTGCCAATGAAAGGATCCTCAAGACCATCTACCGAGGTGCCGTATGACCACACCTTGAGTATGGATCCAGCTCATGGATGACAGCAGCTAAATCTCATCAACAGAACCTCGACAGAGTACAAAACCCGGCACTGCTCATCATCACTGGTGGAATGAGATCAACACCAATAGAAAAAATGGAGTAGACAGCAGGCATCCCCCCACTTAGCAAAGGAAGGGAATGCAAAGCACTGGCTCAAGCTGCAAAGATCAAATCGTTCAACAACCACCCGATGAAGATCAGGCAAGCACAGCTGTCATCAGGAAGACTTAAAAGATTAAGTTTTGTGAAAGAGACAAAAGCACTTCAAAGGAAACACCAATAAATGTTGCCAGCACATATAGAAGACCCAAACCACACCCTTGATCCTCCACCCTGGGAAAACAAACTAGAGAGCATAGATATTCGCACCACAGTACCTCATCTCACAACCAAAAATGAACACAGTGATGTGAGTAAGAAGGCCCTGATCCTAGCCATACTGGAAGAAATGTACCTTTAGGAGACATGGATAAGGATCTACACTGATCAGGCAAGCACAACTGTCATCAGGAAGACTTAAAAGATCAAGTTTTGTGAAAGAGACAAAAGCACTTCAAAGGAAACACCAAGAAAGGTTGTAAGCACAAATAGAAGACCCAAACCACACCCTTGATCCTCCACCCTGGGAAAACAAACTAGAGAGCATATCTATTCGCACCACAGTACCTCATCTCACAACCAAAGATGAACATAGTGATGTGAGCAAGAAGGCGTTGACCCTAGCCATGCTGGAAGAAATGTACCCTCAGGAGACATGGATAAGGATCTACACAGATGGATCAGCCAAAGATGCAATTAGGAGCGGAGGTGACGGACTGCACATACAGTATCCAAACGGACAACATGAGTCAGCTGCAATACCGACAGGCAAACACTGCACAAACTACAGAGCTGAAGTCGAAGCACTGGTTCATGCAGCTAATACCATCAGCAGAACATCAGACCCTATGGCACAGATTGTCTTTTAATCTGATGCCCGCTCCGTCCTTGATGCTATCACCAAAGGTAAGCTGCCACAACTTGAAGAAGCACTACAAACCATCAAATGCTTTCGGATCGCATTGCAGTGGATCCCCTCACACTGTGGCGTCCAAGGAAATGAGGAAGCAGACAAGATGGCAAGGGTGGGTGCAGAAGAGAATCAGACAGAAAACATGGTTACCCATACAGAGATGAAGACTATCATCAAGTCACTCTATAGAACACCTCAATCAGAAGATTCCTACCATCATCTCTCGAGGCCAGAGCAAGTGACCATTTTTCGTCTCAGAACTGGACACAACAGACTAAACCAACACATGTACAGGCGGTTCCACATTACGACATCGCCCGCTTGTCCTTGTGGAGAAGCAGAACAGACCACAGAGCACATACTTCAGTGTTGCAGAACGTATCAGCTGCTGAGAGAAGAGATCTGGCCTTTGTCAACCTCTTTTCTTGAAAAGCTGCATGGGCATGTGGAAGAACTGCAGAAAACCCACAAATTTCATCTTGAGAACGGCTCACCAAGTGTGATACCAGCGATCGAAAAGAAGAAAGAAGAAGTAAGGTGTTCATGAAAATTAAGGAAAAAGAAGTGTCAAATAACCGAGAAATTTCTAAAATTAGGTGGGTCTCCAAAATCCAAAAATGTCACTCTATCTAACAATCTCAATCAGCTTGTATGAAAAAAGGAAGGTAATCTAAACCTAAAACTAAACGAAAACTGGTAATTTTCATTCCAAATGGGTGGTCTTCCACCTGTATCTGTGACCTAGGGCTGGTGTAAACATGAAAAGGCATCACAAGGTATCGCCTAATATGTCCATTGGCCTTCTCTGATGAAGAGAAGTTCATTACTGCCGAATAAGGTGTACCCTTCCGCCTGACCATGTGCCATGCAGATCAATCAACACATTCAGGACTCTAAAGGTAACATCCTCGTATGGTAGTGATCCGATCCTGAATATCCGCATTTCATTCCCTACGGGCCATATTCAATGCAATATCTATCAAAGGTCAAAAGTCAAGGTCACCTGTTTTGTGGGCAGACATCTTCGAGACTCTAATGGTAACATTCTCCCCAAGTATGGCAGTAATCTGATCAAAACTCTAGGTGTAGTAGCATTTCAAAGACTAATACTGAAAATCCCCATACATTTCCTATGGGACATTTTTCCCACGGAAAGGTGAGTAGCTCGAAAACCGTTGGGCAGATCCAAAAGAATAGTAATATCAATGCAAGTCCCAAACGGTACTACAAGTTAACCAACTTTGGTTTAAACAGAGTTAATTTTTTGTCTTAGAGGGACCGCGATAAGATAGGTCTTAGAACTGCGTCTCCCATACAATTATATTAAAAAGTAAATGTCTCATGGTGTAACAAGAATGAATACATACATGATACTATACTATATTTAATTACTTGGTGACATTATATTATACAATTATACTTATGATACATAATAGTGAGTTTGGTAAAAGTGCACATTCACAGCTAAATGCCCGATAACAAAATTATCCGAACTAAACACCCACCCACCCCCACCCCCGGAAGCCCAAAGTAGGTACACCAATGCAATGAAAACGAAACAGAGCTCAGCGCATGATGATTTCGCCCCGCACAAACAATCATAATTTTCACTTACTTAATTGAACTAGGGTCTCGTGTCTCTAGTTCAATTTCAGAACACGAAAAATCATATCACTCTATAAGTAATCGAACCAAACAAGCCAAGACCTACCTCGACTCACTTCATCCAGGCCCACAATTTAAGCCTACAAAAGTATAAAATTCTAACAATTCCATCTCCAAGCACTCCGGCGCGAGTATGCACCCCTAAATCATGTGTGTCGGGATGAAAGAACTACTTTTTAATCATAAATCAGTCACCTTTGGAGATGAGCCTGTGGACATAGTAGGAAGAGATAGGTGTCGAAAATCTTGAGAATAGAAATAAGAAGAAGAAGAAGATAAATCTTGAGTAATTATAATATTCAGCGATTTCATCGCAGATTAATTATTGGATAGAAAGAGAACCTTAGAGCTCGTCCAGTTATCTCCCAGCATATCTCAACTTCCTGTATGAATACCCAATCAGAACGCATAGGCGACTTTGAGTATTTGCCAAATAACTCAGTGCATATCGTGACGTTACGTTAACCAATCATCGCCTTTAATACCACTTCTTTGGCCAATCAGATTTACGCTTATGCCTAGTTAATTTTAAAAGTGAACAAGCCACATGTCATATTATGCAATTGCTCTATTATGATTCATCAAATAGAGACCTCGTTATCTTTAAATATATGTCACGGTAATTGATTATACGACCCTCCAGATTAATCAGGCAAGACATATGTGATGTGACAACGATGGCACCGTATTGTCCGGAAAATATACACAAATTTCTATTGAATCAAGTGTATACCAAGTTTATGTATAGAAATATCAATAAAATACATAAATAATGGTCGCTATTTTGAAGAATTAAATAAACACACTAAATGTTCATAGAAAACTAACAACAGTTTTTCTTTATTGGGGATATTATTAGATAAGATTAAGACATGTTGCAAAGCCTATAATCGCCACCACCCCAGCCAACACCCACACCCTCACTCCCACACACACACCCAAATACCACCCACCCACCCACCCATATCCAGTCAACCCCACCCCACCGCAAATGGGTTGTTTGCCTTTATCTAGTGGACTGTACTGACAAGTTCAAGTTCAAGTTCACTTTATTTCACTCAGACCGTGTATAGGCATATGAGGTATTACAGGTGATACTATATTTCATGGCAGTAGATTTTATATACATAATTATATTCATTACAGATTTATGGACAAAATGCGATTTGTACACTCGACAGTAGCACAATGAGAAAGGTCGAAATATTCGATAGCTATTAGATTGTGACACAGATCGTACACTTGACAACGTATGCTTTCTTTTAGCTTTTTCTGATAGTATGATTCAGATTCAGCTGATTCTCTGGCAACGCCTAAATACAAATGGTTCTAACAACATAATCATGACTAAAATCTGGCTTGTCAGATAAGTCACGGAAAGAATTTTAACAAGGCGCTAACTCATTAACCCTCTTGTGCTAGCAGCGTCTCAAAGCGCTCAAAATGATACTTGATGCATCAATTAAACAGTTTGATGGTCAATATTTTTCAAGATATTTTAATTTTAGAAGACTATTTTTGTAAATTTACCACTGAGGATTTTTCGCCGTCTTGACAATTAAAGGGGTAGTGGTAAAGAATATTAAAGTTTTTACTTAGCCAGTGTCTCTCTGCAGGCCGAGAGAAGAGTATTTTTGAAAATTTACCACTAGAATGACTGGCCCGGTTACCGAGCCAGTTATTCAAGTGGTAAATATTTTTAAAATACTCTTCTCTAGGCCTTTCAAATAGTCAACTGCAAAGTGGTTTTTGGTCAGTTTAACCATTAAAGGGTTAAGATGATACACGAGATGTTTAAAACATTCTCCTCAAGAATCACACTAGTCTAAACTATCCACGTGTGTGATGTCTGTCAAATAATGCTGATGTTATTTTGTATATTATTAGCTCAGCTGGCCCGGAAGGCCAAGTTTGCTTATGCCATGGCGACCGTCCGTCGTCCGTCTGTTGTCAGTCTGTCGTCAATCATTTTCAATTTCATCAATCATTTGACTGCTTTTAAGCAGACTTGGATGGGAGGATCTTAACGTGATAGGCCTCAGAATTTATGTTCAGAATTTTAATTGGTCAATTTTGTGTGTGAAAATTTTCTGAAAAATTTACCCGAAATTGTCTAAACGCATCTCCTCCTTAGTGTATTGACAGATTTCAACACAATTTGGCTAGAAGGACCCTATCCTAGTAGGCTCAAGAATTTCTATTCAGAAGTTTGCTTGGTCATTTATTCAGGTGAAAATCTTAGATTTTATTAAAAGTTGGTTGGTTTTAACCAAATTAGACTGGAATGATTTCTATGGTGCTAGGCTCTCGATCTAGCTTCTATTCAGAATTTTGCTCAGTCAATTTTTTGAGTTGAAATCTTAGGTTTTCTGAAAGATTTCCAGGAAATTGCCAAAATGCATCAGCTTTTAACCAGTTCATGGCTCCTACTATGCTAGGCTCAAGAACTTCCATTCAGAATTTTGGTTTGTCATTTTTGACGACCATCTTGGATTTTTTTGGATTTCTTTTGCATTTCCTGCACATTTCAGACGTACATAGTATAGTAACCATGACATGCACACATTTTGGGGGGGGATTTATACTGATTTACACCATTTTTATAATGTACATCCCACTTAGCCTTATGCCCTTCTAACGTAAGTGTGGCTTTGTGAATGTGGGTCCGAGAACTAGTAATAATCAGCAAACCAACCCAGATAACGCAGCTTACTAGACCGATGCTGGGCCGATACCGCGCCGATACTTTCAGCATCAGCCCAGTATCAACCCGGCATCGGCCCAGTACGCTGCGTTATCAGGGGATTCACGTCGAATTGTGGATGAGATTATCAGATGAGCTGTAGCAGTGTTTATGTGAAACATCTAAGGCCATAATACATATATCTAGGCTTCAGGAAATTGAAAAGCTAAGAAAGATTTCACAGCTAATGCCGCATAATGACAATAGCCTATCATTGTCATTGGTGCGAAAACCGGCGACGGGCAAATTTTCAAGCAGACGTACATTGCATTATTTTTAGGTGATTATATGTTTGTCAAACAGAATTATATATCTGGCTTAGAATAATCAATAGCTCACAGTCCGTATTTATACTATAAACACTTGAATAGTCATGAAGTACACCACACTATTGTGCACAAACGCGATACTGACATCTCATGAACAAAGATCGTTCCCTCGTACGCTTCACATGTTAACGGTCACATGGCAAAGCTGATTTATGAATACTCCATTTTTTATAAGAAAAATTATATTTTACCGTGACAGAACTGAAGAATGACTATGTGTATTTATTTTCGCGAATAATAGTTTGGCGTTGAGCTAACTTTTTGGTGTCTGGTGGTGGTGGGAGTGGGGTGGAGGGTCTGGGCACCCCCTTTAATGCGCAGTAATTGTATGTCAACAAGTAGTTTAGAGCATGCCGTCTTTTAAATAGGATCCAGTATAGGATCACTTAATAATGCCAACATACAGAGAGACCTGGTGTACGTCATATCACGCTTATATGTATTGTTATTTGGTAAATATGATATAAATTTATAATACTATGGGGGCTGGTTTGACAGTTTATAGTTATTTCAGTTAAACGATATAATATAAAGCATTTTAGAGACGAAGTTTGCTTGGATAATAAGCCATTTAATATAGGTCTATTATGTTAACATATTAATATGTTATATTAAACGTAGATAGGGGGTCGCGATTAAAAATTAATACAATAAAAGTTGGCCGATAGCCGAGCAATAACAACGACAAAGACAATAACGTGAATCAAAAGTAACGGCACACTGGCACACATACCGCGTGGCTTTCTGACTGACTTGGTTGACACAACAGTTTGTTGACTGGGGTGGGGGTGGGGTAGGGGGGTGGCTGGGAGTGGGTGGAGAATCCAGTATCCGTGACCAATGACGCAATCGGTAATTAAGTTGTCTGGTATCATTAAAGAGACATAAATAAATAGTAGATATAAATACATTTTGGGCAATTCAATTTTATTTTGGTAATGTAATTGTCTCGATGTATTGCTACTCCATACCGTTTTCTATAGAGATATTCCGGACCGGTCAACCATATATGTTATTATGTGCTAATGTTATGTAAACATTTGTGCGCACTGCAGTTTCTTCGCGTGAGGAATTATTTTAAATATGAAACATTCCTATTGGTAAGAACTTAAAACAATCTTAAATATGTCTATACGGGTTGAGAATCTCAGACGTAATACTGGCGCCACAAATTCCACAATCCCCGTCGCCGCAATGCCTCGAAAGACTCAGAGGGTGAAAACCACAAAATTGTATAGGGGCACCACAAAGAAATCGGCTTCTGAAATAACCACAACATATCATTTATAACGTGCATACTCCGAGTCAACGAATCACGACAATAATCGACAATAATCGTAAGCGAATATGCTGGTGTTCCCTGTGAAACGGTAGTGGCCGTCAAATTTCTTTTTATGTGTTTACTACTTTTAGAATTTCTAACTCCTATCTTGTTGGCTATTGAGTGTCCGTAGTTATAAGCAGCTAAGATCAAAGACTAGTATTGACCCATTAGAAGCAGTTTATACACTTAATTTAGTATATAAAATTTTAATCAATGGCCCACTTCCACGAAACGTGGGTGGAACGATCCTATGACAGTCGCTTGGACATATCAAACGAGAATTCTGATTGGTCAATTTTTTGGTGGCCATCTTGGGTTTTCCTAAAATTTATCCATCGTGTCATTAGAGGGCCGGCGATATAGGCGACTGCGTAAACTGTTCTAGGTCATCTCCCATGCCCCTTTATGGTCAGGTTGGCGTGGCTTAATATGCAAATGAGATTACGTCATCACCCTCTCGTCCAGTCAGCGAAAAGCCTCTAAATCTTCACTGTTTTCTTTGACGTAGAGGTGTAGGCACATGCCAATGATTGGCAGGTGTAATGAGTCGTGTCCGAGGTCACACGATGACTGTAGGCCAATCAGCGTGGCAGCTTATCTTGTCGCCCTAGCTTAGGTCACGTGATGTCATTTTATGTTCATTGCCAGGCCTAATGACCCGTGAGGAAAGGGTGTGACCTAATGTAGAATGTCTTAACGTGCGCCCACATCGTGATTATGAAATGTATGATAAGTTTACAATCCAACAGTTTAGAGTAGACGATTGGGCAAATGAAGAACTCCAAAAATTGTCATTCAATGGGTTCCCTATAGAAAGACACAGCCAATGTCAAGCACTACTGAACGGCAATGGTCGAAAGTTATTGCAGCTGTGCAAAGATCTCTGCGTCTTCATTATAAATGGTAGACTAGGTAAAGATGCGACAATGGGCAAAGCGACCTGTAGACATGGAACTGTATTAGATTATATGATAGCAAATAGGAAATTTATTGAAATAATACAAGAATTTGAGGTATACGACTATGACCCGCTAATTTCAGACATACACTGCGCACTTCACATAGGTATACACCGCAGCAACGACGACGACAACAACAACAACAACAACAACAACAACAACAACAACAACAACAACAACAACAACAACAACAATAATAATAATAATAATAATAATAATAAAAATAATAATAAACACCAAGCGAACACCAACAAACGAATCCACTGGGTTCCACATAAAAAAGAAATGTTTGTGCAAAACCTAAGCTCTGATACGCTTAAGCAAATTAAGACAAAATTAAGCCAGATAGAATTAGCTGACCAGGAAGATATTAACGTAATAATGAATATGATAAGCGATCTGTTTATTGACAGTGCGCAAAAGACATTCGGCAAGAAAAACCAAGGTAGACGTAAAATTAATAACCAACCGTGGTTCGGCAAAGAATGCTCCCAGAAACGCCAATTATACCACATAGCACGAAAAGGATATAATCTTAACAAAACTGAAAACAACTATCAAAGACTTAAAGAGGCCAGCAACCAGTACAAACGAGCAGTTAGGCGGTACTCGCAAGACATGCGCCAACAACTACACACAAAGCTGCGCAACCTACACAAAACGGACACAAAATCCTTCTGGAAGTTAGTTAACAGTAAACACAAGAAAACTGACGATACACGAATCGATATAGATAAGCTCTTCGAATACTATAAGTCAGTCAATGAATCCACGGAAACAGACGGCATAAGCCCTGAAATTGAAATTCCCGACTGTAGGGAACTCGATGTACCTCTTACGCAAAACGAAATAGCTGAAGAAATCAAACGTTTGAAACAAGGGAAGGCAGGGGGGGTTTACCAATTAAGTCATGAATATATTAAAGCTACTGTAGACCTAATGATTCATATCTATGAGAAACTCTTTAACTTAATCTTAGACAGCGGTTGTATGCCTGAAGTGTGGTTAATAGGAAAAATAATCCCTATATATAAAAATAAGGGAAGCCCAGCAGAACCGGGAAATTATCGCCCAATAACATTGCTTAGCTGTATGGGAAAGCTGTTCACCTCGATATTAAACAAAAGACTAAATAAATATTCAGAAAAGTATGAAATTATCTCTGAATCACAAACCGGTTTTAGAAAAGGAAAGTCTACACTAGATAATATTTTTTCTCTGTATTTAATAAAAGAACTGTTATTTGCGCAAAGGAAGAAACTCTATTGTTGCTTCATCGACTTTCGACAGGCATTTGATACAGTGTGGAGGCAGGGCCTTTGGAATAAGCTTATTAAAACTAACATAACTGGAAAATGCCTTACTGTTATATATAGCATGTACAAGTCAATTAAGTCATTCGTCGCATACAATAATATTGACTCAGACTACTTTGTGTGCAACACTGGTGTAAGACAAGGAGAAAATTTATCTCCCTTTTTATTTTCAATCTTTTTGAACGATCTAGAAGAATATTTAACAGAACACGGAATATCCGGTCTTAGCTCATTAACCCAACAGGCAGAATTCTACTTAAATCTCTTTCTTTACCATGCAATACTGCTATATGCAAACGACACAATACTAATGGCGGATTCTCCTACGGCACTGCAACGCGCCTTAAATGTCTTTTACGACTAGTGTACTGCCTGGAAACTGCATGTTAACACAGCAAAAACTAAAGTCATGATAATTTCCAAACGTAAGCAGCGGACAGAATTACATTTTAAAATTGGAGAGCACCCTATCGAGATTGTGGATGAATTTATTTATTTAGGTGTCTGTCTCAGACAAAACGGAAGCTTTGTTAGCTGGAGGACTCGGAACGTTAAACAGGCAACCAAAGCCACTTTCTCTTTACTAAGTAAAATAAAAGAGCATGACATCCCAATAGACTTACAAAATTATTTATTCGACACAATGATAACACCTATCTTACTGTATGCCTCGGAAGTGTGGGGATTCGAAAATGATCGCCAGATAGAAACTTGCCAAACAAAATTCTTTAAAAACGCATTACACCTTAAGAAATCCACACCAAATGTCATGATATATGGCGCATTGGGCCGACTGCCACTCAATATAACTATAAAATGTAATATGGTCAGGTTCTGGGCGGGCTTGGTAAACGCTGGGTATGGGAAACTGTCATCAACACTGTACTACTTAACATTAGAATTCTCAAGAGAACGAAATATTGAAATCAAAATGGATTAAAACCATCAAATTCATTCTAGAAATAACTGGTCAGGCAGACTTGTTCTACCAGGAGGAAATAAACACCGCACAAGTAATCACCAAAACAAAAAGAGTCCTCGAACAACAATATACCGCTGAGAGGAAAGCAACCATAAACCAATCGTCACGTCTGACATTCTATAAACAGATCAAAGAGAATATAGTTTTTGAGAAATATTTAAAAATCCTACCGTACCGAGAAGCTCTTATCTTATGTCATTTCCGAACACTTAACCACAAACTAGCGATTGAATCCAAAAGATGGCTAGGTATTGACAGATTAGAAAGATTGTGTTCTGATTGCAACTGCATAGAAGATGAGATGTATTTTCTTTTCTCATGCTCTAAATTCAATAGACAAAGGCAGAAATTCATACCACGATTCTATACAGAAAACCTTAATACCGAGAAAACTAAAGGATTGTTTGCAATATGCAATAAACCGCTCCTTATCAAACTCTCCAAATACTTGTTAGCATCAAAAAACTTAAACAGCTAGACGAATTCATCCATCTTCTCACCCAATCATACACCCGAGTTATCTATCAACCCAAGTATCCATCGCCATCATTGTTAAAGCGATGCTAATCTCATCTCAAATGCGATAGATTGTACGATAGATTATAGTTTATGGATTCCATATCATTCACATCCTGTTATATTCCCTTACATGTATCACAATCATTTGCTTTGTAACATGGTGTAAACATTAAACAGTGAGCACCGTGATTTTGTTTACTTAAGCGATAGTGTATGGTGACATGTAAGTGCCAATGCATTACATTCTTTATTATGCAAATCATTTTGGTGAATATTTTGGGGATAATTTGATTGGAAGTTGTCATTGCCTATGGCAGTAACGGCTTCCGGTCAAATTGGTCTCAAAATAGTCATCAGCTTACTTGTATGATTGTTTTCATATCATATTGCCAAATTATATGTGACACCGCTATGCCTGAGCGTATTGACCAAGGCAGATACGCTAGTTTTTCCTTCTGATTTGTTGAAAAGTAAGGCATGACAGCCACCATAGGCTTTGGAAATGTACCAACGTTTAAACTACTCAAGCATGAATAGCTTTCTTTAGCGGCATGATAATAAGCTTAATATTATAGTATAGTTTACTAGTGACGTGTTAGATCAGCTGAACAACTATTATATGAAGTTAGTTCTCCTTTAATACTGCCTGAAACACTGCAGGGGCAAGTGGCCCAAAATAGTTAATAAATTGATTATTGTTGTTATCATTATTATGTAAGCGATCCCACTGTCGTAGCCCTCGTCGGCAGCGCGGCGGAGATGGTATGATAATAATAATAATAATAATAATAATAATAATAATAATAATAATAATAATATTGTATTTCTACCGCCATTGTCAATGTACAAATAATCCTCATATGCCGTTGTCACGGCCTGAGTGTAATAAAGAAAATACGAAAAAATACGAAATACGTTGCCTTGGTCGGGTCACGTGGCTGTAGCTACGCTCGTTGTCTGGCCTAATAACCCATGAAAGGAGCGTGGCCAAAGGTCTGAGAGGCGTCTGGTCACGTGCCGCCTGTATGCCAATCAGCACAGCTGCTTATATCGTTGCCTTAGCTTAGATCAACTTATATGATGCCAGTTGTCGCATTGGCCTAATGATCCGTGAAAAGGGCGTGGCCTAACGTGCATCCGTATCGTCGCCCTGGTTGGATCATGTGACGGTAGCTGGTTTGGGTCGGGTGCTAATGATCCATAAAAGTGTCAGGATCCAAGGCCTGAGGCGGTGCCTTTTGTAAGATCTATTTCCACTACTGCTACTGCTACTGCTACTGCTACTGCTACTACTACTACTACTACTACTACTACTACTACTACTACTACTACTACTACTACTGCTACTACTACTACTACTACTACTACTACTACCACTACTACTGCTGTTGCTGCTACTACTACTACTACTACTACTACTACTACCACTACTACTACACCACATACATATACCATGAACATCCCTCTCCAATGTCAGTGCTCACTCCCTGTCCCCTGCTGTGTACGTTATCCATAAAAGGAAATAAATAGGACTGTGTACTATGTAGCTGTAGCGACCCTATAACCAATTTGGCCCGTTTGTAAACAATGCAGGACCATTTGTAATCGGCGCAGTCCCATATACCAATTTGTTATCAGTGCACCCGATTTTAAAGAGCGCAGACCCATATAACTATTTGTTATCAGCGCACTCGTTTTTAAACGGCCCATGGCCCATATACAAATTTAGCGATCCATTCAGTTGTCCAGATACGTCTGCCTGTATGTGTGTGTTGATAATTTATTTGTTCGTCTGTCAATCCGTGAGTTCATGCACTTATTCCTTCAGCCGGTTAGTAAATAATTCTGCGTGCATAAGAAAAAGAACGAGGGCGTATACGCTTGTGTATACATCAGCAAATTCTGGACAATTGAATTGATGGAAGCCGCTGATTGTTAATCTATTGTTTTGTGATTCCACATAATTTCTGTCTGTTCTCTGAAGGATGAAAGTGATTAATGAGAAGTCTAATAGCGCAAGTAATATAGGCCTATTGCAAGTATCAAATGAAGTGACTAGCATTGAGCGGAATGTGTGTGTTATTGGATTACATTCATATACACTTTAAATAACGCTCACATTTATTAAAGAAATGTTAAATCTTCTCATGTTAAATATCCATTTGCTGAGTAAGGGGTTATTATTTAAAACAAACAACACTTATTTATACACACTTTAAAACACAACTTTCATAATAACAATATGTCAGTCACAACTCGCCCAGCGATATACCTTTCAATTTTTTGCCATGCCCCTCCCATCTCGAGCCATGCTCCACCACACCTCGCTCCAGAAAACTATACAGGTAAGCTGTTGAATATTTTGAAACTAATTTGACTGGGTGCTATGATTTATAACATAATGATTATGACGTCATCTTACACGCCGCTTAGCTGATTATGACGTCGTATGACGTCATTACTCTGGAAAGGTCTATTGACAAAGCAAGTCATACACAGATTCGGCGAATCACCACCACCTTGTTTGATAGACGGTGTAGTAAGACATATCAAATAAACTACCCCACTATAGATGACTATGGCAGCGACAGCGACCAGTCAAGCTAGGTCCAAAATACTCAACAGAACATCTATTAAATAGCGAAAACATACAATTCGTACAGCTTGACGAACTCTTCATAGCATTTATGATGGAGTATTTCCGTCAATTAAGACTGCCACGCCAAAATATAGGCGATGTAGTTGATTATGACGTCAATGCTTTAGTGGATTCAACCAGTTTGAAATAACACTAGCTATCGACCAACACAAATACACAGGTAGGTACCTCTACTAGCCATAGCGACTGATTTAAGATTATAAAGTAGTTCTTTTATCCCGTCTCACAAGATTTATGGGTGCATACTCGTGGCGGAGTGCTTGGAGATGGAATTGTTAGAATTTTATACACTTTGAGAAATCGGACTCTCGGATTATAATAAGAATTGGAACTAAGAGTGATGCTGAACTGATACTGGTTTGATTATGTATTCTTATCGGGCGTGTATCTGACTGTAGAAGATTCTTCGGGTTCGGGAAAGATGAAGTGTCTTTCTCTAATCACAGATTGAACTTAACACTTATCAAAGACTTAACGAATATACTTTTATTAACTGATATAACTAAATTTAAGCAAATAAGTCGTATTGCAGACTGTGAAATGAGCTAAACTTTATCTATACAAACTTGATTTTCAATTGATAACCGATAAAATCAAGAATTGCAGAGATTAACTAACTTAGAATGCTGAAACAGACGTTTACAAAGATGCACACTGATTTTAGGATCATCGGATGATAGAGTGTTCATGAACATTGTCATCACTGTCTTATATAGTATAAAAGGACGTTCATAGCGATCGTCACACAACAGGAGCAAAAGAGTTAGTCTGGGTTCTGATTGGTCGAGCCTCATTGATCGCCCAATAGAATCCCCACAAACTCTCCTGAAGGTTCTAACTAGTTCTTGCTGGAACCGTTTTGAAGGATATATCACAACATCTTGTTGATATTTCACAATATTGACGTCATGATGTTGGGATTCCATGCATAGTTTCATATTATTGTTCAGCTTGACAATTCGGCCACGGACTTCTATCTGAATCCCTAGGATCCGCTCATACATGGTTTTTCTATTTAGACTTTGGTAACATGACGGCTACAGCACCACAGAACCCCATCATCCAGTGATCTCTGACCTAGCATGTACTGCGGATCTGGTCACGGGAAAATCCGTAGCCCAGGCAGCACATGAGTCAGCACCACTCGATAAAGTTTCATCATAGATATGTTCAGTCATAAAGTTCTCAAAATAATCCTATCTTGCCGAACGCTGTCGAACATTGACTACTTAAATAGCTATAATTGTTCCTAAAACAATCCTGCATCGAAGCAGTTAATTCTCAGCCACATTTTATATACCACCGCTTATATGCATAGCATCAAAGTTCATTCAGTGATACAGAACCAGTATTTCATACAGGCCTAACTAACCATGCTTGGATTTCGGATAAATTCTATAACACCATCATGAAATACGTTTGACATTTAGAAATACGATAGTTTGCAGTTGTTGTTACGTACTAACAAATAGTTTGCGTTTGTTGTTACGAAAGTTTGCAGTTGTTGTTATGGATTGTATTCAAAACAGTTTGCATTTGTTGCCGTCAAACAGTAAGTAATTCTTTTATCCAATTCATTACATTCATGCTGCATTTATTAACACTGGCACTTGCTGTCTTCACTATAGACCCGCGCCACTGCTAAAGTAAATGTTCATTCCTCCTATTACTGTCTATCCTTTCTTTCTGTCTGTTCGTCCGTCCTTTATTCATAACTTACATGTATATCGAATTCCAACACACAGCGTAAAATGGTTAACATATCACGCGATCCTGACTAGGTCATCCTGCTCATCTATCTATATATATATATATGATATTATTACGTAATTAAACAAGGTCCAAACTTCAATCTGATTGCATATATGCTCAAACGCCCAAATACACGTACACACACACGTACACACGCACACGCACGCACGCACGCACGCACACACGCACGCACGCACACACGCACGCACGCACGAACGCACGGACGCACGCACGGACGCACACACACACATATTACATAAACTGTTTCTCATAAATAATATGTATAAATCACGATGACGTTGTCGTGGCGTAGAAAATATTTATAACCGAGATGAACGTATCCAAAAGAACTGCCAAAAAGATTAACAGAAGATTTGGGCATCAGGATCGGCAGGTCAAGAGGTCATATGCAAACAACCAAGACAGGAACCGAAAATTTTAAGGTAGCTACTTCCCCAAAATCCCCAGATCCGAGTCCGGACATCTAGAACTTGGAGGCTTAAATTGTGGGCCTTGACGAAGTGAGTCGAGGGAGGATTTAGTTTGTGATGGTTTTATTACATTTAGAATGATATTATTTTTTGTGTTCTGAAATTCAACTAGAGACACTAGTCCCTAGTTTAGTTAAGTAACTGAAAATTATGATGGTTTGTGCGGGGCGAAATCATCATGTACTGATCTCTGTTTCATTTTCATAGCATCAGGGTACCCACATTGGGCTTCCGAGTGTGCTCCGATAGTGTTGTTATCTGGCATTAATCTGTGAATGTGCACTTTTATTAGGCTCACTATTATGTATCATAAGTATAATTGTATAATTTAATGTCACCAAGTAATTAGGTATAGTATAGTAATATGTATGTATTCATTCTTGTTACACCATGAGAAATTTACTTTTTAATATAATTGTATGGGAGACGCGGTTATAAAACCGGTCTTATCGCGCTCCCTCTTAAGACAAAAAATAATTCTGTTTAAACCAAACTACCCGAATGACTGAACATTAATCATTGATCTACGAAGGTAGTCATAGAAATCACAATTCGTATACAACTATGCGCATTTCCTATAGGCACAAGCTTGATATTGCCGTATGGGCCACGCACCACTTACAAACGGGCACGCTGATGACAAATTTGCATATGGGCCATGCGACGGGTGCGATAACAAATTTTCATATGGGTCTGTGCCATTTACAAACTGGTGCGCTGATAACAAATTGGTATATGGGCCTGTGTCATTTACAAATAGGCCACATTGGTTATTGGCGCACTACATTGGGTCTGCGCCGTTCACAAACGGACACGTCGATAACAAATTTGCTCATGGACATGCCATGCGCCATTTACAAACGAGTGTGCCAATAACAAATTTACATATGGGACATGCACCATTTACAAATGGGTGCACCGATAACAAATTTACAAATGGGTCATGCGCCGTTTACAAACGAGCGTGCTGTTAACAAATTGGTGTATTTGGTCTGTGCCGTTTACAAACGGGCCAAACTGGTTATTGCTGTAGTAGTAGTAGTAGTAGTAGTAGTAGTAGTAGTAGTAGTAGTAGTAGTAGTAGTAGTAGTAGTAGTAGTAGTAGTAGTAGTAGTAGTAGTAGTAGTAGTAGTAGCAGTTGTAGTAGTAGTAGTAGTAGTAGTAGTAGTAGTAGTAGTAGTAGTAGTAGTAGTAGTAGTAGTAGTAGTTGTAGTAGTAGTAGTAGTAGTAGTAGTAGTAGTAGTAGTAGTAGTAGTAGCAGCAGCAGCAGCAGCAGCAGCAGCAGCAGCAGCAGCAGCAGCAGCAGCAGCTGCAACAGCAGTAGTCGAAGTGAACGCATGCGTTTATTTAGCTCTGCAATTGCTGCCCGAATTTGCTAGTTTCTAGCACGATTTTGTATATAAATTTTGTACATATATTTCGTATTAGTATTTCCTTTCAAACTTTATGTTTAATTTGTAAATTCTTGTCTTGGTTGGACCGGATTTTGTGTCTCCATTTTCTAACGGCACTTCTCTTAGCTGGCGGTTTCCGTCATTTAATAGGGCTCCTCTTACTGTGGTCAATGCAATACATTTCTCTCCGCGCCAGGATTCTATTTCTATAGTTCGTAGGCTAGCTCATTATATTTGGCAAGGTCGTTTGAGTGAGTGGATTTAATTCCTTTGTCATTTGTAAGTGCAAGCCTAGATCTTTGATTATATAAATCTTTGTAGTCAGTTGGCTGTCCCCGGTCAACTCGAACAGACCAACAAATATATGACTGTAATATGTTAGTATGCATTAGGAAACCACTTTAATCGGTTAGGTGTTAGTGAACCACTTAATAAGTGGTTCAAACTAACAAATATACGACTGTACTCTCTGTTCGTATATTTGTTGGTAGACGTCAGGGTTTCAAAAGGGGACACTATTTATTTAGTGTATAGCTCTTTCCCTGACGTCTTGGTATTATATATTTGTATTATCGCCATTATATATTGTAGTAGTATGGGTTTCCTCTCTTTTTAAAACGCCATGACAACCTTCTATAAGCGTACCCTATGCCTTAAAATAACGACTAAGGGGCAGGGTGTCACAGCTAGCGACGTGTATCATGGGTTAAAGGACGTTGTTGGCACTGGACCTGCTGTTTTGCAGGGGCTTATCAATGTTACTAAAACTGTATGGAATGTGACTGTGGCGAATGAAAGTATTAAGGAGAAACTGCTAGAAGAGGTCCTTGTTGTGAAAGGCGAAGTGTGTAATGTAGAAGAAATCGAGTCGGATAGGTTGTTAGTTAAAATGAAAGTTCCATTGGAGATTCCAGATGAACGAATAATGAATGAATGAACTGAAAAAGTATGGTAAAATACAGAAAATTGAAAGGGAAACATATCCGTTTGACAGAACTTTTGAGAATGGTGTAAGGCGCATCTGGTTTTAAAAAGTGGATAGCCCTTTGCCAAACAGATTGACGCTTGATGGCAGCTTTGTTCTGCCCTTATGGTATAGAGGGCAGATAAAAAAGAATGTAGAATCTGCCTTAGTACTGACCATCTTGCAGCAGGTTGTCCAAATAGAAATAAATGTTTGCTCTGTGGTTCAACTGGCCATTTCAAATGGCACTGTCCAAACAACAAAAACAGCCCCACAGTAGAAGTACGCAATCTTATATTAAAGGATGCACCTGAGACAAATACGGCTGATGATGTCACTGCAGAAGCTACCGTCGAGGTTCATGGTATTATAAAGGAGACAGAAAAGGCAGCAAATCCTATTGAAGTGTAAACTTTAAACTCACCAGATTATGTTCCAAATACACTTATTCTTGGTTGCTGGCCAGCTCCATTCACACGTCCAACATTTCTATCGTTGTCGTTTTCGTCCTCATGAGGTGCTACCCCCGGGTCACTAGCTAAAAACTGGTGAAGTATAAAAGGCAGATTGTAAAGATCCCACGGATATCCAAAGTACTGTAACCGGTCAGTTTATTGACAAGTTCCAACAGTTTACATTTCCTCCCCACTTTAAAACAACAACACTTATGATCTATTATATTAATAACAACCATTCTACAGCGATATGAATATTACACTGAAGAGAGTCATAGGATATATACATTTTGTCTTTATTTACAGAACTGTAGTAAATTCATTTATCTTCTAAACATACATGTACATCCACCCTTGCAATTCCAGGAAATAGAGCAATTGCAAGTAAACACTTTTTATATTTTATACACTTATGTACACGTTCAGTTACAATTATTGAACAACATTTTTACATGTACTTATGAAGTTTTCTTGATAGGCCCTGTTTCACAGCTGGACCATACACTCTGACTTTATCGCCAACATTAATATACTCACCTCTAATCTTCTTATTATATTCATCCATCTGTCTTCTCTGAGCTGCCTTTGTATTCTCACATATGGATTCATATGCTTGCTGAAGCATATGTTGTGTTTCAGTGGCATACTGCTTGGTAGACTGAAACGTTCCTCTACACCACCAAACACAATATCACTTGGCAACTGTACCTCCCGACCAAACATCAACAAATTTGGAGAAAACTGGGTTGAAGAATGAACACGTGATCGATAAGCCAGCAGCATCTTTGGGAGATGCTCATCCCAATCCTTCTAATTATCGCTACCACTATCCTTAGCATCTCAACTAAAGTGTGATTAAGTCTTTCAACCAATCCGTCTGACTGAGGATGATAAGGCATTGTTCATGTCTTGGTTATGTCCAATAACCTACACAACTCATTAAATAATTCTGACTCAAAGTCTCGGCCTTGATCTGAATGCAACCTAGCTGGAACTCCATACCGACAAAATACTTCATTCACCAGAACTCTGGCAACTGTCTCTGCTTTATGATCTCTTAGTGTGAATGCATCCGGCCATTTTGTGAAATAATCGGACACAACCAAAATAAAATGATTGCCATTATTAGAAGTAGTCAGAGGTCCAACCACATCCATCGTTAATCTTTCAAATGAATAGCTAGCTTGTTCCTGCACTAACGGAGCTCTTGATTTTAATGGAGATGATTTCTCTGTTGCACATTCCTCACACGCCCGACACCATTACTTCACATTAGATGACATCCTGTACCAATAGTATTTCCGTTGTAGTGTCACCAACGTTTTCTCTGCACCAAAATGACCGCCACCAATTCCACAATGACTTTCTTTGATGACAAATGCTATTAAGCTCTTTGGAACAACTGTTTGTAAGCAACTTCTACCATCTCTAGCTACAAACTTCCTATATAGTATATCATCCTGAACAGTCAAACTATCTTTCTGACGCCACAATCCCATGACTTCCCCTTTACTCCTCACAAGATCACAACTTTCTTCGATACAATCAGATTTCGTCTTCATGGCATTTTTAACACACCGCAAAATCTCATCTGCATCCTGTTCATCATCAACACTAATGACTTGACTTTTCTCATCACAAAGCACAACACCTGTCTCAGCAACATACATATTATCCTCTATTCCTTCAGTCACAGGTATTGGCAGTCAGGAGAGGCCATCCGTATTCGCATTCTCTTCACCCTTCCTGTAGACAATATCATAATCTCCTAACTCTATAGACCATCTGGTACGCCTTCCAGTAGGATCTTTCTCGGATCTGATAGTTTTTACATTCAACAATGGCTTGTGGTCAGTTAAAATTTGGAACTTCTTTCCATAGAGATATGGTCGAAAATTTCTAACAGCCCATACAACTGCCCAGAACTCTTTGTCATGTGCTCCAATTCCTCTTTGATTTCTTTAATGTAGCACTGGCATACGTAATTACTCATTCTTCACCTTCCTGGACCTGAGATAGTATTGCACCAACCGAAACATTGGATGCATCAGTGATTAACGTAAATGATTTTTTTAAATCTGGGAAAGCTAAATTGGATACGATATTAATGCTTGTCACAATGTTGTAAAAGCTAACTCACATTTGTCATTCCAAGCAAAATCTGTGTCTTTCCGAGTCAACTCCAACAATGGTTTCGCAACATTTGCAAAATCTGGAACAAAGCAACAGTAGTAAGATGCTAGAGATACACAACTCTTAGTCTCCTTCGTCGATGTTGGCCTATACAAATTCTGTATTTTCTCAATATTCTGTGGATCTGGTGTTGTCCCATCTTTTGACACTTTGTGACCGAGAAATGTTACTGTATCACGGAATAATTGGCACTTTTTAGGTTGAAGTTTTAAACCAGCATTTCTCAGTCGTGTGAAACAATCTTCTAGTAATTTCAAGTGAGCCTCCACAGTTTGTGCAAACAGTATTATATCATCCATGTACACGAGGCACGCACTCCAGTGCAAACCAGATAACACCACATCCAGCAACCTCTGGTATGTAGCAGGAGCATTAGTCAAGCCCAAAGGCATAACTTTAAAATGGTACAGGCTACTACCTGTCGAAAACGCTGTTTTTTCACGATCCCTCTCGTCCACTTCTACCTGCCAGTAACCGGAGGCACAATCCAAAGTACTGAAAATATTGGCTTCGCTGAGGGCATCTAAACATGCATCGATCTCAGGAAGACTGTAGGCATCCTTGTGAGTCACAGAATTTAATTTTCGGAAATCGACACAGAAGCGCACACTGCCATCTTTTTTTCGAACTAATACCGCTGGCGAACTCTAAAGACTTTTACTCTCCTCAATTATTTCATCCTCTAACATTTCATTTGTTTTCCTATCTACCTCGGCACGCAAATGAACCGACACTCAATAATACAACTGTTTAACTGGTCGCGCATCTCCTGTCTCTATCACATGTTTTGCGAGAGTTGTTCTACCCAAATCTGATGACATTTGAGCAAACACATCACTGAATCTTGTGAGTAAATTTCTGGCCCTCAACTTCTGTCTATAATCCAACACTGAACATTCCTAGTCAACACATGGCTGTGCACACTCTCCGGTTTCATGATCCACACTTATCTCATCTATAAATTCATACACATCCACTCTAGCAACTTTCTCTCCATATGGGACGGTGGCATAGAACAATCTAAGGGATGTATCCTCATGTAATTGCACCAGAGATTCTGTATAATTTAGAATACGCACAAGTGTGAGTCCACTCTGCACAGTGCCTGCAGTTCTGGCAATTAAAAGGCCTTTGTCTTGCCGATAAACCTCGTCTGGCTCTAAAACTCCTGTAAAACCATCAGGAACCAACTCATATGATTTTTCTGCCTCCAATTTTGCATTGATTGTGACCTCTGTCCTGGCAGGTACTATCTGTGTCTTTTTCAGTAATGCTGAGCATACTCTTGGAAAGGCTCTCAAACTAGGGAGCATGTGAATCTTTTCCTCCCCATTTTCCAAAAGTCCCTTTTTACTATCTACTTACAGGCCGGACTGCCTAAAAAGATCCCACCCTAATATCACTGGGTTAGCCATATCCGGCACAAAAAAAAGAAATGACATATCAATGGACCCAATTCTGACATTTAGGTCCAATATACCTTTTAACATTACAGGTTCATTGTTGACTGATGTAGCAGATACTGAAATTGACGTATTCAGACGCTTCCTTTTCGAAATTTAATTTTCACGTCTGAAGCGATCACTAATCAGACTGATACTTGCCCCAGTGTCAACAAGTGCTTTGGTGTCACATCCTTCAATCAGAATTTCGCAAATATTTGACGTTCCAGTAGCCTGTGATGACTTCATGGCTGGAAATTTGGGCACAATGTCAGCCACTATTCGTTTAACGGTGGCGAAGGCATTTGGTAACCCCTACCAAATGTAAATCCTCTATGGCTACCTCTCTGTCCTCTCTGTCCTGACCCACGAGATGGTGTCTTTCTTGCTCTGTAACAGTCCCGGGCAAAATGCTCTGGGATTCGGCAGTTGAAGCAATTCCCCCGCATTCTTCCACTTCGAGCTCCTCACACCGATAAACTTGCAACACAGTTTTTTAATTCTTCAATTTCATGTCGCATATCCTCTATTTCTGACCTACATACTATTTCTGTAGGTGGGGGTTTTAGATTTTGTTCTTGAATAGCATTTACAGGAACTGTAGCTAACTTCTTTTCAGCTTCCCAACTACATTCCAATCTTGGAGCTGATTCCAGTGCTTCATCCACTGACTTTGGGTATTTATGGCGCACCTTTTCACCAATCCTCCTGGTACCCGCTAAAAATGTGTCAATACAACATCATCTAGGGCTTCCTTACACCCTATGTATTTTGGGTATGCATGGCGTGCCAATTGCTTTAATTCACCGACATAAACACCTAAATTTTCGTTTTCATGTCTACTCCTTAATGATAAATGGGAGCGAAAAACTTCCACTAAAGCTGGTGAGGAGTACGCTTGCGTAAACGCCTCCAAACTTTACCATATTTAGTTTCCTTGGTGTTCTTGTCTAACTCTCTATATATGGCAAAAGCAGCATTGCCTAAGAGTGTTGGAAAATACTGCAACTTGTCCTTCTCATCGGGAGCATGAATGTTGCACCATGCCTCAAAGCATTCCAACCAAGTGTCAAAATCATCTCCTTGGGTTCCTTCAAATCGCGGTAGTGGGGCTGCCAATGACAGCAATCTGGATTCAGCCATAGCTATATTAAATTACAATTGAAAGGAACACTGTTTGACTAGCCAGTGAACAGTTCACCTACCACTCAAACAGTGATAGTACATTTAATTCTAAGTTACATGAGTTACAAATAAGACAATTACTTTCACAATGTTTTATTTATAATTTTCATAAATACTACAAATAGTATTAATCATGAGAAATACATACGACAATGAATGGCTTAAATTCGTTACATTATGATGCTGTTTTCTGCCTCTTCCAGCATGTGTACTCTGGTTCTGATTCGGAATCAGAAAATAAATCTGAATAATCATCCGCTAAAGAGCTTGCAGAGGCTTTCTCCGCTTGAATGCTCGCTTCAGCTTTAAAAGCTACGATCGTAGACCGAAACCACTTATGTCTTATGTGCGACTTGGCATGAAGCCCATCATACAATCGCGAAAAATGATACGAAGTCACGGTCTTTTTCTTCCTTTTACAACCCACTCCCTTAATGTGTTTATGAATTATCTCTCTGTGCCACTGCACAGTCAACGGTCGAAGGTTGAACATGTTTATATCTGCTTTGTTTTGTCCAATCAAGAATTCATTTACTGGTGACAAATCTCTATTAAGATTTTCTTGGAACGCTGCTGCTGTGGCCGCCGACAAACTACTACACTTCAATTTCCCGACACTATTTTAAAATCGGTGAAGGCTGATAACGAACATGGTGGTATGGTAATAAATCCAAACAGTGTGTTTGGTCTTAATGACTTCACCGCTGTCTTAAACTGACGCAACTTACTACACACTTCATCAACCGAAATATTTGATGGAATTTTTTCGGAACCAAAATTTGACTTTTTAATAGTAAGTAGGTCATTTATACCAACAGACTTTAACATTTAACTTATCATTGATAACAGTATTATTTCTTAAGCAGGCAAGCACTTCTGTCTTTAATGAATCACAAGTTGCACCACGGATTACAATATATCTTATAGGAAAACCTGGCTGTTCATATTCTTGAAAATTATTTGCACGAGAGTCTGCAGCGAATACATATTTAAACATATTATTTACAAATCATTAAATGCAAAAACTGTTGGAACAATCAGGCCAGCGAAAATCTACTCCAGAAAAAAAATTCGCCTGAGGGGCTTACAGCCTGATAGATGGGAACTACAAAATACAATACAAGGCAAGAAGAAATTTTGCGAAAACTAGTGCCATTATACATTAGGGGGGAAATGTCTATGCTATTGTAACCTGTTGGAACATTCAGTCAGCGAAAATTTCACCTACCAATGTTAATGTTTGACTCGGGTACCATGGCTACAACAGCATGGAATTTGTGCAATTTTACAATTTCACGCTAATTTCATATTTTTTATTAATCAAAATGATTCATTGCTCTTTAGAAGATGACTTAATATTAGGACAGAGTAAATTTAGGTCACAGAAAACAGAAAGCTCTGTCGATTTCCCGCTAATCCCGATTGATCTAAGTCAGCTTGAAGCTATGGGGAATGGTGTTGCTGCCAAGTGCAAGTCAAGTGGCAATAAGCGCCAGAAAGAAGACAATAGCTCAGAATCTGAGATTGAGGAAAATGATATAGATGATGATACAATGTCAATTGCAGAATCAGATGGGTCAATACAAACACAGAGTTCACAGATGAAAGATGAACCGGTGATGTACCGATCAGAAGGTGGTGAAGTGTTAGTGTCCTATGTAATGGCGAGAGGCGTTAAATATCGTCTACTGCGCCATGATTCTGATATTTCCAAATATGAATATTTGTCTGTGGTAGAACTAGGAAACATTGAATTCACAGGAAAATTAGGTAAATGGTCTTAAAACGAGCTAAATAACAAACCAAGTTAATCTAATGATGGCGGTTGTAAACATCATTTTACTAATTATGATTGGTTGCACCATAAATTGCAGAGGATTAAACACCGAAGTCAAGCAGCGTCACATGCTTGAAGAATTAGCAAATGATAGGGTTGATATTGCTTTTCTACAGGAGACCAAAATTCAAAAACATGAAGTGTATGAATCTCTCAAAAATATTTCAAAAGGGCAGATTTTTTATTCTTTATCACAAGACAATAGTATGGGAGTGGCCATTCTTATCCTGTTCCGCTGTCTCAACTATGTTGACGTTATATCCTCGTCATCAGATATAAATCGTAGATGGATTTGTATACCACTTGATGTACTAAACACAAGTTTAAATTTGATGTGCCTTTATGGGCCAACCTCTCATCAATTACGTCGTGAATTTCTAAATGATGGTTCCACAATAATTCAAGACAGAATGCCTAATAACCTAATTATGGGCAGTGACTTTAATTGCATATTAGATGAAGTTAAAGATAGAAACGCTAGGTCTAATTTTAATGACATATCTCATTATATTTTGAAACACATCTATGAATATAAAAGCTTGCTAGACACTTATCGGATTGAAAATCCAGAGGGCAGGGACTTTATTTGCTTTTCAACCGATGGAAAGAAAGCATCAAGATTCGACAGGATCTATGTAGGATGCGCATTGAAAGGTTACATGTGTAAAACTAACATAAAACCAGTAACTTTCTCTGATCACAATATGTTTTCCATCGCATTAGACAATGCTGACTGGATCAAACGAGGGGATGGATTTTGGAAACTAAACGTAGCGTTGTTACGAGATAGTTGCTATCGCAAATGTGCAAAAAGTTGTTGGAGGCATTGGGACGAAAAGAGAAGTTTGTATGAATGTATAACAGACTGGTGGGAGAATGTTAAATCCGACCTGAAACATATTTCAAGGCAGTATTCCATCAGAAAAGCACGAGAAATGCGAAAGTGTAAAAAGGGGCTTCAGGAGTCGGTGTGTAAAAATAATAAGAAAATTAATGATGGAGAATATAATTATTACGAACTATTAGTTAAATTAAAAGGTAGACAAAATGAAATAGAGCAATATCAGTTTGATGGGGCCAAAATAAGGTTAAGCGCACAAATGCACACCGAGGGTGAAAAGCACATACGTTACTTTTGTAACATGGAAAAAGCAAGAGGTATAGAGAAATTAATGTGCTCACTGAAGACAAATGATGGTGTATCAGTGTCCTCAAATGCAGAGATGATGGAAACAGTATCCACATTTTACAAATCATCGTATAAATCTGAGGGAAGTGCTGAAGCTGCAACTAGAGATATTTTATCTAATATAACGCAAAGACTTCCAGATGCATGTCGCGAAAGTTGTAACCAATCAGTTATTGATGATTTGACAAAATCCATCAAAGGTATGAAGTTAGAAACGTCTCCTGGCTGCGACGGACTTCCAGTCGAATTTTATCAAACATTCTGGCACATATCTGGTCCAGTATTAGAAGAAATAGCAGCTAGCATTTTTAAGCAAGGGCATCTCCCTCCATCGATGGCCCAAGCATATGTTCGGCTTATATAGAAGAGGGGTGACAGAAATAAAATACAGAATTATTGACCAATCTCTCTACTCTGTGTAGACTATAAGATTATTACTCGGGCACTAATATTAAAAGTTGGCGCAGTCCTAGGCGAAGTAATTGATGATGATCAAACGTGCTCTGTACCAGGAAGAACAATATTAAACAACACATTGCTTATACGAGACCTTATTCAATTAGTTGAACAGGATTGCATCTCAGCAGCAATAATAGCACTTGATAAAGAGAAGGCGTTTGACAGACTTGAATGGGATTTCTTGTTTAAGTCTTTAGACCATATTGGCTTTGGTTCCATACTGATATGACAAGTTGCTATTTAGTAAATAATCATCTATCTGAACCTGTAGTGTTGGAACGAGGTGTCAGACAGGTTTGCTCATTGTCTCCGCTTCTATTCGTCAGGGCTATGGAATCGTTGGGGGCCACATTGAGGCAACGTAATGATTTTCAAGGAATATGTATACGTGGCGTAGAAAGGCCACTAAAGGTGTCTCAATATGCAGATGATACCGCTGTGTTTGCAGGTAAAACTTCGGATTTTAGAATTTTAAATGGAGTATTATCAGATTTTCAAAAGGCATCAGGGCTTAAGGTCAATAGAGACAAATATTAGGGATTATTTTTGGGCGCTTGGAAGGACAGAACTGACAATGTTATAGATATTAACTGGTCAGATGATATCATAAAGATTTTGGGTATTTACTTTAGTAGAGAACAGGATGTAATAATAAACTGGGTAGAAAGGCTATCCAAGCTAAAGTGTGCATTAGTAAATTGGAAACGACGTCGCTTAACTGTATTTGGCAGGACATTTGTCCTTAATAATGTAATTTTATCTGGACTGTGGTATACCGATTCTGTAGTTCATATGGCCAAATCAGTAGAGTCATAGATCAACACGGTACCTTTGTCCTTCTCATGAGAGGACAAAGCCCATTTAGTATCGCAGTCAATCCTCACCAATGAAAAGCAGATGGATGCCTGGATTTGGTTAATGTTTTAGCAAAGTGTGCTTCTCTAAAACTGAGATTCTTGAATAAGAAACTCACTTCAAACTCATCTTAGCCAAATGTTGCAAGGACACTTTTACAAAGGTACGTAGATCCATTTCCAGTAGAATGTTTATTTGTGTGCAATAAACTGCCACCTAACCATCAGAAGATACCAAACGTATATAAAGAACAGCTCGTAGCCTTAAAGATATTTACACGATCAATGCCACAACCCAGTTGTTGGGAAGATGCCTTAGAGCAACGTCTTTGGGGAAGCGAGTTGATTCGTGATAATGATGCTGTATTATATTTGCCCTCTATGGCCAACAATGGCATTCAATATCAACGTGATTTAGTTAGTCCAAAATCTCGCAAATGGATTGCGATGCAGGATGTAGCAAGAGCAACATCAATGAGGCATATTGATGCCCAACGCTTATTTCTTAGAATAAAGAATGCAATACCCAGTGAATGGTTCAAATTTCCGAAAGCACGTGGCAACAGAGATATGGTGCAACAAACATTAGTATTTAAGTCAGAGCATATAAAATACAACATGGCATCTAGAGACTGGTATGAAATGCTAATCCACAGTCGGAGATAGACTCACATTGCAATTAGGCATTGGAACACTTTAGGATGCACGCCAAAGAACTGAGAAAATGCGTGGAAAACAATATATCTACCTTGTCTACCAGCAAACGCACGGGACCTGGCATGGCGATTACTCCATCGAAGGCTCTGGGTCGGCCATCTGACTTATATGTGCCAAATAACAAGTACAGGCTGGTGTTTATTATGTAATACTGAGGAGGAAACAATAGACCATCTGTTTAACCAGTGTTGTATAGCTACAGGAGTTTGGGTATATATCAATATACTCCTTGCTAATTTGGAATCAGATATGTGAAATTAATGGCTGAAAAAATTATGTTCAAAGATTGCTCAACCATTGGATGAATCATTAAGGAGAAAGAATTGTTAGTAACCCTGTTAGCTGTAGGAGGGTGGGCCATTTGGAAGCATCGGTGTTCAGAGGTCAGAGATAAAACAGGAAATAACCATCAAAGAGCCATACACGCTATATTTCGATCATTGTTGATAAACTGCATTCATTGTGAATTTTACAGGCTAATGGAACATGGAAAAGAAAGTAGATTTAAAGATGTATGGTGCAAAATTGGCCTAGTATCAATTGAACACGGATATCTAAAAATTGCAGAAGCAGAACTTGTATAAGCTAGCACACTCGCTGCTTGTTGTATATTGATATACGACATTTTATCTCATTTAATTGACTTTATTTTAAAATTTTAATGTCTTAGGAGATGATAATTTTGACGAATAACCTAACCTTGGGAATCGGTATATTTAAATATCAAATGAGCATCGCGTCAATATTCCGGAGGTGATCCGACTTTCGAGTTCATTATGTTAACAGAGTATGACATCTTACATATATACAATTAGCATCCTGTTGTAAATGTTTACTGTAGGTGTATTTGTTCCAGGGTAATTTGCACAAACTTACAATGAAGTAAATTTAGAATGTGAACCCATAGTGCCATCTATATAGTCATAGTTTGTATACTTTTGCTTTGTGGATTATACGACATAAAGGTTATTACGCCTGCTCGGTATTTAAGAATCGGCCAACTGGCGTCAATGAGTGACCTTTTGTTACTTATTGATGAGTCACCTCGCCACTTGTTGGCGAGCTGCACTCGCCATTTGGGCCTAATACTATACGGCGTGCTACGTTAAACTACGTATGATCTACTTAGCCTGCCGGTCACGAATCGGCTCAATGGCGTCAATGAGTAGCAGTAACTTACTGCTAATTATTGATGAGCCGCTTTACCACTTATTGGGTAACTATGCTCGCCATGTGGGCCTACTACCACACGGTGTGCAAATAGTAATGGCTTTGTTGAATTATATTATGTTATCAGCTCTTTATTACGTTCTTTTCTATGTAGTTATGCCATGGGTGTGGTATATGGTAATAGAGTAGTTTAGCTCGCACTGTTTTGATATGTTAGGTTTGTATTGTTATTCACATACTATTTATAAAGCCTGCTATTTCATCCAATTTTTTATGGGGGTTTGCAAGCCTTTTTTAAAGGAGTTCCTCCGTGAAGTGTGTCCGACTGCGTCAGCGTCGGATTTTCAACAAAAAAAAAGGAAAAAAAGTGATAGTAGTAGCAGTAGTATTAGTAGTAGTAGTAGTAGTAGTAGTAGTAGTAGTAGTAGTAGTAGTAGTAGTAGTAGTAGTAGTAGTAGTAGTAGTAGTAGTAGTAGTAGTAGTAGTAGTAGTAGTAGTAGTAGTAGTAGTAGTAGTAGTAGTAGTAGTAGTAGTAGTAGTAGTAGTAGTAGTAGTAGTAGTAGTAGTAGTAGTAGTAGTAGTAGTAGTAGTAGTAGTAGTAGTAGTAGTAGTAGTAGTAGTAGTAGTAGTAGTAGTAGTAGTAGTAGACATAGTATTAATAGTAGTAGTAGTAGTAGTAGTAGTAGTAGTAGTAGTAGCGTTTGTAGTCGATGCCAGTAGTTTGATATAGTCACGGAACATATTAAATAACCGGTACTCATATTCTAGTTTGAAACCAGTTCGCTTCCATTATATTAACTGCGCACGTCACATTTCTAAATGTAAGCTATGATATAAATATTAAGCGCGTTGATCAATGTATCGCGAACAGATTCGTGCTCAAATTCTGATAAATATTATGTTGTTGCTACCGATACAAATCTTGAGTTAATTAAAGCCATATGCAACAGATAGATCAGAACTGTTATGCGTGTATTTATGGTTATAGGTTTCAAAATGTTCGAGACATTTTGATTGTCACTCACATGCGCAACTAAAGTGATGGCGCTCTGTCACGAAAATCGAAAAATCCGTCACGAACCTGTACGAATAGTATGTGTTTGACAAATTTATCATTTAATCAACATTCTGGTGAATATTCTGAAGCTAATCTACCTGGGAAATGTTGGTGTTATCGATAGCAACATCCCCAGCCAAAATATTCTGAAAAATTCAATAGCTTACCTGTTTTGTTACCTTGAAATGTAGATTCTGAGAATGCAGGTTTCAATGTTTCAAATCGATTTAAACCCGCGTAGAAGGCATGGTATAGCTCGAAATGTATCCCTGTATATACTGCATAGTCCTGTAGAACAAAAACCTGCCCATAGCGGGAACTTGCCTTTAGTGCCATAAAATGGCGGCTCTTTTAGGCTGGTCGCGACGGTTGGACATAAGACCGCACGGCTTCACTAACTACCTTTCTGTGGCAGCACAAGTTGTTTATCGCAGTAACTGATTTATATTAAATCACCTCATCTCTTTAGAGAGCGTATTTAGGTGGGCCACATGGACTGTATCCGTTATCCTGAGATGTTACTGTATTTACTACAGTATATTGGCCAGTAATTGATGAATCCACTTTTAGCTATGCTCCACCCATCTCTAGCTAAACTCCGCCTGGACTTTACCAGTATGTGGATCAATCGAACCGTAAACTCTATGAATCTCAATTTTCTGAAACCTATGCAGGTAAGCTGTTGAATATTTTGAAACTAATTTGACTGGGTGCTGTTGCTGCCTATGGCAGCAACAGTACCCAGTCAAATTAATTCCAAAATATTCGACAGAAGGTTTATTAATAGTAACTACATACAATTCTTTCAAATGACGGACTTTTAAAAGTATATGATGGACTTATCTCCGTCATTCATTACATAGGCCTATTTGATTGTGACGTCTGGCCTACGTGTGACGTAATTGATTATGATGTCATATACTGATCGACAGATTGGATTCATCAATTAGGCTAGTCTGATTCCATATGGAGGGACCCATCTATCACTCAAATATTTGACGTCACAATGAAATATGTTATGTTTTAACCGACGTCACAATCAAAATAATGTAAGTCCGTCGAATAGAAACATACGTCACAAAAGTGAACCAATTGTACGCTATGTTCATCACAAGAATAGTAAAATACGTCAAAAAATTGTACAAATTGTGTTTGTTTAGAGGACTAAAATGTACAATGTGACAAGATTCAAGGTTCTAGATTCCAAGTTACACAACGTAATAATGATAACGCCATGCACAAATAACACGACAGCACATTGAACTTATGTGTGCGTACCTGTTACATTGTAATATACTTTGTAATCCTTTCTTATTATTGGCGAAAATTATACAGGAAAAATTGACAGCCCTGCCCCAACCATTGGATCTGTGGCTGCTACTAGAATGTTCGCCAATATAGCTATTGGCTCCGTTAATACGTGTGTCTGTATGCCTATCTGTTTGTCTGACAGTGTCCAATATCGGTTAAGATTTTGGTTTATCTCGACATATCGTCTTATATCCCGTGATGGGTTCACCGGATTGGGACTAAGTTTGGGCATATGCTTCCCTATAGCAAATGGATGCAGCGGAAATATTATGAGGTCAAAGATTAAAATCATCTGGCATTGTTCAATTGCGGTTAGGTTTTTGGTTTATTATCGTCCTGTATCTCATAACATGCTCAGCCGATTGGGGCTAAACTTGGACACGTGCTTACTTATATTGAGCGGATGCATCAGAATTATATTGAGATTGTGAGGTCAAAGGTCAAGCTCAACTGGCGCCGTCCAGTCCTTGGTTTTGTATTGGTGTCGCTCCACGTATCGTGTTATATCTTGGGATGGGCCATGATCTAACTTTGTTGTCTGGCCATTGAATTCAAAGCACTATATGACACTGACTACGTATTGATTGAATTCTTAATGCTAAAATGGACCAGAAACCTCCAGAATTTCCGCCCATACCCATTCAGTGTACTGCCGTTGTCTGGTATTATTATCTCTTAATTCTTATCTATATAAATGATATTGCAATGCATATTGAAAGCATTCTGAGATCATATGACGATGACACTGCGTTGTGTTGCCCGTATTCATCATCTGTTGAAATAGAGAGACAACTAAATAAAGATTTAAATGTTATTTCTGCCTGGTCAAAACAATGGCTAGTACTTTTCAATCCTACAAAAACCTCTTTCTGGATAATAATTTATTATTGTCAATTCCACACACGAAGTATCGTGGCAAAACAATTAGAAATTATCTAAAATGGACAACACATATAGATACAATGATAAGAAAGGCCGGCAAAATATTATCAACTGTGCATCGAATGAAATACACTTTAAGAAGACTAACGTTATCCAAAATTTACACTGCATATTTACGTCCTATGTTAGAATATGGCATTGAGGTTAGGGATGGGTGTTCTGATCGGGATTCCATGTGCCCAATCGCATTGGACATATATGGTACAATAAAATATGTTTAAAAAAAATGTATCGATTCGTTCCGTTACTCTGCCTGCCTACCTGCCTGCATGGCTGCACGCCTGTCTGTCTGCCTGCCTACCTGCCTGCCTGCTTGCTTGCTTGCTTGCTCGCCTGCCTTCCTGCCTGTCTGCCTGCCTGCCTGCCTGGCTGGCTGCCTGCCTGCCTGCCTGCCTGCCTGCCTGTCCGTCCGTCTGTCTGCCCTGCCGGCCTGCGTGTCCGCATGCCTTCCTGTCGGCACGTGTACATAGCTGCCTGTCGGCATCTAATTTGGGTTATGTTTTTGGTTTAGCTCAACATATCGTCTTATATTTCGGCATGGCTTCATCATATGGCCCTATTGAGCCTAAACATGGACACACGCTTATATTAAAGGGATGGAGGACAATGATATTGATGTCAGGATGTTAGAGTTCACCGTCACTGTGACTAGCCTTGCTATAAAACTCTATTCTTTGAGGTTAAGTTTTTGGTTTAACTCAATATGTCGTCTTGTATCTCAGCATTGATTCACCTTATAGCAGTTGTATAAAATGCAGGTCTTAACAGTAGCGTTCTTCTGCTTAGCTCATCTTGCCTTTATTTCAGAATTTATCAAGTCATTGAAACTAAGTATGGATATACTAGTCCGGGAGCCAATTTTCAAAAGGGGTCTAGAAGAATGGTTTCGTAGCACACCCAGTATTCAGAAGGTTTGTCTCTATATTATGCTAGACCGATGTCTTGGGTATATTCTGAGCCGTGATGTACAAGAAAATTGTAGTATCACTAACCCGTGAGAAGCCCATTTACAATAGGTGTTGAATGTAGCTCTCAAACAATTTTCACAATGGTAAATTTTTCACAAACTTAAGAACATGTTATATCAATACAATCTTAACCAAAATGGAAAGGAGTAATCGTATATCGCAGATTTATACATAATCAACCTCGTTTAAGACACCCGTATGTTGCTTTGTACATATTGGGGCACTTAGGTCTTCTTATGACTAGCAATACCTTAGCTACAACAATGCCCATGTTTTCTACATTTTTCATAATTAAACTTTTAACTGACATGCATTGCATGTCTACACAAGCTGGCGGGACATATTTATCACGTGAGCAAATGAGAGAATGTTACTCATCCGTGTCAGAGTCCTCTTCGACAATTGTATGCTGAACATTGTCACACATTTCACCTCCCATACAAAGGCATGCTTCAGTGCAGAGTAGATTGTTAGCCTTGCATTGACAGAGATCTTTTGACATCTACATGATGTGAGTTCAATTAATCCAAATGGAGCAGGATCCTTTGACATTAGAACAGGCTTGAGTAGACCATCCACTATACTCCAGCCATGTCCATTTGGAGATGGAAGATTCTGAACAGCTTGCAATGAACGTCTCCAAACAAGAGCTTGAAAATTGGCCCTTTCGGTGTGATGCTTTAGACTATTCGATGTAGGTGGAAGATTTTCATTTCTTTGTCTCTTTTGACAAAAGAGCCAATAACGGGTTTCATCAGCTGTCTTTCCCACATCCCTGGTGGTATACAACTCACAGACAAATTTCTCACATAGAATTGCAGTATTCGGTGATAAGTCAACATGTTCGCCGAGTTGGGCTAAGCTAAGCTGATGACATTCAGATGACTTTAAGAGATTGAATGCTTTTCTCTTAGCGACTCCAAATAATGCACTAGTGCTATCACAACCTGTAAGAGAATGAAACCCAGGCAAAGACAGACAGATAGCTGGACCCAGTACTTGAGCAACTGTATGTATTGGTATGTATCGCAATTTGTCCTTTGTGCCCGTACGGACCCATAGTTCAGAACAGTGAAGCGAACGATACGTATATATACTAAGTACTGCCACGTCTGTATCAGGAGACTGTATAACAACACGCATGTGGTCTTTTGAAGCGTGTAGCGCGTGCAACATCATACGCGTATCTGCTTCCTCGTGATCTGATCGAAGTTCTTCCAAATACGACGAATTGTTGGCTGAAATGACAACAACATCCATTCCATCGTTAAAGCCACCAGCAAGAATGACGCAATTGTCGGCAGATAGCATATTTGGACCAGTATCACGCCACCGCTTGCTGAGAAATGCAACCAGGTTACTTTTGTTGCTTGGATTGCTGATGTACTTGGCCCATTGCTTTGGAACGGGAGTATTTTCTCCAGAAATCTTTACTTCCAATGCTGTTGATGACCCACGTTTTAGCCGCTCTTCCGCTTTGAGAGATTCCAGTCTATTATATCTGTCAAAATCTATATCTACTCTGTTGCAGTCTTCTTGATTCAGTGGAACTGTAAAGATGTGCCAGTATTTATCAGCCAATTCTCCAAATGTAGACGTACCTCCAGTTTTAACCATGTGCACAATTGCCATGCCATCTACTACATAAGCTGTTGCGCCTGTCTTGTCAACAGATGGAAGCCGTCCATCAACATTTACTTCCTTTTCTAGTTCACTTAACAAAACACTTTTCACATTCTTTCTTAGAGTCCCATCCGTATGTGACAATGATAGTGGAACAGCAGACAGTTCATACGTCATCACTAGTTTTAAATCTACATCTCTGGACCTTGCGGCAATAATTAATCGACCAAATAGTTCGCGGTCAGATCTCACATTGTGAATTTTTTCATCATTTGTTTTGAGTTTTTTCTTCTGTGCTAGGCTGGCAAATGTTTTAAGTTTTAAGTGTGGCAACGTGTCCCAAAAGCTTCTCGTGTTAGTGTCCAGCCGCTCCTGAACAAAATTTTCCATAATCTCCTTACCAATGTCACAGGCGGAAACAAGTCTCTTGGCGATTTCACTAGGCAATACCACACCAGTTGCAATGTTTACAAGCGGAAGACACTCGCTGTCGTCGTTTTCCGCAATATTAAAGGGATTGGTCATTATATCTGATGAGAACATCGAAAGTATCTTCTGCACATCGGTTTCATCCCTGTTCATTCGATTAGTCCCCATTTCCTTATGTACTCCAAACATGTGACTATCTTGTAACCCACACATTTGCTTTGTGACCGTTGTTATGGCTGCCCTCTCGTGGCTAGTTAAAAACCACCTCTCCAGAGCTCCTGGCTTTTGTGTTATTCCAATAATACCACCTCGCTTTTTGGAATCCAAATTAATCGATTGCTCTAAGGCCATATCTGTCCACACTTGATTGAATGGATGGTCTGAGCGACTTACGGAATGATTTCCATTCAAGAATTATTCATGTACATGGGGATGTGTACTTGGAAGCATGTACATGGCCGCAAGATATATTGGCAGCCATCTTGCATAATTGAACAAGTGTTACAGGCATAATTTGAATTATATGTAGACAATGACAATGAGAGCGATGTGAGGTGTAGTATTCATTTTAATTTGTTTTTCCGCACCGATTACCACCACATCCATCTGTCTCATTCCAACCACGATTACCTGGGTGCGTTGTCAACAGTGGTACAGCTGGATATACAGATTCTATGATGGAGTTAGTATACATACATAAAATATAACCTCCACATTTCACCCTCGCCTTTGGTATATGCATGCAAAATGTATGTTGGATATATGTTAGGTCGATATCCGTCTAAATATCATATATGGTGAATCTAATACGATATTACTTTGAGTTATGACACGATCATGCTTATATCGCTGTGCACTGTGGATACAGCCAAAGCCTAGACCCCCTATGCAAAGAAATCAGGATAACTAATTAGTGCTACCACAATTTGTTTGTACAACAGGGCTTAAAATGTGTGGGACATGTCCCCCAAGCCACAGCAAGTGTCAGACCTTCCGAATACTGGGTGTGCTACGTCACGATTCTGACCTAGCTTTAGCTCCTGGACTATACAGTTGCTTCTCCCATTAGGAGCAGCACAACACATTCAGACTTTTGAGTCAAGGTCGTTGTGATATTGATACAAATCTAGAATTGCATTTGAACTTTCGAAGATATTCCGTCAGTGTAGCACTAGTGTTTTGTTTAGTATGTAGGTGAATATATAGTGTAATCATTATTAACGGTCTGACTACTGCAAGACCACAGACAATAATTTCAATGGGCAATAACTCGGGACCTGTTGAATATTTTGAAAACAATTTGACTGAAAGTTGTTGGTGGCTAGGCTACCAACAACATTCAGTTAAATTGTTTTCAATATATTCATCAGGGCCAAAGATATAACCCCTGGAATATGTCGTCTGCAAAAACTCAGCAGCCAACCAATTAAATGACCGAGTGTCTGCAATCTCTGATTGCTCTTCTCTAATCAGAGACCACAAGAACGGATGTAATTCTTAAATATATGGCATCATTCGCTATATTTGCTCTCTAGATAAAAGATACGTCATTGTAGTTATAATTGTGCGATACACGTTTTATGACGCAGAGACCGGAGGCTGCCATTGTAGAGGAAATGGGACGTAGGCTTTCCCGATGAGGTAACGGCATCAAAACCTTTGATCTGCACTTTACTAGCTATTATTGTGAATGTATGCGTGTGTATGTCCACGGAAATCATACCAAAATGCACTTAAGTCAGAAGATGTCATTATTGTGTTTATGGAGTAGAAACGGTATCGCAATAATTCATATGCCATGTGGCGTGTGCTTGCGTTCGTGTGCGTGTGTGCGTGCGTGCGTGCGTGCGTGCGTGAGTGGGTGCGCGAGTGCGTGAGTGCGTGAGTGCGTGCGTGCGTGTGTAGACCCATACGTGTAGGTGCGCATGCGGATGGCAGCGCAGGTGAGCGGTTGGCGCCGCAAGTGGGTGGGTCTGGGCGGGTGGACGGATGGTGGTGGAATCATGGGCTGTTACGAGGGCAAGTGTGAAGGCGGGCATGCGTGTGTGTGTGTGTGAGATACCGAAATAGCATAAGATCGTGGGAAAATAAACAACCTTATAGGTAGCAACACAGTCAAAATAGTTTCGAAATATTCAACCACGTACCTGTATAATTACCTTGAAATTTAAATCCTGGGAAGTCGGTTTCAGCGATTCAAATCTATTTCAACACGCGTAAAAAAGTGGCCGGAGCTTAGCTACAAAAGGGCGGGGCATAGTTAGAAATGAATCCTTGTATTCTTCAGGCAATTAGTGAATTCCGTCTCATTTTACAGCATATCTGCAATCAATATTGACATTTGATCATCTACGCTGCTCTGTGGTCCCGTCAAACGACCACTTCACAGAACACAGAGATTTGGTCTCTAAAGACGCATCCGTGATTTTGCAAAACAAGTCCAATCTGGAAGTACGTGTAAATAATAACTGTAACTTTCCTAAAAATTCTAAGTTTTCTCAGTCGAGCGAGCGAGCTTCAAGGACAAACACGAAAATGTGCTCCGCAATCTTTTCTTAGTTTAGTATGTTTTTCAATCGAATTGTGTATTAAAATTAGTATCAGTTTGAAGCTAAGATTACTGTGGTTAGAGTGGTGAAATCAGTTTTTAAAAGTATGTAGTACTTTTGTAGAAATATAGTAATTTATGTGACGTTTATTTCAAAATATATCAGTCGTTTGCACTACATTAGTGACCTTGGCCGTCCTATGTTTTCTTAAGGAAAGGACGTGAATTTAACATGGGTCAATAGACATCCGGTGTTATACACAATGCGTCGATATTTTGGGTAGGCACACTCAATGTTGTGATAGAATGGAGACGTCGGGGCAGTTATGTCTAAGTCTTTTAACAACTCAAAATGATTTATTTTTGACGAACACAAGCGTTGATTTACAAACTGTGAGAATTGAAGAAAATGATACGTTTTTAATTAAATATAATACATATTCCGTGACGATACATTTGAAAAAAATCAATTCAATTTCACGCTGGATTGGCAAATTAGAGGAAAGTTATGGGAAAGGTACGGCGAAAGAAGAGAATGGCGTGATTTTTCGTGTAAATCACTTTGTGTCGGACAATGCGCAGTGCAATGTGACAGTGACAGCTTATAAGACCACCTCTGTTATCCATGTCCAGGGCACGAACTGTCGATATTGGGTGGCCACTGATTTGGTTTATCTATCGCGCAACATAGAATATATGGACGCTTGTAATGACGATGATAACGAAACTCGTGATGTAGGCGATGACGAGGCTGGCAGTGGAGGCGACGCCTGCGGCATAAGCGACGATGACGCTTGCAATGCTGGTGACCACGGTGCCAGCGGTGTTGTTGGTGTCAGCGCTCTCGTAGTAGGCAGTAAGCACAGCTCTAAGAAAGACGACATGTCGCGCAGTAAATATAGGACTCATGTTGCTGATGAGATATCGTGTGATGGAGTGTTGGACTTATCGTTGCGTAGCCCCACACAGACCAAACCAAAGGAACTATTTTCCCCAGGGTTTTTCACTAGCACACCGACATGTGCTAGTAGTACAAAGTCAGTAAAGGAACTAATTGACCAGGTAATCGCGCTAAACAATATGGTGATGGAGAAAGAAGCCAGGATAAGTAGACTCGTACAGGAAAATACCAACCTCCGAGGTAAATTAGCTACAAATATCATAAGTAAACCTACGGTGGACAAAAGTGTGAATGTACCTGAACGAGTAGCGACCCAGTGCAGTCCCTTAAACATAAATACCGGGAGCACTAAATCCGAGTGCAAATCGGTCAAGAAGACAGTGAGCGGGACGTCAACCGTGGCTATAGCGCGGACGGAGGCGATAACAGTGGTGTCTACTGACGAACCAGCAGGTACAGTGACGAACAATCAACCGGATCGTCCTGTGAAACTATCAGAAAGTGACAAGAGCCATCCCCCTCAAACCATCGGCGTTATAACAAATGTCACGAAATCGGCGACCAAACAGTTTGATGGCTATGCTTCAAATCCCGCTAAACAAACACTGTTAATAGGGTCATCAATCGTCAAGGGCGTAAATGAAAGCGGCTTAGATCCCTCTGTACAGGTTATGTGTTGCAGAGGAGCTAAGATTATGGACATTCTAGAGGTTCTATACTCCATAGACCTACAGAATTATAGAAATATCATCATCATGGCAGGTACGAACAATTCGAATAGTCCGATCGGTGAGGTGTTGCATGACTTTGACAAATTACTAAGTGACCTACACACGCTGGCACCGCAATGTCAGTTGTACATCTGTCAGCTGTGTCCACGGGGTGACGATCGAAAGCGTAATGACTTCATCACTAGATACAATCGCCATTTAGAGGTGCGGGAGCAGTTCTTGGACTTCACTCTTATTGAGTCGGCGGACTTATTTTATTCACGAGCGGGTATGATAAACAATTCCCTGTTTTATGCAGATAAAGTGCATATAAACAAAACCGGATCTTCTCTACTGGTACGTTGCATAAATGATTACGTGACCATTCTTCGAAACGCGGTGTGTAGGTTTTGTGGTGAGCCCAATCACAAATCATCCATGTGTCGTCATGGTCAACTGGTTCAATGCTATTCCTGTTACGGCTACGGTCATAAATCAAATCGGTGCCTTGGACATTAATTGGCCGGCCAAGAAGGAGCGCCTATTGTAAACAAACTGTGTAAAATTAACAAAAATATTTCTCAAACAAAGTATAATAATAATAATAATAATAATAATAATAATAATAATAATAATAATAATAATAATATTAATAATTGTACGTGTATTTATTCCACGGAATATATGTATAATGTTGTAACCAGTAACAGATATGATTTATTAAGATATTTCGATGATGAGAATAATAGCCGTATATCATCAAATTATGACCATCCACCTATCAGTTCAAAGTCTCCTTCTGTTGTATTAGGAACTGCTAGTGCTACTTGTACTGTCACTAATACAGTAACTGTTATCGCTAATGTTAATTCTATGACACCTACTACAAAGTGCTGTCTTGATGATGATACAAGTCATATACCTATTGCCATTCCAAATGATGTTCCATGCGCCCCTGATAGCGCTTGTATAACCGCCAAGTCATGCGCCCCTGGTAGTGCTTGTATACCCGCCAACCCATGCACCCCTGAAAATGCGTGTATACCCGCCAACCCATGCACCCCTGATAATGCTTGTCTACCCGCCAACCCAGTTGTCGCATCTCCACGCGTTCATTATAGTGCTCATATTACCACATTTCCACATACCGCTACTAGTGCTAATCTATGTTATGATAATAATAATAATAATAATAATAATAATAATAATAATAATAATAATAATAATAATAATAATAATAATCTCTCCTTTGCAAATAATACCATGAGTGGAGAGAATTGTAATATGAGGATTACGGATAATAATTATCTAAAATTCGTAAATATTTTCTACTACATGAACATGTCCAAAGTAAGTTTTCTAAATTTCATCAATATTATTTCATACTGTGTCGTTGGAAAGATAACCGACCAACAAACACATGCAAGTGTTAGGTCACCTCTTGATCAATGGAAATGTAACAATGCTTTTATCAAATTAACAAAACAATATGACTCCCCATTGTTCAATTCAAATGCGAAAGGCATACGCATAGGCCACTTAAACGTACAGCACTTGTTGCCCAAAATAAGCCAATTGAAAATAATGATGGAAACAAGCATAAAACAAATTGAAATTCTTGGTACAACAGAAACTTTTCTTAGCAGTATCTCGACTAATAACCTAATCGAAATTAATAGCTATAATATCGAGAGAAAAGATAGGTCAAATCGCTCGGGAGGCGGCATTGTAGTTTACGTTGAGGAGAGCCAATCATATTTTAGGAGGGCGGAGCTAGAATCTGAGACTTTGGAGGCACTATGGATTGAAGTTAAGCCGTACAAAACAAAACCATTTTTATTAGGCTGTGTTTATAGACCGCCGGATTCACCGTCTAGCTGGATTGACGAATTCGAATCTTTACTCGAGGCCGCATATTTATATAATACTGATATTGTACTGATAGGCGATTTTAATATAGATTTTAATGTTCCCATAATAGCAAAATGGCAATCATTAATGGATGCATTTCACTTAGTGCAGTTAATAGATAAACCGACCAGAATAACAGAAACGACTGCTAAAATAATCGATCATGTATATTGCACTGAAAAAAGCAAGCTTACTTCTGCGAGTGTAGGCGAGCTTGCGCTAAGCGACCATTTTCCCGTATTTGCAGTGCGGCATAGTGTCACTAATAAAACTAATAGTCATCATTCAATAAAATACAGATGTAAGAAAAAATTTAACAGCAACAAGTTTATTCAAAATTTATTAGAATATAATTGGGATATAATTAATTTCGTCAACGATCCAAACGAAGCACTAAGCGTTTGGCATGAAACATTCCTTAATATTTTAAATAACCACGCCCCGATTGTCGAGCGACGAGTTAAAAAGTACTCCCAACCTGGATGGATGAACCAAGACATCTTGAAAACGATGAAAGACCGAGATTATCACAAAAAGTTTAAAAATATTGTCAAATACCGGGAATTGAAGAATAAGGTAATGTCATTGATAGAAAACGCGAAGCGGCACTATTTCGGTATACAGCTGACAGAAAATAAGCATAATCCTTCAAATATATGGAAGATCTTAAAAAGCATCAGCCCCAAAACAAACAAAATGCCATTAATATTATTAGATAACCAGGGAAACGAGGTTAGAGATACCGGACAACATTGTGAGATGTTCAATAAATACTTTGCTACTGTTGCATCCGACCTTGCGAATGCCATACAAAATAAAAACCACGCGATTTCACAGGATCTTGTAATGCATGTTAACAGTAGAGTTCCAAACGATGTCCAGTTTAAAATACCTGGAATAACAGTAGATTATGTTTACCGTGAAATTTCCCGTTTAAAAACTAATAAATCCGCAGGGTATGATACTTTGAACGCGCATTTCCTAAAGCTGGCCGCTCCAGTTATCGCACCATCAATCACCGCCATTATTAATAAGAGTATTGATACAGGAGTATTTCCTACCATGTGGAAATGCGCAAAAGTTAAACCCTTACACAAGTCCGATAATAAAAGCGAAATTAGTAATTATAGGCCCATTTCTATTCTGCCAATTTTATCGAAAATTCTGGAAAGACATGTACACAATTATCTATATAAATTTTTTACTACATATGATCTATTATGCGAATCTCAGTCCGGCTTTAGACCCAAACACTCCTGCGAAACCGCGTTGCTAAAATTAATAGACACGTGGCGATTTGCAGTCGATAATGGAGAATTCGTTGGAGCTATTATGATAGACTTCCGAAAAGCGTTTGACCTTGTAAACCACGACATACTGCTACGAAAACTAGGCATTTATAAGTTTCATGCATTTGCGCAAAAATGGTTTAGATCGTATTTAGAAAACAGACAGCAGTATGTTTCAATCTCGGACAAAACATCTGGCATGTTACCAGTCACGGTAGGCGTACCGCAAGGCTCGGTGTTAGGACCTTTGCTATTTATTATCTACGTGAATGACCTCCATATGAATCTTACCTGTAATGTCGATATGTATTGTGACGATACAACCATGCATTGCCATTTCGATAATGTAGCAAATATAACTGAAAAATTAACAGCTGATATGGCATCCGTCCATGATTGGTGTCAAAACAATAAAATGGTTATAAATACCGACAAGACCAAATTACTAATGATAGGCACTAAATTCAAACTAAAACAGATAAATCCGGAAATTAAAATATCTATCGTCGATGGAGAAATAGAAAGTGTAGAAAATGCAAAACTCTTAGGCTTAAATATTAACAACAATCTCTCCTGGCAACAACACATCAACAAAATTTGTAGCAAAATATCTTCCCTAATTTTTATGTTAAAGAAAAATAAACGGTACATGAATGTTGAGCAACGAACCTTATTTTACAAATCATACATACTTTCGCACATTGATTACTGTTCTCTCGTATATTACGCAGGTATGCCAACATTGTTGAGCAAACTAGAAAAACTTCAAAAACGTGCAGCGAGAATCATCTTAGACGTCCCACATAGAACACCATCGCGGCAATTATATGATGAATTAAAATTGACGCCACTATCTCAACGTATAACTATTAAATCAAACATTATGACATACAAAGCACTAAACAACCATACACCTAAGTACATCAGCGACATGCTTACACCCATAGAGACAGCACACACATTACATCTACGATCTAAAACTAATAGCCATTTGAAGCCTCCGAAAATACGAACCAACTATGGAAAATACAGTTTCACATACACAGCTAGTCAAAATTGGAATTCCCTTCCTACGTGTGTTATAAATTCAGAAACGCTATCATCTTTTAAGCACAACATGCACATACATACACACTTTCAATGATTTTATGCTTTGTTTCAACGTACCTGCATTAATAATAATAATAATAATAATAATAATAATAATAATAATTAATAATAATAATAATAATAATAATAATAATAATAATAATAATAATTTATCGATTGCAAAATATAATAGTATCTAACCATAAGAGCCGAATTTAACCTGCTCGGGGCCCAGGGCTAATAACTTTCTGGGCCCCAGTGTTCATTAATCTCCCGAAACTAACGGACTTCTCCGGGTTTATCTATGCCCCGCCCATCTCTATCGAAGCTCCACCTACTCATCATTCGTGTTGGAATCGGTCGATCTCCGCAGATTTTGGATATCATTTTATAGAAAACTAAATAAACTATTGGATATTTTGAAGCTAGTTTGTCTGAGTGCTGTATCTGCCTAAGGCAGAAACGACACCCAGTCAAATTAGTTTCAAAATACTCAACAGCATGTTTATTACATTAGCATAGAATTACAAATACATACTTATTATTGTCGTCTTTCCGCCATTTGATATTTGATATTGAAATGGTTGAAAATAGGTTTTCATTGCAACAATTATGTATAGTTTTGTATATATTTTGTGCATGATTTGTAAATTTTGTAAATATAATTCTAATTAGTTCATATAGTTATTTGGCGAGGGCCTCTGGGAGATCAGGGCATTGCTCTGAAGATTTACCCTCGATAAATAAAGATTCTTATCTTCTTATCTTATCTTATCTTACTACTACTACTACTGCTGCTGCTGCTGCTGCTACTGCTACTGCTATTGCTACTGCTACTGCTACTGCTACTGCTGCTACTACTACTACTACTACTACTACTACTACTACTACTACACTACTACTACTACTACTACTACTACTACTACTACGACTACTACTACCACCGAAAGCACAAACAGTGGTTATATAACTAGATAAATACCAAAATATGTAATTGATATATAATGTCTGATCGCCATAACATTTATAATTTCTGTAAATTCATATTCCCCATATGCCATTATGTGGCCCGGGTGTAAATAAAAAATCTGAATCTGAATCTGACGTCGTGGGTCTCCAGTTGCGTGTGAATTATGGGCGAGGTGGGTTGGGAGACAGATGGTAAGCATATATGTATGTACGTGTACATGACTTTTTAACTCTCAATATAACACTGTGAGACGGAATTACCAAATGCAAGACAAAATCATTGAGACGTTATTCATGTATATTCTGTTGAATATTTTGAAACTAATTTGACTGCGAATTGTTGCTTTAGTCTCCTAAATGACCTACAATTGACCTAATTTCTGAATACTCAACAGATGTTGTGAAATTAAAATTTCGGGACTTTAGAGTTGAAATCCCTTGTGACGTGCATGGCTATCTATGTCTCTGGAATTGCATATTGCGTAGCACATTCCACCCACCCACCCACCCACCCACCCGCCAACCTCCTCACTGGCTCTACGCGCCCATAACTTCTCACCACGACTGCGAAACGTGTCATCGGCTATAGGGTTCAGTAAACAACCGGGTAATCGAAGCAACCTAATACTCCGGACTCGTCAAAAGAAAATAATCCGCAGACGCTTTCATAATTACTTCGACTTAGTCATGTTGAATGAGATAACTTCGTAAAGTGGTTTCTATTACACGAGCTATTGATCGATCGCGGCTAGTCCATGATTCAGAAACACCCACGAGGATTCCAGTCGGGGAAATGCAACGGTCAATGTGCGACTGATTTCTGTCATTCTACATCACCTCCATCCCAGTTCCTGTCTCCCTAACGCCATATAGGACATACATTCTGACTTGGACATTTCCCAAAGCATCACCACACCCACTAACACCCGATGCATTGAAAACATATACCTTTTAACCCTTAAAATGTGGGTGTCTTAATTTCAAGACAGATATACAGGTAAGTAGTTGAATATTATCTCCTAGTCGAATTAGTTTCAAAATATTCTAAATAATCTCAACGTAATATATATATACACCTGTGCAAAAGGTAAGCACCACCCTATTTTTACGCACATGCGAGGGTATATTCATGTGCTATGAAGAAAGAAATAGCATAAACATTTATGTACCCATCCATCTTAGTGCAAGAGGTAATAATGCAACTAGAGGAATGCTGATTATGATGGTGGGGAAACACTGTATGTTTTTGTTTGAACTTGAAAACGAGGCCTGAATATGGTTACGTTGACACAACTGACAACTATTGCCCTACAGTTGACACACGTGGCGAGATTGTCATTAATGGTGTCTGAAAACGAAGTTTAACATCTGTGCACGAGTTTGAGACTGTCATTATTAATACCGGGTATATCCACCTTGTGCATGGATGACGGCCTGGACACGACGTCTCATACTGGTCACCAACCGACTGATACGCCATTGTGGTATTCGTTGCCATTCAAGATGGAGTGCGTCTGTTAATTCCTGTAGGTTCTGCACAGGAGGATCCCTCCTTCTCACCATGTTTCCCAGAATGTCCCAGATATGCTCAATAGGGTTCATGTCAGGGCTCCTTGCTGGCCATGGTAGGGTTTCGATGGCATTCTGGCGGGGGTATTCATGCACAGCTCTAGCACGATGTGGTCGGGCGTTGTCATCCATGAATATACGGTGGGTTCCAGGTGCATGATTTACAAAATGAGGGACCACAACTCTATCCAGTATGGAATCTTGATATCTTTGTCCATTTAGTGTTCCAGGTACAGTCAACAGATCCAGCTTACAATCAAATGAGATGCACCCCCATATCATAACGGAACCTCCACCAAATGGAACTTCTTCCATGATGTTACGTTGGTCGTACGCCGTGCGTCTGGACCTCCATACACGAGTTCGACCATCTGTGGCATGAAGCAGGAACCGACTTTCATCGGACCAGTGTACCCGTCTCCAGGATCTCATGTTCCAGTGTCTTCTTTCGTTGCACCACCTCAGACGCTCCTCTTTGTGGTGTGCAGTGAGGAGAGGACGTCTGACAGGTCTCCTAGCTTTCATGCCAGCAGCATACAGTCTCCTTTTGACGGTAGACATTGACACTCTATTGCGCGTTTCCCATTGCTGGCTGAGCACTCTGCTGTTGGTGAATGGAGATCTCCTAACAAGGCGTACTAGGGCTCGATCATCACGGGCAGTAGTCTTCTTCGGTCTTCCAGATCTAGGCTTGTCCTTCACCTCGTTAGTTTGCCCATGTTTTGCAATCAAACGACTACTTACAGTATGGTTAATGTTCAGCTGTCTGCCAATCTCTCTGCATGACATACCAGTGGTATGCATGCCTATGATTTGCCATTTCACACGATCACTTAACCTTCGTCTTGCCATAGCGGTTCACAATCAAGAGCTAATTCTTTCTGTACAAATAAACCACGGTCATGAACACAAAATTCCTAATCTTGTCGCCTAAATCTGTATGTAATGTTCTACACCTCAAACTGGACTTTTACATAACTGAACACGTGTGCTGTTTCCCGCCACGCACGGACAACAAGCGGCGTGAAGTCATGCATGCATGTGCATTTCGTACTTGGAATTATGTCAGCTAACGCGGGGACAAAAAGTATGGCAGCCTAGTTGTACCATCATGTTTCTACGTTCTATTGTTTTTGCTGGTGCTTAACTTTTGCACAGGTGTATATATATAATATAAAATGTGGTTTAGTGTAAACAAATTTCCAAACAGCAGGCACTCGAGTATATACCGCCATACTCATACGTCGCACGTAGGCTAGCGTCACATTAGGCCTATCTATCTCCGTCATGAAAGGTCCGTCACGTGTACGAATTTTATGACTTTGATGGATTTACTATTTAATACACATTACGTTGAACATTTTGAAACTAATTTGACAGGGCTCTGTTGCTGCCCATGGCAGAAACAGAGCCCAGTCAAATTAGTTTAAAAAATTCAACAGTTGATTCCAACACACGTAAACGTGGGCGGCGGTTATTAGAAATTGGAGTGGGATAACTCTAAATGGATTCCTCGTTTGATTGCTCTTATAAAGGTCAAATACAATGCGACTATAGAATAAAATGTGTCTAGCCCAAACATAGAGAAGAGTAGGTTTACCAGTTCGTTAAGCCCTGATGTATGCTAATTATCGTGTAGGACTGGGGCTAATTCGCATCAAGAACACACAAGCGCACGCACACCGCCCCCAATTACAAGCTCAATTTCCCCCAATTTTCAGCCAAAAACCTTATGTGTAACCGAGGTATTGACATTTTGCTAAAGTATCTGACGTCATAATTAAATACGTCACATGTAAGTTGACGTCACAATCATATCGACATATGTCCGTTACGAAAGTGGAAAAGTCTGTCACGAATATGTCCGAATGTCTTTTTGGTGGATTTACGTTTAATTAACATTCTTTTGAATATTTTGAGACTCTTTTTTGCTGGGAGCTGGTAGCTGTCATAGGCAGCAACAGCTCCCAGTCAAATTAGTTTCAAAATCGCCAACAGCTTACCTGTAAGGTTACTTTAAAATGTTGGCGAAACCTAGCTAGAAATGGGCGGGGAATGGCTAGTAATGGATCCGCATATTGCTGTTACGCATCGTTTCCCAACATTGATGTTTCTGCCGTATGGGTGCTGTTGTAGTATACCTTTGAAGCGTATGTCATTCATTGTAACTTAACTTAACATTATATTGTGCGATATCAAAAGATCTACAATGTTACCCTGGACAGCAGAAACTGTCATTGGATACCGTCTCCAGATATCACCGGGTCGAGACCGCGTCTTTCACATCCATATCGGTGGTCCGCTGTCAAGTGTTCTCCACTCTTCCACACTTCGTCTTTCTATTCGGACTCAATTTAATCGCATACCTTGGGTGTTGTTGGCCGATTTCTGATAAGCGTGATCGAATCAACCAGATATTTTTTTACAACTTTCACCATGAATTTGTAGGACAGTAATATAGCAAAACGGTACCAAGCTGTAGTGGGCCAGGGCGATGTATGACACGTGATATGCTGGGACGGCTCGTGGTGGTGTACTTCCCGGGAAAAACCTGTGAAACCTATATAGATGCGATCAGAATCTTTCTCTTGCATTTCTGAGTGGAATATTAGTTGAAATCGTGCATGAATACATGTATATGTTAAACGAGAAAGCGCAGGCGCGCCTTTCCCCGGAAATAGCTTAGATGTGATCTGCGCGTATTTCTTGCATTCCTGGAGATAATAACAATGGACATTTTCAATTTTATTCATCGATCATATGACGTCATATGACGTCATAACCAACTAAGTGTCGTGCAGGATGACGTGACGTCATAATCGTGACATCATGAATGACCCAATATAGCCCCGCTTAATAGTCCAACAAGTTGTACGAATTGTGTGTTTTTGCTATTTAATAAACATGCTGTTGAATATTTTGAAACTAATTAGACTGGCTCTGTCGCTGCCATAGGCAGCTACAAGGCCCAGCCAAATTCGTTTCAAAATATTCGTTTCAAAATATTCAAATATACAGCTTAACTGTATCGTTTTCTGGAAATTCTTAGTCAAGGAGCCTGATGTGGGAAGAACTTAGTTAGAGGCCTAGCTAAAATTAGAAAGTTCCATTGAAATCGTACTTGAATATGTGCATGTGTTGGAGGGAAAAAGAGCACGCAAGTCCTCTTCCGAACTCCCAGAAATTATGTGAAATTGTTGTGCTTTCTGTGTGTGTACTGGTCTTTAGCATGGAGGCTGGTTCTGTCTCGGGATTCGCTCAAACCGCGTCCCAACCGGGATCTTCCTTCTAGCGGAGACATAAGGAATGGATGACTCAATGCTGTATTCAATCGATGACTCATTTACTGAACTGTCTTAATTCTAGTTCATGCACATCAATGGACCTTTCCATTTTAGCTATGCCCCGCCCATCACTAGCTCAGCTCCACCCACACCTCGCCGTGTTTGGATTGATCGATCCCCGAATGCCCTAGCTATCAATTTCCTGAAAACTATACAGGGAAGCTGTTGAATATTTTGTAACTAATTAGACTGAGTGCTGTTGCTGTCATAGGCAGCAACAGCGCCCAGTCAAATTAGTTTCAAAATATTCAACAGAATATTTATTAAAGAGTAAAAGCAAACAATTTGTACAACAGCCTATAGACCGTCATCAAATATGCGTTCGTGACGTACTTATCGACATCATTCATGACGTCATTCATTATGATGTCATTGTACACAGCACGCAGTTCATTATGACGTCATATGATGGGTGGGTACTCTGGAAAGGTGAATTCCTAATTTAAGTCACGTGTCGCTTACCTATTCTAAACCCATTCTACTTAACTACTGTCGATTCCTAAGAGAGAAGTATTCTAATAAAACATGACAAAGTCAACATTAAAGGGAAATTCCAGTGAAAATTGGGAATAAGTCAACTAAAAATATACTATAATCCGAAATAGTTGCCGCAAAAAAATATAAAATACACTGTTCCATTGCCGACAAATAATAAAATGAATATGCCCAAAACGCTCGAAAACGTGACTCCTGGGCGCATCCATTTTCTCGCAACGAGAGCGAGAAACCGCGAGATTATAACGTCAACGCCACACTAGCAAAATATCGCCAGCGCTTTTAGATTTACCTGTTTACTTCGCGTTATGAAGGTCGAATATTAATTAACCTTTTAATGACCAAATTCTGTCAGGAAAATCAGAATATTTCCTTATTGAATGCCCATTTGCAAGCCAAGCGAAGACTATTTTTGAAAATTGACCACTGGAATGGCTGGTTCGGTTACTGAGACAGTCGTTTTAGTTGTAAATTCTCAAAATAGCCTTCTTTTGACCTGCGTCCTCAATTTGACGATGGCAGAGGCCAGTGCTGGCGTGAAATGGTTAAATCGCATCATGTCCGCATGCCAAGTATGGGCTTGCAGTAATAGAAACGATCATGGAAAGGGTACGGCAATTCACATTTTCAGATACCGGATCCACAGAAGCATCCGCATGAAAAGGGGCTAACTGAAAGATGGCTTCATAACATCGGCACTGGATGGATATCTTCCACATTTAAATTTGGAAGACACAAGTTTAGAACATATAGTCTGTATAATTTTAAAATAATGTGTCATGCATTTCAAAACAAAAGGCGCGGTACTTAATTTTAATATAACAGAATCAAACTCCACAATTAGCGTCGTATTTGCTTGCATCAATTGAAAAACGGGATTTGCAAACCAAAATGAAACGATGTCGCTGATTGCCCGGTCGGTCAATTTTAGGCAATCGCTTAGCGGCTTACTTCGTAGACGATAGTAGGTGACAGCTAGTAAATAATGACAAGTGTACGCTAGACATAATTAGTAATTTAGTGCTTTCACACAATTGAAATCCAGCGTTATTAATCATTTACAACGTTTACTCCCAATTTTAAAATAACTATGCAAAGTGTTGAATATTCTGAATTAAATTTTCCTGGAATTCCAAACTAATTAGTTTCACACAATATGCCTATGCAGGGTAAATTATAAGCTTTCTGCTTTTCTGTCCTTGAAAGAGTTAACTAATTGATCCAATATTTTAAATGTTGACCCATATTTACTGCCTGTTGAATATTTTGAAACTGGAATTTGACTGGAAGCAGAAGTTGCAATAGCAACAGCTTTCAGAGAAATTACATTCAACATTTATTCAACTAACATATTTTCCAAGAATTTGTTGTAGCTGGTTGATTGCAAACACGCTCCTGGCATAACCCTTCAATGTTTTTAAAAAATAGAAATTGCCCATAAGAAAACAATTTTTGACAATTTAGCACTACATTGACTGGCGCGATCATCGGGACATTAATTGCACTTTAATTTCCTCCAAACACTGTGGCAAAGTGTCAGTTGTTTAGGCAGTACGCTAATTATCCACGAGATGCAAGATTTACCTCCCCTGGTTACGGCTATCCTCGATCGGGCAAAGAGAGTAGGTGTGTCGGTGACGTCAGCTGCTTGTCCAAAATGGCGCCCCTATCTACTGGTTACTTTAGCAATTTAAATTGAGGATATCTTTTTTATTTGTTGGCATACAATTGTGCTCTTGGTCTCAAATTAATGCGGAAAATTAGTACTTCACGTCAGATGCATAAAATCCCCCAGTGGAATATCCCTTTAAGTTCTTCTCTCTTAATGTCCAGCCAGCTAACACCATAGCTGACAGTCTCACTACTCGCTAGATGCCACAAGCGGTCACTTGTTGGCCGAGTATCGATGTCTAGCCCTAACTGTCCGTCGTCAACATCGTCTACCCTTAAATATGATTCTGTCGTTCTGTCAACAAAGCTGTGTGTATTAAGTGATGGAGTGTGTGAGCGTGAATGTGCATGTCTAACAGGATAATTAACTAATCTAACTAATTAATAATTAAAGGTGCATATTCACACCAAGATTCTTCAATATAAAATTGCTAAAATAGTATACTTTTAAAGGATTAGATTGTTTGCCTGGACGTGATGAAACGAAATAAATCTTAACATATGATGATTTTTGTCCATATAAATTTTTTTTTTTAGTTGTGAATTTGAATTAGGAACTCGTGTCTCTATTTCAATTTCACAACTTAAAAAGTTATATTAATTTATTTGGAACGAAATCAGTATATCTTAAGATTAATTTCGTTACATTACATTTAAGTACACAATTTAAGCCCGTAAAAGTAAAAAACTTTACCAATTTTATTTTCAAGCGATTTTGTTAGGATCGATAAGTTTGTGTTCGAGAGCAGTTGTTCGAATTTGTAGTGATTGTGTCGGTTAGACAGTATTTTGGAAGACATTTTTTTCTGTCATCACAGAAAAGGTCGCATAAGAATAAATAATGATACTCATCACCAGTATCGTGTTTGTCGCGTATGCTATATATTCTTTCTTTCCTGTCTAAGCCTTCCCTTTTTTATAGGTAATTTATGATTACTAGTTCTAAATTTGACTAAAGTTTTTCTGTTTAATTTATTTAGCTTTCTGAGATAAGTCTCTAATTTTAGTTCGGTTTTGTATATACTATATTTTTTGGCTTTAGGCAAGGTGGTAATTTGCCGTAGCCAAGTTTTATGTACTGGTCCGTAAGTACTCGTTTCAAATATCATATATTGGAATTGTTTATGGTCTGCGTTTCCCAGAGGTGGGCCTTTCCCACATTTTCAAGTATACATCTAACTGTGTTCAGCCATTTGTATTTTGTATTGTTTTTGTTAAAGTCAGTGTAGATATACTTGTTTAGTAAAGATGATAGCTTTGTATCTTTCCCGTTCAGGAGTTGTTCCCAAAGATTAATTAATTATATATGTTATGGTAATTTCTAATGGGATGTGTCCTAGCTCTCCATATATCATATAACTAGGCGTTGTTTTTGCAAATATTTAATATCCGCTTATAGGATATTTTTCTATTGAAGTAAGATTTTCTATCCCCCAGATTTGACATCCATAAGAAAGTATTGGTATAATCATCGATTCAAATAATTCTAGTTGGCACATTAAAGGTAATTCAATGTTTTCTATTCGCCTGTATAGTGAGCAACGAACTTTAGTAGCTTGTTGACTTAAGTGTTTCATCGCCTTGAGGTATCTACCATTGTGGGGAACATGTTTTCCTAAATATTTGCACGTGTCAGTTAGTTCAATTTGTTCACTTTCAATGCTAAAATTTAGCCTTTTCCACCTCAGGTTTTTGCCACCAAAAATTATTATTCTAGTTTTTTCTTTATTTATCCGATGGTTCCATACTTGGCACTAGGTCACATATGCGTTCAGTAGTGATTGTGAGTCTGTATGGCTCTCGGTGAAAAGAACAGTGTCATCTGCATATAATAGTGCTAACAAATTGATATAGAGGTCGATGTTTTCTGGCAGAGTCAGTCCACTGCAACCAGAGCTTTCCAATAATTCACTGAGATCGTTCAGGTATATATTAGATAGAATTGGAGATATATTTTGACCTTGCCTTAACCCCAAGTTACACGTGAATGCTTCAGACGTAATACTCTTCATAATTACTTTAGGTTTTATGCCCATATACATATTACGGATGCCATTTAAGATTTTCCCATTGATATTTTCTTTTATTAATTTCCCGCATAGTGCCTCCCTCCAAACTGTATCAAAAGCTTTTTCTAAATCTACAAAGACACAAAAACATTTTTTTCTTTCTTTTTTGAAAATTTCTATTAAGACATGGATTGCAAACAGGTGATCGATTGTTGAATATTTACGTCAAAAGCCAGCTCGAATTTCTTTTATTTGTTAATTTTGTTCTAAGTAATCGTCTAATTTATTAGTTAATATACTAGTAAATAATTTGACTATAAAACTGACTACGGTTATAGGTCTAGAGTTACGCGGTTCCTCTGAACAGCCTTTTCCTTTGTAAATAGGTTTTATTAGTCCCTCTGTCCATGCACCCGGTATAATTCCTGTGCTAAAAATGCGATTAAAGAGCGTATGGTATACAGGCACAGTACTATTTTCAGTTGACTTGATGTATTCACGTATGTTAACCCCACCAACTGCTTTATTAGATTTAAGTCAGCGTATTCCTTTTCTAATTTCCATTTCGCTTATTTCCATGTTAAGGTGTGTAAGGAACTGGCTGGTCGGGAGCGAGATCTGTGTCAGTTACCTGTAATTGTCAGTTACATTAATTTGCTTTGGATTAGGCCTACTTATTTATCAAATTCATGCTCGCTTTGCATTACACGAGTTGGATTTCATAAAGCTTAAAAGAAATTTGATAACTTCTTAGAGATTTTCTCAGAATCAGCCTTAGTGGATTTCACAAAACATCTGTTTAAGATTATTCAAAGAAAAACGCTTAGAATTCCTAGAAATTTGCCAAATTTTCTAAGCCAGCTATTAGGTGGCTTTGAAAAGTTAGCATATTTCTTAGCCATGAATTAAACCACAACTTTCATCAATAAACATGTAAAGTGAAGCAGGCACGTACCCAGGAGTGTTTTATTAGGGGGGGGGGGGCGGGCTGAAACATAACTTAGGGGTGCTGGCAATTTCCTATGCGGGGGTCCGGGGGTCCTCCCGCGGAAAATTTTGAAGGCTGGATATTTTCAGAGGTAAATGTAACCATCACTTGGGTGTTGAACTATTATATTTTTACCCATTCTTATTTCTTTCTGTCTTTTTCTGACGTCCAACAATCTTGATCACAACCCTGCGGCAGTGTGCCTTTCAAGGTTAATTACGGTATAAAGGTGATATACGGAGGGGGTGCTTTCAGGGGTCAAAACGTTCACTCTTTCACTCGTTTTTAAGACCTCAAATTGCTATGGAAGACCTCATTCCTATGTGAGGTCATCCATAGATGAGTTCAAGCCCTGGAAATGTCTAATGCTTTACCAGTTAACCCTCAAATTTTTTCAAGAAAATTTTAATTTTCTCATTTAAATGTCCATTTGCAGACAAAGAAAATACTATTTTTGAGAATTTATCACTGGAATGACTGGCTCGGTTATCGAGCCAGTCATTCCAGTGATAAATTTTCAAAAATAGTTTTCTCTTGGTCAGCAAATGGACATTTCCCAGACCACTGCAGACGCCGTTTTTGGCTGATATGAGTGTCAAAGGGTTGATATAAAAAGATGACCTCAATTCAGTTTGGATGACCTCATTAAATGTGAGATCATTTCATTGATGACTTCAAATATTCAAACACTTTGACCCCTGGGTGCTCTGAAATGCAACCGTAGCTATTTTATTACACGTTTAAATAAATGCCTATAGATCCTGAAGAAAGGTTGGCCGTTTTTGTCTAGTGCCACAAAGATTTTAGAATGTGAAGAATAGTAATGTATTGCTGCATTTGCTGCTACAGAAGCCTGCGGTTTTTCATGTTTTTGAATACATTTAGAATGTTAGCATAGTTTAATGTTTCTGTGATATCTCTTTCAAATGATAGCAGAGTAAGACTTTCCAATCTTCCTGTTGTCATTCGTGACCTCATGCGGGTTTTTTATCCTCTTTACTGATGAAAACAGTCTTTCTACAGTACATGATGTTTGTGGAATTGTTATCACTATTTGATATAGTCTGCTCATGTCTGGAAATATTTTACTATCTGTAAAATCAAGCACATCAAGAAGAGAGTTTATTTTCTCAGGCGAATCCAATTTGTGTCACTTTATTAGAGATCGGAGTACAACAATCTCACTCTCTCCGACTTTGATATCGAATAAGGAAGCTACAGACTTCAATGCATCTTGGTCTAGCAAGGTTTTGCTGTTTGGTAAACATGGTGCCACTGCCTTCTAGATACCATAATGATCAGAAGAAAAACGAGTGTTTAGTTCCCCAACCGTATGTCCAATAGTCTGCCGTAATAAAGTCTGTAGCTCCTCTTGATTTGTTGCATTTGAGGAGCCTACAGATGATGTCACATATGATGTCTTTAATCGGTTTGGTATGCATTTTTGACGCGCGGATTTTTCAAATCAAATTCAGTGATTTCATACTTATCTACAAGTGCGTTGGTATAATCTATGGCCTTTGAAAGATCTTATTTCTAAGTGATCTGTTAGATCATCGATCAGATGAATACATGTTTCGGCACATGTTGTTTTACTGTGTACTCCTTTAGTACAGAGGTCGCTGTAATCATAAAGTTCTCCAAAGAAAACTAACAGTGTTAAAAAGTTTGTTTGTAGAGGGATCAATAGAGACAGCGATGTGACTCTCGTCAGAGCTAATGTGTCTAAAATGCAGTCAAATCGTTTAAGGAATTTCTCCACTTCCAGCGATCATGATGACCAACGAGTGTCACAGGAATGTGAAAGTTCTATGGGTTGTGATTCAGGGTAGTGCTCTTTCTGAATGTCTATGAATGCTGCATGGCGTTTTGCTCCTGTTATAAATGTGTAGACAAGGTCAAGGGTGTCGAAAAACAAAGATTTAACTACTGGATCCATTGCAGCTGAGGATGCCAGAGCCAGATTTAACTTATCTGAAGCACAGTGTACATAAATGGCATTTGAGTATTCAGATTTTCTCATTATACTTTGAAAACCACCTTGGTTTCCTGACATTACACTAGCTCCATCATAACCATGGCCTACACATTTTAAAGGACAGAGTTTAAATGGTTCAGGAATTTCCATCAACTTTTGACTGATTGTTACAGCACTTAAGTCATTTAACTCGATGAAACCAATGGCACGTTCGCTAATGTTACCACGATACACATATCGTAATGAGACACCCAACAGCTCCTTCTTTGAACTATACTTCACCTCATCTGCTAGAATAGCATAGTATTGTGCCTCGTGTATTTCACTTTTTATGCAATCCAGTAGCACTTGTTTAGATGCATGGAGACGGTCATTCTGAATGTCCGGGCTCAACATTTTGGCATTCTTTGGAAGGCTATCCAGTCTCGCCTTAATATCAGTGTCATATTTTGTCAGCCAATCAAATATTTCTAAAAAGTTACCCTTGTTTATGGAATCTGCAGTTTCATTATCACCTCTGAGTGGGATTTCTTGTTTAGCACAGAGTAGTAGGATGTCCAATATTGTAAGCAAGTGATCTTTATTCGCATTAAATGTTTTTTGTCCACAAAATATGGGTCTATCTGTTGATCAATTCTGCTAACCGCTTGCTGGCTTCTCCATAATCTCATCTGCTCATCACTTATCTGGTGAGTGGAACTACCATCATGTTTTTTACATTTGTCCCCAAGTTTCTTCCAGCATTAAAGCCAACATCAGTAAATGTTTCTCGTATTCCAGTGTTGGAAAAAAGTCGACATGTTTGGCAAAATATCCGGTCTCTCTCTGGGCCGTACTCGATCCATAGAAATGTTGTATACCACTCTCTGTTGAATTTTCGACCTGAATCAGTGGACTGTGGGAAACCTATGTTAGGTTGGCATGGAGCTGCACCCTTTTCTGAGAGGTCAGCTGGTGGAGTAACTGCAGTTGGCACTGCCGACATTACTGCACTAGAAACTACAGATGTACATTGTTCCTCAAAGTCTTCATGTTCACATTGTTGAGATGTAGTAGGAACTGGAGTTGGTTGATTATGTTCTGAACTCCGAGGGCGTTTCAGAAAAGATGTGATTCTGCTTTGTGTTTGTGACGATTGTCTTTTACTACTCATGTTGATTTCCTGTGAAAAGTATAAGCAAAATTACACTTGATTTGCCATATTGAATCTATTACTCTATCCAGTATCCCCTCCTACCCAAGTGGGCCACATCCCTCATTAGTATGCTCCCATACATACACACACGTGCATACATGAACACACACGCACGCACGCACGCAGGCGCGCAAGCACCAACAGCACTGAGACCCACAAACACCGACCCACAAGGGGCAAATTACGATGAAAATAAATGATTTTTAACAATATTTGCTTTTTCCCGTGTTTCAGCTTTTAGTCGTTTATGGAAAGTTTGATTTCACTTCTAATGTTTTTCGAAATTTTATGCCTGTTATGTAAGTAGTAGCTTATTAATTCATCGACAAAATGGCTGAAAACCAAGCGGTGTGCGTGCTCAAAATCGCAGAAATTTGCTACAACCACTGCATTACCCAATCCGAAAATTCATATACATGGCGCCATGTAGATAGTAGGCCTAAGCTGATACAGGATGTCCGATACCAAATACTCCTACATTCATAACCTACATTCAGGGTCAAATCTTGACAAATGTCTATAGGCATATGTAAGATTTAGGGCCCGGGGGGGGGGGGGGTTGGCGGCGGCACAGGGGACACTTGGCCATGACGGCCAGGCCCCCCCACTCCCTTAGTGAGGGGCCCCATCGAACTTGGTTGGAAAAAAATTAACTCAATCCATGAAAAAGTTCATGATTTTAGGGTCGTCGCAACGGTTGTGGGTCATGGGAGTCGATGGGTTTCCCGTGGTTGAATTTTTAATGCCCGAGAGATCATGGATGAGTGTCGATGAAGCGACCATACCACGGGATACATCTAGGACACAGACAGATCTTTGAATATAAATGTGAAACTCACTTAGGTATAGAACGGTCAACAAATGGGAAAGGTAATGTAGAAAAACGAATTCAAGCAACAAAAAAAGAAAAGGGTCTATTCGCTGATGGGAGCTGGACTTCATGGAAATGGTGGCCTTTCCCCCATTAACTTCAGCGCATATATGGAAAATCTACTGTCTTCCAAGATTACTGTTTGGTCTAGAGGTCATTCAGATGACAAAGGCTGAGATTAGTGCATTGGAACTATTCCAACTGTCAATTCTTAAAAAATTACAGTCCCTTCCAATGAATACATCATCAGCAACACTATGCCTACTAGGAATAAGACCCATCCAAGCAGAGCTAGACTCCAGAAAACTAAAACTACTAGGAAACATCCTCAGAAATGACGATACTGTAGAATTCAAGATAACAGCCAGACAACTTGCTGTAAAGAATATTAAGAGCAATAGTTGGTTTATGAAATGCCAAGAAACGCTTCATAAGTATCAGCTCCCAAGTGTCTACCAACTAATTAACAGCATGCCAGCAAAGTTAGCGTGGTAGGTGCAAGTAGAGAAGCACATCAACTGTGCTCTATACAATGTCTGGAAAGGAGACTTTGTCATGAAGACATCAACAAAATACTTAAATGTCAATGTATGCACTGTAAACAACGTTCACCACTGTTGGAACTGACTTGACAACACAACCAGGGATGCTAGACGAGCAGTAATAAAGGCAAAGATTCTGACTGGCTCATACATCTTACAAGCAAATCGTGCCCATTTCAATCAATATGTTGCCTCTGACAAGTGTTTACTTTGCCATTCAGCACCTGAGGTCAGGAATCACTTCATCACAATATGTACAGCATTGGAGGAGTCAAGAAAACCATATTTGAAGAGTATTCTCACCACCATGTACCTAGGAAATGACCCAGTCATCATCAACACGTTATTAGCTGATCCAGAAAATACAACTCATCTGATACTTGATCATACAATGATGATATCCAGATTGAACATTAAGCTGTCCCCAGCAAATTCTCTCAAAATTGCGAAAACTACACGTTTTCTCTGCTATGCCTTGCACCTCAAACGCACACAATTGATTGAGGCAATTGTGTCTGTATAAATACCTTAATGAACATTAATCAAAGTAAATCAGACACAATCTAAATTTACCTATTCTTCTACAAGTTATAAATGTTACTAACTTTTTTAATGTGTCAATGAAAAACTCTGCAATCAATTTGACGTTAATTAATCCTACTCAGTCAGAGCAAATTTTGGGTATTCGTGTGTTTAAGAATTTATGCTATATAGACATTTTGAAGAACCGTTCGTACGCTACGGAATAGGGGTGAGCCTATCGAGGCTGGATTTCCACATACAGATACAGATACAGATACAGATACAGATAGATACCCCTTTAATAATTTAATTACTGACATTGTGTGATTGTGATAACAAATCTTTTACTTACGTAATCAAAAAATATTATACAATTATTATCATATTACTCTAGACTATTATTATAATTTTATTGTTAAATTTACCGAGAATCCGTCGGCCAAGATAACTTTACTTCACTTTAATTTCAGTCGATATTATGTATTATCACCGTAGACATAATAAAGGCTATAATGACGGCCAACGAGAGTGCAAACCATGCGATAAGATGCCGTTTGTTTCATAGCTTTCACTAGGTCTATCATAGTCCGAGTCAGCTCTGACTCTCTGACTGTCTAGGCCTTTCATGAACGCCTCGAAAATCACGCAATTCCCGAGCAAATTCGAGCACCGGGTTGATTAAATTAAACTGGAAAGAAAAGGAGGGACCTAGATTGCGTCAGTTTTGTTGGTTAGATAAGATATTAAATTTTTTATGCTGCATTCATTATTCTCATTTTACATTCGTGGGTGGTTGGGTGTGTGAGGGTGGGTGGGTGACAGGGAAGCGGGTGCGTGGGTGAGTGGAAAATTAAGTGAGTTATTCAGTGAGTGATTCAGTGACTATGTGATTCGGTGAATTAATGGTTGTGTGGTCAGTTGGTTGGTTGGTGGGTTGGTCGGTGGGTCAGTCGGTGGGTCAGTCGGTCCGACCTCTGCCGGTGGATCTGACCTCCGTCGGTCCGACTGGTGGGTCGGATGGTCAGTCGGTGGGTGGGTGGGTGAATCGGTCGGTCATTGGGTCGGTTAGTGGGTCAGTCGGTCAGTAGTTGGTCAGTCTATGGTTGGGACAGTGAGCTGGTCAGTCGGTTGGTCGGTCAGTCGGTCAGATCTCGGTCGGTTGATGGGTGGGTGGATGGGTGGGTGGGTGGGTGGGTTCGGGCCGACCTCAGTTGGTCGATGAGTGGGCGGGTGGGTTTTTTCGACCGGACTGTTGGTCGGTCAGTGGGTCAGTCGGTCCGACCTCGGTAGGTCAGTGGATGGGTCGGTTGCTCAGTCGGTCGCTCGGTGGATGGGTCGGGGGTTGGGGTGATGGTCGGTCGATGGATTGGTCAGTGGGTCGGTCGCTCTGTGGGTCGGGCAGTCAGTGGGTGGGTGCGTGAGTTGATGGGTGTGTGGGTCGGTCGGTCGGTGGGTGGGTGGTAGAGTGGGTCGGTGGGTGAGTCGGTCATTCGCTCCGACCTCGGTCGGTAGGTGGGTGGGTGGGTGGGTGGGTCAGTGGGTGGATCAGTGGTTGGGTGGGTGGGTGGATTAGGTCGGTAGGTCGGTCGGTGTGTGGATGGGTGGTTGTGTGTGTCAGTCTTCTATCCTACAGAACTAGTCTATCAGCTTAATATCATACAGGCCTAGTCTAACAGCCTACTGTACCAGCCTACAGTCCTAGTCTACCAGCCTACATGGTTAGGCCGTAGCTCTGCATAGCCAGTCTTGACTAGGTCTTAATTAGACATTAGCTAAGCTACGGCTAGGCCTTATCCGGGCTTGGATATGCCTTATCTTCCTTTAGCTGTTGTTAGCTAGTCATTACCTAAGCCTTAGCTAGGCTTGGTTAAACCTAATATGTGCCTTATCTACGCTTCGTTTAGTCTTACCTAGGATTAAGCTGTGCTTATGTAGTCCTTACTTAGACTGTACCGGATCCTTATTTAGGCTTGGCTAGGTCTCGGCTAGACCTTAAACCTGACGTGACTTAGACTTACCTAGGCATTAACCAGGCTTTGCGAGGCATTACCTAGGCCTTAGCTTGGCTGTGGTGGGCCTTAGCCAGTTTGGATTAGCCATTACTTAGACCATATATAAGCTTGGCTAGGCCTGAGCTTGGCCTTATCTAGACTTTGATATACATTATCTAGGTCTTATTTAGGTTTTGGTTAGCATTAGCTAGGCCTTAGCTAAGGCCAGGCCAAGCCTTATATAGGCCTCAGCTATGCCATATCTAGACTTGTCTTAATCTTATGTAGGCCTTCACTGGGCTTACATCGGCATTAGCTAGTCCTTATTTAGGCCCCAGGTAGGCTTAACTTTGCCGTACCTAGGCCCTCGCCGGTCTTCACTATGACTTAAATAGGCCTTAGCGAGGCTTAACTAGGAATTAACCAAGCCTTAGTCAGTTAACTGGACATTACCCATGCTTGACTAGGCCAGACCTAGGCGTTAACTAGCCTTGACTAGGCCATACCTATGTCTTGGCTTGGCCTTAGCCAGGCTTGGATAAGCCGTAGCTAGGCTTGGCGACACCTTACCTACATGTAAGCCTTCGACAAGCTTGACTATGCCTTATAAAGGCTTAAGTAGACCTTCTCAGGGATTGACTAGGCCTCACATAGTCCTTAGCAATGCTTTACCTAGACCTTCGCCGGACTTCACTATGCTTTGCCTGGGTCTTAGCGAGGCTTGACTAGGCCGTACCTATGTCTTGGCTCGTCCTTAGCCAGGCTGGTATAGACCGTAGGTAGACTTGGCTACATCTTCGCCAGGCATGACTAAGCCTTCCCTAGACCGTTGCCAGGCTTAGCTATGCCTTGCTAAGGCCTGGCTAAGCCTAACGAAGGACAAGCTAAGACCTAATTAAGGCATTGTCAATCCTGACCAAAGCTTAGCAATGGTCTAGCAAAGCCTGGGTACGGCCTAGGTATGGCCAAACCAAGCCTCGCTATGGCCTATATAAGGCCTACCCAAGGCTAGCCAAGGGCTATGTATGCCTACTCAAGCCTGGCTTATGCCTCGGTACGGCCTAATCCAGCCTAGGTAAGGCATAGCCAAGCCTACCTGAGGTTTAAGTAAGGACTAGCTAATGCTAGCCTAAACCTAACTAAGACCTAGATAATGTATATCCAAGCCTAGATAAGGCCACGCTCAGGCCTAGTCAAGCTTAGCTATGGTATAAGTATTGCCTAATCTAGCCTGGCTAATGCCTACCAAAGCAAAGCTAAGGCCGATATAATGCCTAGCAAAGCCTGGTTAATGCCTACGTACGGCTAAGCCGCGCCAGGTTAAGGCTTAACTAAGATCTAGCCAAATCTAAATAAGGACCAGCTACGGTCAAAGTAAGGACTAGCTAATGCCTACGTAACCTTAGTTAAGGCCTAGGTAAGGCTAAGCCAACCCTAGATAACGCATAGCTTAGAATTATATAAGGCTTAGCCTGACTTTAGCTAACGTGTAGGTAGTGCCTAGCTAATGCTAGGCAAAAACCTACAGTAACTAAGACCTATATAAAGTATATGCATGCCTAGATAAGGCCACGCTCAGGTTTAGCCAAGCCAGCTATGGTCTAAGTAATGCGTAATCCAGCCTGGCTAAGACCTACCCAGGCCAAGCTAAGGCCTAGGTAATGCCTAGCAAAGCCTGGTCAATGCCTACGTAAGGCTAAACCACGCCAGATTAAGGTCTAACTAAGATCTAGCCAAGTCTTAATAAGGACCTGGTACGGTCAAAGTATGGACTATGTAAGCATAGCTTAAGCCTAGGTAAGACTAAACGAAGCGTAGAAGGCTTAGGTAGCGACTAGGTAACCAAAGCTAAGGTTAGATAAGGCATATCCAAGCCCGCATAAGGGCTAGCCATAGCTTAGCTAATGTCTACTTAAGACCTAGACAAGACTGGATAAGGCAGAGCTATGGCTTAACCATGAAGGCTAGACTAGGCCCGTAGGCTAGTAGGCTGGTATTCTAGGACTGTAGGCTAGTAAGCGGGTAGACAATGCATGTAGACTAGTAGATTAGTAGGTTGCTAGATTAGGCTTGCAGGCTAGAAGACCGATCGACCAACTGACCGAGGTTGGACCGACTGACTGACCGACCGACTGACCCACTAACCCACCCACCCACTGACCGACTGACCAACTGACCCACCATCCACCGACCAACCGAGTTTGGACCGACCGAGGTCGGACCGACCGCTCCAGCGACCAACCCACCTACCCATCCATCTTGCGACTGACCAACCGAGATCGGACCGACCAACCGACCAACTCACCGACCCAAATCGACTGACCCACCCACCCACCAACCGACTGAGGTCGGACTGACTGACTGACCAGCCAAACCACCGACCGACTCAACAACCAACTAACCGATCCACCTACTGACCCACCGACTGATCAACTGACCGACCGAGGTCGGACCGACCGACTGATTGACTGATCAAACCACTGACCGACCCAACGACCGATCGACTGATCCACCCACCCACCCACCCACCCACCTACCGATCGAGTTAAGAGCGACCAACTGACCAACTCATCTGCTCAAACATCGACCGACAAACCGACCCACCAACCGACTGACCCACTGACCGACCCACCCAATGACCGACCGACTGACCAATCCACCCACCGACTGACCGTCCGACCATCCAACCGACCACACACCCATTAATTCACCAAATCACATAGTGACTGAATAACTCACTTCATTTTCCACTCACCCACGCACACGCTTCCCTGTCACCCACCCACCCTCACACACCCAACCACCCACGGATGTAAAATGAGAATAATAAGTGCAGCATAAATAATAGAATATCTTATCTAACCAACAAAACTGACGCGATCTAGAGCCGTCCTTTACTTTCCAGTTTAATTTAATCATCCCGGGGATCGAATTTTCTCGGGACGAAATTGCGTGATTTTCGAGGCGAAAAGTTGTGTACTACGCCATCACTGTTTTTGTAACGGCTGTTCGCTTGAAATTCGATAAAATTCGTCAACAATGAGATATAGAGTTAAATAACGTGAGATATAGGGCATATTTAAAATGCTTTAACGTGCGAGCGAATGGATCTGTGAAGTATACGAAGCAATAACCGGGGTTTGTGTCGAATATTGTAGCTAAGGTCGATTAAGAGGTGCGCTACCAAGCGGTGCCGGGGTTCTCCAACTTTTGAACATACTAATTGCTCTGACTCTCTCCGGCCCGTCAGTCTGTCCAAATATCTGTCACAGAGGCGGGTTGAGTCAGAGCAGACTCGGACTAGCGCTGAAGATGAAGCAAGTGAAAAGTTGGATGTATCTATTGATCTTATAACCACAGTGTCCATATAAGGATCATGAAAAGCCTAGACAGTCAGAGAATTTGAAAAGTAAAACTCGTATAAACTGTGCTTTTTCATATAAGTCATGGAAAAGTCATGAAAAATCAGAATACCACTGGTGTCAAGAATTATGCTATTAAAATTGTCATGACAAAAAAACAAATGCAGCGGATAGACCTACCATCTGAATGCATCTAGCATGTTTAGATTTCAAACGTATGCACACGTGACTAGTATTTTAACCACAACCAACCAGACTGCAGTTGTCTAACTTTTGGTCAGTTTCCTTTTATATGTCAAAAGAAGACCATTTTCAAAAGTTTACGACTGGAATGACTGAATCGGTAACAGACCCAGTCATTCCAGTGATAAATTTTCAAAAATGTCTACTGCAGAAGGACTCTGATTCAGCGGAACTCTTGCTTTTCTTGACTAGTAAATGGTTGAACATGATTATAGTAACCATTTAAAGGTAATAATTTGTCGGAAAAACACATTTTGTGCTTGTTGATTGTCCAATTGCATGGCAAGAGACTATTTTTTGGCAATTTTGCACTGGAAAGACTATCCCGGTAGCAGAACCAGTCTTTCAAGTGCTAAATTTTCAAAAATAATCTTGTCCTGCAAATGGACACAACTTGCATCATTCAGAAAAATTAGCTTTTCTTGACTAATCTTGACAATTATTAGTCATTTAACCCTCATCCCAGACAAAAACAGCTTCAGCTGTGGTCTTGGGAAATGTCCATTTGCAGATCAGACAATATTTTTGAAATTTTACCACTGGAATGATTGGCTCGATAGACGAGCCAGTCATTCCAGTGTTAAATTTTCCAAAATAATCTCTTGGTCTGCAAATGGAGATTTTCTCTGAGAAACTGTTAATTTTTTATTAAAAAATGTAAGGGTTAAATGGTAGAACACAGGATAAGTAACCGTTTAAATGTCATACCTATGTGCCTTGAAGACTTATAAATATCAGGGGAAAAGAGAGCCCTTCAAAGTCCCTAAGAATGGTCAACCCTGTATATTGTTATAATGGCATAATGATGTCAATGATATGATGATGTCATGATAATAATCGAAATAATAATATTAAATAATAATGATGATGATGGTACTAGTGATTGTATACTAATAATGATGATAATGATGTTGGCAATGATAACGTGTACATAGTTATTTGTAAATATTGTTCATTTGAGTTTCCCATATGTGACAATGTGACCTTGGTTGGTAAATAAATCGAAATTGTATTGTAGTTGTTGTAATGGTATTATAACATGATTATATATCAATATAGTGACAATGAATGTAAATATATCATTTAAAAAACAATGATAAGATACAAAGAAACTGTCTTTGTCCAATATCACTTTATCGCCAGAAATGTTTTAATTTACGCATTGCAGATATGCTTTATAATTCAATTTCAAAGCAAGCACACAGGTAGGCTGATGAATATTTTGAAATAAATAAGACTTGAAGCCGCCATAGACAACAGCATTTGAACCTTTGATGGTCAAGATTTGTCAAGAAAATTTTACTTACAAATTTTGCTTAGTGAATGTCCATTGATTCATATGCCAAGAGCAAGCCATTTTTTTAATTACCACTAGATACGCTAGAATGACTGGCTTGTTTAATATCGAGCCAAATGGACATTCCTTCAGACCACTGCAGATTTTATTTTGTCTGGCTTGACCATTAAATGGTCAACACAATATTGGTTATTATTGCCTTAGTATCTCGGTATCTCTATTTCACAGTGAAGCTATTGTGTACTCTTGTGAACATGCGTCTAATTACCCTCGCCATGTAATGGGAAGAGGGTATTGCGATCGAGTGTGAGCGTGTGTCCGGAGCTGTATCTCGAAAACTACTACATGTACAAGAGGATTTCCAGGCATGTGAGCCACATAAAAAACTGGTCCAGATCGGATCAAATTGATCTATGGATATCTCGGAAACTGCTGGTCTGATTTGGATCAATGTTTAACACTTAGGATTCCACAAGTTTTGTCATTGTCCGGGAAAAAATCTGGAAAAGGGAGGATGAGGGTCTACAATCTCTGATTTCTCTTGTTTATCAGGTTATTATTTTTAATAAATCTATAAATTGTTCTGATCCTTTTGTTTGTTCCTAAGATATGTACCCATTTCAGCCATGCATACCAAGCTTAAGTACCATTTTTACCACTTTATTATGCCAAATATTTTGAAACTAAACTGTTTGAAAACAAAATGTTCAATAGTTATTGGGGGAAATTAGAATATTTACCAATACTGCGATTGCCTTGGTTAATCTGTATTTTTGCCTGTCGGCCTCCTGCCCTGGTTAATCTTTTTCTTTGTCTGTCCGCCTCCAGCCGTGGTTAAGTTCTTGGTAATGGTTTAAGCTCCACATATATTGTCTTATATCAGGAATCGTTAATCATATTGAAACTAAATTTGGACACATGATTACCTTATTGAAACTAAATTTAGACATATGGTTACCCCGAGGTAGTGTAATGACAGTGAGGTCAATGGTCCCCCCACCCCATCCCTAGACATAGGTTCTCAAGTGAAAGCTTGAAAATTCTACTGGTCAGCTTGGGACGCAGAAGACTGGGCAGCCATTTCTGACATTTTCCCATGATTGGTGCTATATGGAGGGGGTTGGTGGAGCTGGATGGAATGGACAAGGTAAGGGGCCTAATACATTTATCACAAATGTTGGGGTGACTTGTCCAGTGTTCCACTGATTATATTTAAATATATCAGAATCCCATCTTAAAAACAATCTGACTACAAGTTACATTTTAACAAACATTTCAAGGTAGCTAAATATAGAACCGGTTCTATATTTTTGAAAACGTTTTTGACTGTCTCAGGCAACTGACGTTTCCAATCTCACTTCATAAAGTAAGCAGATTTCTCTCTACCCTTTAACACATGGCTACCTATGTTGAAAATAGTAGGCCTATATAGGGAGATATGGTAAATACGAAGGTTGCTAACCATTTTGAAAATGATTTCGCTGATTCAGGTACAAATGTCCCTGAAAATCGGGGATTATTCAAAACATACATCCATCTATATGTTCCAAATTTAATTTTAAAAATCGTAATAAGTTTTTACTCAACAGCGGTTTGTTTGTTGTATACGTAGACGTGGTATAGAGCAACAAAAGTAATGAATATTGCTGACTATTTTGAAAGAAATTTCGTTGAACTGAGGGATCTACTTGACAAAATTTACTTTTAAGATATTTGAAAATCGGTATTATTTAAATCATGCGCCCTTCTATATATGGTCCAAATTTTATTTTAAAATCTCATGTAGTTTTTACTCAACATTGGTTTTAGACATGGCATATAGCAGCAACAGTAATGAACATTACTGACTATTTTCGAAGGGATTTCGTTGAAATGTATACATCTACTTGGCCGATATGCCTGAAAATCGGGGAATATTTAAATCATGCGCCCTTCTATATATGTTCCAAATTTTATTTTAAAATCTCAAGTGGTTTTTACGTAACAGGGGTTTGTGTGTATACATAGAGCCGCTAGCCCGTGTTTACACGTAATAGCAGTGTCACTCTTTTGCCATCTTATTGGCCGCGCTGTCTCTAGTCAATATATTACCTCTATGGATGGTAGTCTTTGATTCATAGATCTGTTGTCAATTTTTGACCAATCAAAATGCGACCTACATTCGAAAAGCCACTCATAGCATGAAAAATATTTGCTCAATGTTTTGTGAAATCTGCTAACTATGTTTGTGGAAAATTTCTCAAATGAGACGTTTGCTTAAGCAAATGTCAGGTTAGCAAATTTCTTAGCTTAAAGAACTTTATGAAATCCAACCTGGATCTATAAAGTTCATATTATGCTATGCAGGTAAGCTGTTGAATATTTTGAAACTAATTGGACTGTGCGCTGTTGCTGCCAACAGCTAGTTTATTAAATATTAAAAACATATAATTCGTACAACGTGTTGGACTATTAAGGGTTAAAGACGGATAATTTCGACCCATTCATGACGTCATGATTACATGACGTCATCTTACACGTCACGTAGGTGATTATGATGTCATATTATTGATGTATGAACATGGAAAGGGCCATTAGTGAATTCCGTCTCATCTTACAGTATATCCGCAATCAATATCGATTTGGTTTCTAACTGCGCAAACGTAATTTTGCAAAACAAGTGTCTTTGACGTAACTGCGGGTGCTTGTGAGAGTGCGCGCGTCTGCTTGCTCGTGTGCACGTGTGTGTCCATTTGCGTGTGTATTATGGTGGGGTTCGGGAGGGCGTAGGTGGGAGATATGCGTATGTACATGTGCTTGACTTTTGAACTCTTAATATAACACTATGAGACGGAATTATCAAATGCAAAAAAAATCTATAACACTTTTTTCATGCATAGTCTGTTAAATATGTTATCTAATTTTACTGGGAATTGTTGCTGTCGTCTCCTAAACGGCCTATAATTAACATAATTTCTGAAATTAAAATTTCGGGACTTCAGAGTTAACCGAGTTAACAAATCCCTTGTGACAGGCATGGCTATCTACCTCTCTGGAATTGCATATTGCAAAATCCAACCACCCACCAACCCACTGGCTCTACGCGCCCATAACTTCTCACCATGACACCGAAACGTGTCATCGGCCATAGCTTTAGTAAATAACCGGGTAATCGAAGCAACCTAATACAGCGGACTCGTCAAAAGAAAATAACCCGCAGACGCTTTCATAATTACTTCGACTTAGTCATTTTGAATGAGATAACTTCGTAAAGTGGTTTCTATTACACGAGCTATTGATCGATCGGGGATATTCCTTGATTCAGAAACACTCACGAAGATTCCAGTCGGGGAAGTGCAAAGGTTAGACAATGGGCGAATGATTTCTGTCATTCTACATAACCTCCATCTCAGTTCCTGTCTCCCTAACGCCATATAGGGCATACATTCTTTCAGGGACATTTCCCATAGCATTACCACACCCACTAACACTGGGATTTATTGAAAACATATATTAACGTTTTAGCCCTTAAAATGCCGGTGTCTTAATTTCAAGACAAATATACGTGTAAGTTGTTGAATATTTTGAAACTAATTCGACTGGGAATAAAGGAGAATGGTAGCTTGTTTTGAATATTTTGAAACTTATTCGATTTGGACTTGATGCGGCCTATGGCAGCAACAGCTCCAAGTCGAATTAGTTTCAAAATATTCAAAATAATCTTCGATTCTTCCTAACATAAGAAATCTTCCAATCCGCTATGCTCCTGAAGAAAATGTGTTGGCATTGCTGGTAGTACATCGTGCGCGAAGACAATGGAGCGATCCGAGCTGTCACTCAAGTATATGACGCCATACGGCACAATACATAGTGCCTTATGTACCGCAGTCATGAACATAGATAGTCTGTCAAATGTACGAATTGTAGGTCTTTGGTGGATTTTCAATTTACTAAACATCTTGTTGAATATTCTGAAACTAGTTTGACTGGGTGATGTAGCTGCCATAAATACCAACAGCGGCCAGTCAGATAAATTTCAAAATATTCAACAGTTTAGCGGTATAGTTACCTTCAAATTCGGCATTTTGGCATTTGAGATCTTTAACATAATAGACATTTTGAAATAATTGCCATAAATCATAGATATTTTGACATTATTAATATTTTGATATCATTCCCCCTCATACTTATTTGGGAAATATTGACACGTATTATTTTATTAATATTTTGAAATCATTGACATAATTGGCATTAGACATCCATGACATCACTACCATTTAGACATCATTTGGCATTTTGACATATTGGCATTTGTGACATAATTTGGCATTTTGACATTTTGACATATTGGCATTTTGACACATTGAGGTTTAGATATCGTTGACATCATTAACATATTAGCACATCGAGGCTCTGGCATCATATAAACAGTGACATCATTGATATTTTTTACATATTGGCGTTTTGACATCAATAACATGATTGACATTTTGACATGATTAACATTTTGAGATGACTGACATCTTGACAGTATTACCATTCTAACAGTATTGGTATCATTGAAGCTAATGATACAGTTTTCTGATGCAGTCTCTGACGGTTATGAGAAGTTCCGGATCAGAATTGTTGATTCTGATCAGTCATTCGTTTGGTTGTTCATTTGTTCAGTCATTCGGTAAGTCATTTGGTTGGTTAGTCAATCAATTACCCGTCAGGCAGTCGGCCAATCAGTTGGTCGTTTGGTTGATCGGTAGGTTGCCCAGTCAGTTTTGACACGGGTTGTTGGAGGTTCTAACACAATGAAACGCCTATATGCGATAGCTAGATGCCCTTATTTTTAACCAGGGGGAATCAAACCAGGACGAATGGCCTGCTTTTTCAATACTTCCAATTTCAAAATCTTCAAGTACAATGTTAACATTATATATATAATCGTCCGAACTGCTTGAATCTTGAAGCGGATCTCCCTAAAATTAGGTTCGCAGTATAGGTTAGTGCTATGCTAGTGCAGTGGTTACTATGCATACAACACACACAACCAAACACACTCAAAGCTACTCACCTAGTCATACACAACCATCAGTCTGTCGATTTGTCTGTTGAATGGTCGTGTAGGTGGGTGACCAGTCATTCCGTCGGTCTGTTGTTTGGTCATTCGATCAGCCAGTCAATCGGTCATCCGTTTGGTTGGGTCGTCGGTCTGTCTGCCAGTCGTCGTTTGTTTGGTCAGTCAGTCAGTCTTAGCTGGTCAGTCCATTGGTCAGCCAGGCATTTTCTCTGTCTGTCTGTCTGTCTGTCTGTCTGTCTGTCTGTCTGTCTGTCTGTCTGTCTGTCTGTCTGTCTGTCTGTCTGTCTGTCTGTCTGTGTTAGCACATGGAAATTGAAGCCGCACGTTGCCAGTGCGTCAATAAAATAAAAATATATATATACTGCCAGAGCCGTGCTGGAGTCAGAGTATAATAGGCGTAACAGCCTAGGATTGAATTGTGGCGGGTGCATCCACAGATAGTCCCATATGAATCGTCAGTGTGTCAGCATATCAGACATGTGAAAACTGGTCGGCCAATCCTTGACTTTAGTCTTGGTGCGGCGGTCCAGTGGAAAGACGCCTGGTTGCTGATGCTATGCGGAGTTGCAGAATGGTGGTTCGATCCCCCGACCGGGAGATGGTGATCAACAAATTAAACTAATGGGTGCATCACTGTCGGCTAAGTTAGCACATGGAAATTGAAGCCGCACGTTGCCAGTGCGTCAATAAAATAAAAATACATATACTGCCAGAGCCGTGCTGGAGTCAGAGTACAATAGGCGTAAAAGCCTAGGATTGATTGTGACAGGTGCATCCACAGATAGTCCCATATGAATCGTCAGTGTGTCAGTATATCAGACATGTGAAAACTGGTCGGCCAATCCTTGACTTTAGTCTTGGTGCGGTGGTCCAGTGGAAAGATGCCTGGTTGCTGATGCTATGCGGAGTTGCAGAATGGCGGTTCGATCCCCCGATCGGGAGATGGTGATCAACAAATTAAACTAATGGGTGCATCACTGTCGGCTAAGTTAGCACATGGAAATTGAAGCCGCACGTTGCCAGTGCGTCAATAAAATAAAAATACATACATACATACATACATACATGTTATCTATATATATACATACATACATACATACATACATACATACATGTTATCTATATATATATATATATATATATATATATATATTTATATATATATATATATATATATATATATATATATATATATATATATATATATATATATATATATATATATATATATATATATATATATATATATATATATATATATATATATATATATATATATACGCTCACTGCGTTCGCTATAAACCATAATCTATCTGTACAATGCGACATTTGAGATGCGCATCATTCACAACCTTCTCGAAAGATCCTGTCATTTGACTCTCTTTGCTCCTGTGTTTAGGAAACCCTGTAGGTTTACAATTGGAGAATTTTGTGTAAAAAATCATTGACGCAATGAACAATCAAATAGCAGGATCTAGTGGTAATAAAGTAACCACCCAGAAAACGGCGGAAGTAGCTTTATGACCAATGAGGGATTCAATGCGATCTCCAATCTGATTGGCTCTGGCAGTGGATTGGTTAATAATCTGAACAAAAGGCTGATGGTGTGAGGGAAAGTCATGCGGTGGCGGACGAGTGATCGGTGGAAACATAGGCAATCTCCCATTGCATCTCTCCACCCAGGAATATAAATGGGTACCAGTGTAAACACTGAGGACGTTACCGATAATAGACTGAAATAAAACCAGCCTAGAGGTTGGGCCAGAATGGGACCTGGAAATAGAACACTACTCACATATTCGCGTTATGCATAACTACTAATTAGACCTTGCAAAAATAACCACCGCCCGCCCAACGAATGAATAAATCTAATCTGTTAACAACAAGGCCGCCTGTGGTTTCTGCTCCTCACTCAACCATGTGCATCCGGGTTTTAATCAGCTAGGCGTAATAGGGCTAAAGTGGGCATTTTTCAGTGATCACTATTTACTATTTCTAAAACTCTAGTCTACTCCAGTGTGACATCGACCGCCAACTGCTTCTTTACTCCATACTCTATAGACCTCAGCTAGAGACCAACCACCTCTATCAGCATCGTACTAACATACACCCACTCACATAGCTACACCGTTCGAGGCCGTACTTGCAGACGTTTGATATCTCGCTATGTTAACTGCCGGTTTTCACGCAGCAAGTCCAATTCTACGCACTGTAATCTAACTAGCAATCTAAAGCTATAGACGTGTCTTCGTGTCAATATCGATGGAGTGCTCGCGAAGCACGAATGTCAATCTATGTGATTGACAGTATATTAGTAGAATGATAACAACCGGGCAATTTCATTGTGTGGAAGTTGACTGGCCTCATTTAAGAAGTTTTGTTAACTTAGCTTCGATATTATGCTCGATACGGGAACGGAGGTTAGGGGGGGGGGTGAGGATCGTGCAATAGGACGATGCTCTATCAGAGACCACCTCGATTCCAGTATCTATTCCTGATAGATCATCTGTGCCCCACTCACTTTGTTTGGGACCATTCTACAAATAGGGCTACCTCGGTTATAATCTAACGTCACACCTACCCTACCAGACCCACCCATCAACCCACCCACTCCGCCCGTTATATATCATACTGAAACATGTACTACCTCCGCTAGCGACCACCTCTGAATTAGGACCAACTGTGAAGTAAGACTTCTATGTTTCTGAGCCGAAGTGGTCATAGAAGACAGCTTATACTTTGTTTACGCGGTTGAACTGCTAAACGGGAGGTAACCTGTTTCGGCGACAACATCTGCCTGGAACCACTTTAATTACTTTTTTATATTATTGTCTACCTCTGGTGTTGACCATGTAGAGGCTAGATTGTGGCTGTCAGTTTATAAACTAATAGATATGACATACCATATCTCGGTGACCACCTCAGTATAGGATCATCTTTGAACAAGATAGAAGCTGTGTCCAGACCGTAGTGGACGCAGCGGATAGGCTGTTCTGTACTGATCTAACTATATTGGCAAACACAGCATACCCTGCCCGATCGACCACCTCATTTGGAAGATGAAACCATCACTCAGTAGGTACCAGGCTATCCAGGATTTCTATCATAGCCTTTCGGAATATGACTCCGAGATCGATAACCCAAACGAATTTCCGAGCATTCAGCCCACTGATCACCCATCCCAGATGAGGAAAAGACGGAGGGAGAGCCCAGACCAAACAGGCGACTTCAATCCAAAGGCTACCCCTAGAGAAAACACAAAGTCCTCCAAACAGGTGATAGGGTCTGCCAACACAGACAGCGCTGGTATGCCTCCGTACCACCCCCACCCCCACCCATCGTCCTCCAGTTCCTCGATAGATTACAGGCTAATGGGTTAGGCATCTGTAGTGGAGTGACCAGGTCAACACCAATTCATGTCCTGCAAGTAGAATGGGTAAGACTATCCCAACACCTGCGCAGATAGGAACGGCTTCGGACATACAATCAGTTGCGTCATGCAAAACCAAGAGATGGGTAGCCCTAATTGTGGGAACGCAGCAGGCGGATATGCATCGTGTTCCCACCCAGCAAGAGGTCATATCCTGCATTTCCAAGCATAAATATTGGCAGATGATTGCATGCAAAATTATCATGTTTTTACAGAATTTCTCCTGAAAAATTGTTGTCTAAATTTAGAAAATCTGTATGTTAGTAAGCCAGATCCACACACATTTATAGCTACTAAGTAGAAAGAAAGCCTGGAACACTGAATATTAACATTAATACCACGCAACTAAAACAAGTGGCTGATTTCAAATATCATAGAAGCAGTGTCACAGAAGACGGAAGAATTAACAGGAAGATTGTGATCAGAAATCAGAACGCACACACTATTGAGTCACAAATATTCATATGGAGGCGAAGGCACAGCTGATAAATACCATCTTTATGGCTACCATAACATACCATATCTGTGTCAGACATGGGCTCTAAGCAAAAACTTCAAAAGAAAGTTCACCATGCACCTCCAGAATGAGATGTTTGAGAAAAACTATGGCGAGACAAAAACCTTGCAGAACCATGACCTTTCAACCCTCCAAGCGTCCCATCCGACAGGTAACAGAAGCTCTGTCTCACCGTAACACCCACCAATACAACCAAGAGGATAACGTAAAGTAAGATGCACAGTCAATGACATGCCATTGTAAATACCCAGGTTTTCCTCAAATTTAACCTTTAAACTGGGCACCTCACCCACTTCCCGCAGGGGCGGAGCTCAATATAAATACCATCTCGCAGTGCCCAATCATACAGCCAACTGACATATCTAATTTATTTGGATTCTACCAAATGGGTTTGAAGAAAATATCGGAATGGACTGACTAACAAATAGATTATTTCAATAACGCTGACAGCTTCTTCAATATAAACAGTGATAAATAGTTGAGTAAACATGGTTTTGCTTTACAAAATACATTGCCCATAGGCCATTGTATTCACACAATGAGACAATCAAATCTATAAGAAAGATTGTGAATCGGAAATGAAACATTTCATTTATGTCGGTGAGCATATAAGCATGATCATGAAACGTGTAATCGTAAAAATTAAGTATTTCAGCTAACGACAAGGAGAGGTTTGCATTAGGATTCGACAACATATTAATGTTTAAAATTTCGGATTTGTACTAAAATCGTGAACCTTAAAACCGTCGCAAAGATATGTTCGCACACATAATTCTGTGAATTATTATATTATATAGGCATTTTATGCCACAGAGACGTGGAAAGTATCGATATGATATTTTAGAACTTCATTATATATAACATGAAATATATAATATATATCTTGTACAAAGTTGTAGGCAGAATTGTTGTCAACAAACAGGTTCGTACGCTGAAACAAATATGCTGTGTATGAGATAATCCGGTCATCATCAAATTGAACTATTATCACCCCGATGTGTCCAAGAGATTGGTCGGCATATCTTTACCCGATAATTTTTGAAAAATAGATGCTCAGAGAAGCAATTACTTACATTATCCGTGAAAGAACCTATCTAGTATACATAGATTTTATTGTCAATATTTCTTGGGGAGCCCAGGCTCCCCCGGGCACATACTTCACGACGCCACTGTATACATACAAACATCGACAAAATCGCATCCTTCTTGGGAATTTCTCAAACCATGTGTGGAACATACCCAATATATATAGTATGAACCTAGGAGGAACAAAACGAAACCTCCAGGACTACTGATGATAGAAATATTTCTTGCCACAAGTCTGTGCTCACTGCTATCTTACAAATGAGATAACCAAGAAAGATATGCATGAGGTAATAAGAACATGTGTTCTCGAAAATATAGATAATCATTGAAGCGAGCATATACAAATTTATACACTTGCTTCCAAAATACCTGAAACAGGCAAATGTGGAGAGCGATTAATAGCAGGAGAAGACAAACATGTTTTCATGTATAAGCTACCCGATCACCATTCAATATATGCATATAGTGCCGAAGTGATACCTACCAAAAAGGCAATCGAGTGGATAAATCAACAATCCGCGGGTAAATATGTTGTCGTAAGTGACTCATGGAGCTCAATCATGACCCTTGAGCTTATCTCGAGTAGTAGTAGAGGGCCCATCTTGCGGTAAATTCACACGAGGTCAGAATTGCTTTGGCCAGTGGTAAAAAAGTTGACTTAGACTGGGTACCTACTAATGTTGACATCAGGTCACTGAACTAGCCGATGAAGCCGCCAAATTTGCAATAACCCGTGGTGAGGAGGCTATCACGATCCGAAACAAACAGCCTCGTTAAAAAGGTAATCAGTGGTGAATGGCAGGAGCAATGTGATAATCACATGAATGGCAGAGCCCACTATGAGGTCATGATAAACGAAAGTGCATCCATCGAAAAAGTGGTGTCACCTTGGGATGTATTAGAATTGGTTATATAAATGCAGGAGCGGTAGGCATAATGAATATTGTAGGACGCGATCAGATTGGAAATTATGAAGTATGCGGGGTCGTTGACATCCTTGATCACATTTTCTTGCACTGCCCTGCCTATGAAGGTAATAGGGAAGAACTAAACGATGCAATAGAAAGCTCGAACGTGTATGGTAAGACACTGTGCGACCTGCTAAAAAGTAAGGATAGGTGGTCGTGTTCAGCACTAGTTGAGTTCATAAATACATCTGATAAACATCCAATATAGGTAAGAACATGCTTCACAGTCCCAGTTACGAATCTGATTCAACCCCTTTTGTGTCAACTTAACCCTTTCATGGTCAAGTTGGTAAAAGAACGGCCCATGCAGTGATCTTGAGAGAGGTCCATTTGCAGGCTAAGAGAAGAATATTTTTGAAAATTTGCCACTGGAATGACTGGCTCGGTAACCGAGCCACTCATTTCAGTGGTAAATTCTCAAAAATACTCTTCTCGGGCCGCAATTGGACATTGGCGAAGGAGAAATTTGAATTTTCTTGGCCATTACACTTTTGTTGAATGTCCATTTGAAGGATAACAGATATTTATTTGTAAATATTCGTTAGAAATTTACAAAAAATACTCTGTTTGGCTGTAAAATTCAAAGTGCCCTTGAAAGGTATTAGCAATTAAATGGTTAAGTGAAATAAATAGTATTTTGAGCGATTTACTGCGCTGTTGGCACAAGAGGGGTTAAGTTATATTAGGCCTCGATATCGTGATTAGCGAATAATGGTGTTCTCACCACACCACCCAGCAGGCACATGACGTTGTTTCAACGTTGAGTCCACGTTGACATCACGTCATGACGTGATTTCAACGTGGATTCAACGTTGAAACAACGTCATGTGCCCGCTGGGTAACCTTCCTTCCGGAGCAGTCAATGCCGATCCCTCCCCTTTTCTGATGCTTGGATATAGGGTCGTTGGTGTCACGAAAAACAAAACCGCATAGAATCTAAATTTCAACAACAAGAATAGATCTTTGCATTTTGAGCTGTTCCCCGTCCATCTCTAACTATCGATCTCCGAACTCCATGACTATCAATTCCAGAAATCTATGCAGGTAAGCTGTTGAATATTTTGAATCTAACTTGACTTGTTACTGTTGCTGCGTATGGCATAAACAGCGCCAGTAAAATTAGTTTCAAAATATTCAACAGCATGTTTATTAAATAATAGACATACAATTCGTACAACGTATCGGACTATTAGGAGTTAAAGACGGGCCAAATAGAATCGATTTATGACGTAATGATTATGACGTCACCATACGCGCCTCTTAGCTGATTATGACGTCATATGATCGATATGTACAATTTGTCCAACAGCCCATAGACCGTCTTCAAATATGCGTTCGTGACGTACTTATCGACATCATTCATGACGCCATTCATTATGATGTCATTGCACACATCATGCAGTTCATTATGACGTCATATGATGGGTGGGTACTCTGGAAAGGACCATTGTTATACTCTATATAAAATGTACAGTGTTTCTATTATATTCATATTTAAAGTTTCTATACAACAACCACATGTCATACTTTGTACAGGGTGATGAATGTGCCATCTCATGACTTTCAATAAGTTAACCCCGCTTGTGTCAACAGCGCATTAAAGCGCTCAAAGTACTATTTATTTCAGTTAAGCATTTATTTGCCAATATTTTCAAAGGAAATCTTGATTTTTGCAGCCAAAAAGAATATTTTTGTAAATTTATAGCGAAAATTTATAAATTGATTTCTGTTATCCTTCATATGGACATTCATCAAAAGTGTAATGGTCAAGAAAATTCAAATTTCTGCTTAACCAGTGTCCAATTGCAGTGTCCAAGAAGACGATCTTTTTTGTTAATTTGCCACTGTAATGACTGGCTCGGTTACCGAGCCAGTCATTCCAAGGGCAAATTTTCAAAAATAGTCTTATCTTATCCTGCAAATGAACATCTCTCAAGATCACTGCAGGGGTCGTTTTTTTACAAACTTGACCATTAAAGGGTCAGGTTCACACAAGAGGGTTATATGATTCCGTTATTCATGAATTGTCTTCCAGGATGAACGCCACTTACCATAGTTAGAAGATTTAGTCAGACAGTAGGGCCTAGTAAACATGCCAGGTAGTCAATAGACCTAGAGATATTCTTCATTATCATACTGAGAAGAAGGTGAGCCGACTACACCTCGTTCGTCATTAGAGGCAAGCTTTTTCGCAGCAACATAACCAGTTTATATATCTCTAGTAGTGTTTAGTTTAATAAGTTTAGTACCGAATGGACCTTTCCACCTTTAGCTATGCCATGCCCATCTCAATATAGGCTCCACCTACACCACGTCCGTAGTGGGATCGATCAATCTCTGAGCTCCCTGACTATCAATTTCCAGAAAACTATACAGGTAAGCAATTGAATATTTTGAACTAATTTGACTGGGCGTTGTTGCTGCAACAGCTTCTAGTTAAATTAGTTCCAAAATATTCAACAGCATGTTTATTAAATGATAGAGACATACAATTCGTACAACGTGTCGGAATATTAAGAGTTAAAGACGGGCCAAATAGAATCATTTATGACGAAATGATTATGACATCATCCTACGCGTCACTTAGTTGACAATGACGTCATATGATCGATGAATAAACTTGGAAAGGTCGATTGGATCGATTATCTAAGCTTTGCAGCGTGTAGACGACCATTCCCCTGAGACATGGAATCTTCAACGTGTATATATACCATGAAGTCGATTTTAGAGGAAGCTGGTTTAGGTTACATTTGAACAGATCAATCGATAGCCTAGATAAGTGACTTAATTGGAACCATCAAACAGAACCTCGAAGATCAATTTCTACAGAACTGTCTTGGAGAAATGGGAGAATGGTGGAAGGGGAAAACATATAATCCATGTATGGGAAAATTAGAACTGGAACATTATCCCCAAACAATGACAGACAGAAATAGATTACTTTCATAAAATTTAGATCAAGCAACCATTACTTGCTCATCGCAAAGGGCAGATGGGAGGGTGTGCTAAGAGAAGTATGTCCTTGTCAATTGTTCAGCCAGAATGCAATAGGGACTGGGTACCATTATGTACTTGTTTGTCTATCTTAAGAATGAAAAACAAAAACATCTGCCAAAATATTTTTACAACAGACATAGCTACTTTACATTTTCAGAGGTGTTCTCAACAAAAAGCACAAGAATGTTAAGAAATCTGTGTGAATTTATCCACATAATATCAAATCAAATCCGGAAAAGACAATAACATTTAATATAGCATGTAAACAATCAACATTTATAACAACAACAACAACAACAACAACAACAACAAAAACAAAAACAACAGCTGCAGCGGCAACAAAAGCAGCAACGGCAAAAGCAGCGACAGCGACGACAATGACAATGACAAGGAAAACGACAATGATAAGGACAACAACAACTAAATGACAACGACAATGGCAACAACGACGATAATGGCAATGATAATAACAATAACAATATCGACAACGACGACAAATTTGATGATGACAAAGACAACAATTGAGAAGATAATGACTAATACGATGGTAATAATAATACTGATAATAACAATAATGGACATAATAATAATAATAATAATAATAATAATAATAATAATAATAATAATGGTAATAATAAAATATTGCAAAAAATGGTTACAGCTGTATACGTACAAAATATTGTAATAAGCGAGATCCCCATACATCACAATAGAGTGAAATGGCTGTAAATAATCTTGAACTTGAACTTGAACTCGGTCAGTCAGTCAGTCAGTCAGTCCGGCCGTCATCCCGTCAGTCGGTCAGTCAGTCAATCAGTCAGTCATTCATTCATTCATTCATTCAGTCAGTCAGTCAGTCAGTCAGTCAGTTAGTCAGTCAGTCAGTCAGTCAGTCTCTCAGTAAGTCTTTAAGTCAGTCAGTCAGTCAGTCAGTCAGTCAGTCAGTCAGTCAGTCAGTCTCTCAGTAAGTATTTAAGTCTGTCAGTCTGTCAGTCTGTCAGTCTGTCAGTCTGTCAGTCTGTCAGTCTGTCAATCTGTCAGTCTGTCAGTCTGTCAGACTGTCAGTCTGTCAGTATTTCAGTCGTCATTCGGTAAGTTAGTCAGTTGGTGAGTACATTGTTCTGTCAGGAATTTTGTCTGTCAGTTGGCCACTCTCTCAGTAAGTCAGTCTGTCAGTGGAATTGCCAGTCAGTCATTCGTCCAGTCAGCCAGTCGGTTGGTCGGTCAGTCTGTCAGTCAGTGGTCGGTTGGTCAGTCGGTCGTACGGTCGGTCCGTTGGTTGGTCAGTCGGTCAATCTGTCAGGTGGTTGGTTGCTTGGTCGGTCGGTCGGTCGGTCGATTGGTCAGTCGGTCGGTCGGTCAGTTAGTCTACCACTCACTCAGTCAGTCAGTCAGTCGTTAAGTCAGTCAGTGTGTCAGTTGGTTCGTTGCTCGACTGGACATTCAGTCGATCAGATCCGTCAATTCAGTCTTTTCATTTATCCGTTCATTCTTAAGTTCAATTGATTATTTGGCCGTTCATTCATTTAGTTGATTGTTCAGTTAGTTGTTCAGTTATGCATTTGTGCAGTCATGCGGTCCGTCAGTCAGTAGATCAGTCAATTGGTTAATCAGTCGGTTGGTCAGTTGGTCAATAGAATTGGCCTGTCGCTTGGTCAGTAGAATTTGTTGGTCGGTTGGTTGATCTGTCTGTCAGTCAGTCTGTTAGCTGGTCTGTCAGTCTGCCAATCGGTTGGTTAATCGGTTGGTCGTTCGGTCGGCCAGTCCGTCAGTCGGTTGGTTGGTCAGTTGGTCGATCAATCAATCAGTCAGATGGTCGATCGGGCGGTCGGTCAGTTGATCGTTCGGTTGGTCTGTCAGTCTGTTATTTGGTCATCTTGTCGGTCAGTCAGTCAGTCGGTCAGATAGTCGGTTGATCGAGCGGCTGCTCTATTGTTCGTTTGATCAGTGTGTTGGTCAGTCAGTCTGCTAGTCAGTCGGTTGGTGAGTCGATGAGTCAATCGCCTAGTCAGATCGGTCAGTTCAGTCAGTTCAGTCAGTTCATTCTTTCATTCATTCTTTCGTTCATTTGATCAGTTGGGAATTCATTGATTTGGTTGCGTGTTCAGTCATCTCTTCGTTTATTCATGCATGCAGTCATTCGATCGGTCAGTCCATAGATCAGTCAGTTTGTCAATCAGTCATTTGATCACTATGGTTATATGGACAAACAGTTGAACAGTCTGTAAGTAAGTCAGTCAGTCAGTCAGCCAGTCAATCGGTCGGATGGTCAGTCGGTCAGTCATTTGGTCGATCAGTCGGTCAGTCTCTCGGGAGGTCGGTCTGTCAGTTGTCTGCCAGATGGTCGATCGCTTGGTCGGTTGGATAGTTTGTCAGTCAGCCAGTCGATCAGTCGGTTGGTCTGCTGGGTGGTCAGTCAAGTAGTCATTTGTTCAGTCAGTTGGCCAGTCGGTTGTTCGGGCGGTTAGCTGTTCAATTCAGTTGGTCAGCCTCTCGGGCCGTCAGTCAGTCTGTTGGTCTGTCGGTTGGTCGATCACTTGTTCAGACAGTCAGTCAGCCAGTCGATTAGTCAGTCGGTCTGTCGGGTGGTCAGTCAGTCAGTCGTTTGGTCAGTCAGTTGGCCAATCCCTTGTTCAGTCAATCAACTGTTCGCTCAGTCGGTCGGTCGGTCAGTCAGTCAATCGCTCAGTCGGTGCTCACTCATTTGGTTGTTTGGTCGGTCGACTGATCCATTGTTCTGTCCATCAGTCAGTTACTTGGTCAGTCATTTGTTTGGTCGGTCTGTTAGTCAGTCGGTCGCTTGGTTGACCAGTCTGTCGATCTGTCGGTCGTTTGATCAACAAATTCTACTAGCCGATCTGCTAGTCAGATGAGTTAGTGCAGTCAGTTCATTCACTCGTTTATTCTTTTATTAAGTTGATGAGTTAGGCATTCATTCATTTGTTTGAGTTTTCAGTTAGTTGTTCAGTTACTCATTCGTGCAATCATTTGGTCTGTCAATCCGTCGATCAGTCAGTTGGTCATTCAGTTAGTTGGTTGGTTGATCAGTAAAATTGGTTAAACATTCGGTTGAACAATATGTTAGTTGGTCGGTCATCAGCCGGTCCATTGGTGGGATGGTCGGTCCATCGTTTGGTCGGTCAGTCAGTCGGTCGGTCAGTCAGTTGGTCAGTCGGTCGGTTGGTCAGTCGGTCAGTCGGTTGGTCGATCGCTCATTTGGTTGGTTGGTCGATTGGTCTGGCAGTCATTCAGTCAGGCGGTTAGTCTGTCGTTTGGTCTGTCTGTAAGTCAGTTGGTCAGTCGGCTGGCCGATGATTCATGTGGTCAGTCAACTGTTCGGTCAGTCAATCGGTCAGTTGGCCAGTCGATCGATCAGTTGGTCGGTCGGCCGGTCATACAGGTAGTCTGTTTGGTAGCCAGTTAGTCAGTCGGTCAGTTGGTCAGTCGGTCAGTTGGTTGGTCAGTTAGTCAGTTGGTCAGCTGGTCAGTCTGTCAGTCAGTCAGTCGGTCACTTGATCAGTCAGTTCGTCGGTTGGTCAGTTATCGATTGTTTGGTCGTTCAGTTCTTTAGTTGGATAGTTGTTTGCTTGGTCTGATAGTCGATCTGTTAGTAAGTCTCTTAGTCCATCAGTCTGTCTTTCCAACCAGCCGGTTAATCGATCTGTCTGCCAGTCGATCTGTCTGCCGGTCGATCTGTCTGCCAGTCGATCTGTCTGTCAGTCGATCTGTCTGCCAGTCGATCTGTCTGCCAGTCGATCTGTCTGTCAGTCGATCTGTCTGCCAGTCGATATGTATGCCAGTCGGTGGTTTATTCATTTATTCAGTTATTCAATTATTCATTTATTCAGTTATTCAGTTATTCATTTATTTCAGACTTTATTCATTTCAGAGTTTCCTCGTTTCCTTGTTCATATGTTCGTTTTAAAATCCGGCGCAGCCTTTTATGGTATGTGCAACGTTCAAGTTCAAGTTCACTTTATTACACTCAGGCCTTGTATCGGCATATGAGGTATTACAGTTGATACTATATTTCATGACGGTAGATTTTATATACATAATTATATTCATTATAAATTTATCAACAAAATGCAATTCGTGCACTCGAAGGTAGCACAAGGAGAAAGGTCGAAATATCCAACGGCTATTAGATTGTGACTCAAACAGTACACTTGAAAATGGCCCAAAGAGAAGGTAACTTTAGGATTTTTCAGCCAAATTAGTTTCAAAATAATTGATAGTCATTTAATTGCTGATTTATAAATGGTATACAGTTCGTACACTTTAAAAAGGCACAAAGAGAACCTGAATTGAACAAGTCAAATAGGTTTGAGAATAATCAACAGTTATTAAATCGATTTATCAAAAATATACTATTCGTACACACGGAGGAGGGGGTATAAGTAATGAATGAATGCATTTATTTACACCCAGACCGCTTTACAAGGCATATGGGGACATTTCTCTTTCTCAGTAATCTGTGGACAGTAAGTGTATATATAATGGTAGAATCGGGAGTGATAAAGGAATAGGAAAATTAACGTGTAAGAACAGTAGTGTAGTAGATTATATAATCTCGACCTATAAATTAAGCGAAAATGTTATAGATTTCAGTGTCCTGGACGTCTCACCCCTTCTGTCGGATATCCACTCAGCTCTAGAAGTAAGTTTTTTATTTCAAAACTTCGATAATAATAATACACTAATTAGAGATACAATTCATAACGGAAACAATATGGTGACTAACCACCCACAAGCAAAAATACGTCCAGCCCGGTGGAAGACTGAAAAATCTACAAATTTTGCAGAGTGTGTAATTGATAATCCAACGTATATAAACCTGCGGATTAAAGCTGATAACTACGAAACTGACACCCAGCATTTTAAATATGACGTCAATGAAGTAGTTGATGGCATAGCCTCGATATTTGAAAAAGCTGCCATTAGCACTTTTGGAACATTGCCTATAAAGAACAACCGATTAAGTAACACCAATCGCAAAACTAACCGCCCGTGCTTCAACCGCGAATGTCAACTAGCGAGAAAAGCATTTCACCACTACAGAAACGAACATCGATTGAGAAAGGTGTCTAACAGTGCTAACACTGTGATCCAGTCATGTAAAACTTATAAAACAACGATGAATAAAGCTATAGCTGAAAATAAGAGAATTTTTAAAATCAAAATAGAAAAATTACAGAAATCGGACGCGCGAGCATACTGGAAAATTATAAAGTCCCAAGAACCCAAAACTGAAAAATGTAAAGTTAAAATTGACGATATGTATACATTTTATAAATCCATAATCCAGAGTGACGATGTTCCCAATATCCAAACACACACTAATGATACAGGACAACCAACAAATGACCTACTTAGCTCCGAATCTGAAATCAGTATCTGAAATTAGAAATGCAAGAAAATCTCTGAAAACTAACAAAGCTGCCGGAGGGGACGGGATAATCAATAAATATCTTAAGTCCAGCGGACAAACAATGATACCTATCTATTATACGCGTTTTAATTGTGTACTCGAAACTGGAAATATACCTGAAGCGTGGACTGATGGGCTAATTAAACCTATATATAACGGTAAAGGTGCCCTAAATGAGCCGCAAAACTATAGGCCTATTACACTGGTGAGCTGTTTGGCTAAGCTTTTTACTAGCATCATAAGTAAAAGGATTGATAGTTATCTGGAAGAAAACAATCTTATTCAAGAAAACCAAGCTGGCTTTAGACGAAAATACTCAACAACTGGCCATCTATTTGCACTAAACGCGATCCTAGAAATCCACCGAATTAAAAAGAAAAAATTATTTTGTGCCTTTATTGATCTAGAGAAAGCGTTTGATAAAGTTAGGAGGGAAGCACTATGGGGTAAATTATTACGGGAAAATATTAATGGGAAAATATTCAGAGTGTTTCGCAATATGTATGCTGGCATAAAATCAAGGGTATGTATGAATGATGAATTATCAGAGCCTTTTACGTGTAACTGGGGGCTGCGGCAGGGAGAAAATCTTTCTTTCACCTATATTATTTAATATCTATCTCAATGACCTTCACGAATACCTGCAAAACTCAAATTGTGACAGTCTTATAATTAATGATAACATAGGCGTCTATCTTAAATTGCTGGTGCTCCTATACGCAGATGACACAGTATTGATAGTAGATGGTATTACTCTACAGCTGAGTCTGAATGCCTACAACAGTTACTGTAAATTATGGAATCTCAAAATTAATAAGGATAAAACAAAAGTGGTAATATTCGGAAACAATAAAAGGGGACGGGGGAATTGTAATTTTACTTTAGATGATGAAAATATTGAAATAGTCGATGAATATAAGTATTTAGGTATACATTTCTTTTACAACTCCCGGTATATAACAGCACTAAAACACCTAGCAGAGCAAGCTACTAAAGCGCTATATTCACTATACCGGAGATGCGAAAATATGGATCTACCAATAAACTGCCAAATAAAACTGTTTGATTCAATGATATTACCGATTCTCACATATGGGTGTGAAATTTGGACTACGGAAAACACAACACTAGTTGAAAAATACAAATAGGCTTCTATCGACGGTTACTAAAACTAAACATGCATACACCAAAATTCATGATATACAGTGAATTAGGTAGATACCCCCTCGATATCACTACAAATCATAGAACAATCCTATACTGGGAAAAACTGCTAGATGGCAAAGAAACAAAGCTATCATGTCTACTTTATAAATTTATGTACACTGACTATACCAATAATAACGTACAATACAAATGGATTGGAGTAGTATAGGCAATATTAAATAATGTGGGAATGGGATATCTATGGGACAGACAGAGCATCACAAGTAACGCAACGAAACATATAAAACAAATACTTATAGACCAATACACACAATCATGGAGAGGACAGATGAACGCATCTTCAAAGGGAAAAATCTATAATATCTATAAGACGAAATTTGAAATAGAACCATACCTTACTAAATTAAATAATACTAATAAACTAACCTTAGCGCGATTCCGAACAGCCAACCACAAATTGCCAATTGAAACTGGGAGGTGGGCGGGCTTAATCAAAGAAGATCGAATATGTAAATTGTGTGACCAACATGACACAGGTGATAAATATCATTACCTATTTCTCTGTAAGTTTTTTGAAAAGGACAGAATGACACTACTACCAAAATACTTTGGTGAAACCAAACTACTACAAATTTTGTGAACTTTTATCAAGTAATAAAGTCTCAATTTTAAGTAAGCTATGTACATTTATAAGAAGAGTATTAAAACATTTTAAATAGCAAGACAACGACAACAGTGATGATGACAACAACGACTACGACTTGGAGGAGGACCATGGCGACGACGACGAAAACGACGACTGCGACATCGACGACGACGACGACCATGATGACAATAGCAGCAGCAGCAGCTGCAACTGCTACTCTTACCTCTACTGCTACTACCGCTGCCGCTACCGCTGTAGCTACCGCTGCTATTATCACTACCACAGCCTGCTTACAGCACATCATTCCTGTCGAAAATCAATGTTCCTATAATAATACCTATGTACAAGGTGTATACATCTATTACCTTTAAAATTGTACATCTTGCAAATTAGAACTATGTTCTTGGAGTGGAGACCTCCGAATTCCTCCACACTTTTTCGAATGTCGTCTGGAGGAATTGGAGCACTTCACTCCTGGTCTGTCCGGCCCGTCGTTGCATTTAGCATTCTGTCCCAAACCAACAACAACAGTAAATGACAGTGACAGCAGCAGCAGCAACTACTACTACTGCCTCTACTGTTACATCTACTGCTACTGTTGCTGCTCCTGCCCTTGCCACTGTCTCTGCGACTACTGCTGCCACTAATACTACCACAGTCTGTCCTGCAGCTCATTGCTACCGTCGTAAACCAAATTTACTGGAATTTACTATGTTTAATGTGTACAGACTACAAATTTTAAAAATATGTTCTGGGAGTGGGGACCTCCAATTTCCTCCATACCTTTCGAATTTCGTCTGGAGGAATTTGAGCGCTTCGCTACTGGACTGAGTGCCATAAACAAACTTTTCTTTTCATAACACCTATATGTACATCACGGGTATACGCAAATCACTATTTAATTGCATTACTCAGATTGGCTAACGGGAGGGAGTTTTGATTACCTAGGTACTTATATTATGTTGAAATAATAATAATAATAATAATAATAATAATAATAATAATAATAATAATAATAACGACGACGACGACGACGACGACGACGACGACGACGACGACGACGACGACGATAATAATAATAATAATAATAATAATAATAATAATAATAATAATAATAATAATAATAATAAATGTAATAATAAAAATAGTAATAATAATAATAATAATAATAATAATAATAATAATGATAATAATAATAATTATTATTATTATCAACATTCCATGCAATATCTGCAGTTAATCGTGGAAGGGGGAAAAGGGCGATGCACGATTCAAATCTAGTTATCTAGAAATCCGAAATCACAAAGCCATATAGGGGTTAAAAACATATCAATTAATCTTGAATGAGTTCTAATAACTTAGATAATCGATAATCGTATCCAAACTTGTTCATAGGAACGTAAATGGCACAGCCAATCTAACGCGTTAACTCAAGCCGTCAATGTTTTTCTTATCCAATCGTCCAAAACCGATGCGATTGTCGAGCATTAACCATTTCATCTCTAAATCGCAATAAAACCCGGGTTAACGTGAACTAAATTGAAGCTATGTTCATTAATTTTAGAACAATCTGATTGAATAAATCTGCTGTTGAAAACAGAATCGACCGTCAGTTAAATTATTCTCAAAATAAGCATATGTTCTTAAAAGTAAATATAGGTTATTGTAATGCATGCCATTTTTACACCAATAAATAGTTTAAAGGGCACTTAAGCCTTCGAACACTGAATTGCCAGAGTCTCATTATTCAATGTAATTTTACAGGTAAGCTGTTGAATATTTTGAAACTAATTTGACTGGAAACTGTCGCTGCCATAAGCAGCGACAACTCCCAATCAAATTAGTTTCAAAATATTCAACAGAATATTTTTTAAATCGTAAATGTTTTTCTAATTTGGGCTGTGGTGTTCAAATAGTTAATATTGTTGGTAATGACGTCTGAGTATTCACGTATCGTTTCAAAAGCCCGTTACTAAGGCGCGGTGCCCGTACCAGTACCGATCAGTTGTAAACAAGCCGCGCAATCAATAACAATCACATCAGAGTGCTTTATTCAAAATTTGCTCTATCGAACCGCTGAGAGTTCCAGAAAAAACCCGCTAGTAGAAAGACTCAGGTGTCAAGGTTAAAGGTATATAAATACGTAAATACGGTCTTTGAAACTATTCATTTTGAAATTTAATGTTTTAGAGACCAGTCTTAGATTAGTAGATGTTTACTTAGATAGCTGAAATAGATTTAGTTTAATGTTGAAACTTCAGTGGTGTACTCGCAACGGTTACCCGAGTAGGTATTGAACGTTAGTTACTTGACGACAGGTACGTTTATTTATTTAATCCGGTGTTTTTCTGATCTAATACGGCATTGTACTTTTGCATTTGACAAAGGTGAGTAGTAATGTGGTCGAACACCAATAGCATAAAACTGCCACCATCTCACCATCGCACTAAACACAACCAACTGTATCAACACGTTAACAATAACAACATGACAACAACAACATCACGTTATCATCACCATGTTAACACCGTCGCCATATCACCATCAAATTACTTCCGCCGCCACCACCAACACAATTATTTTATCACAAACATAATACGATTACCCGACACCACCCAACACCCTCTCGCCGCAATTAAGTTGCAAGCAACATATCACCGCACTGTCGCCTCAACTCCCTCCACCCAACCCACCATTTTACGACCACCACCGTCACCACCACCACCACCACGTCCACTTTTATAGATCTACTGCTGTTCCATAATTTTATCACAGGCACTTCTCAGCTAAAACTGTATAAATTCCATAAACATGAACAATGTATCTGCATTACATCAGTAACAGTGAATATCAAATTGAAATTAGCATCTAGACAATCTACACAATATCAACGGTGTGAGTATTGTTCTTCATTGATGCAATATTCCCATGATCCTTATATAATATAAACGCTGAGAAGCCTTTTAAATTTTAGAGACTCGAACCGTGAAACCAAGGCTAAGTTCGGGTATGTTGTCGGGGCAAGCGGGCTACCTAGGCAACATATCCGAACGACCAAGAGTATAATCAGACAACGGCAGCACGTGGTACAAATTCGACTCGATTACTCCTGCTTCAAGCGAGAGTAAGTGTGCTCGTGATATTTCCGGTCCGAGTAACCCGACAACGAACCCGAATTCAACCCAACCATTCACGAATCCATTTCCACATTCAATCATATGACGTCATACTCAAAATACGTGACGTGTAGGCATAATCATTACGTCATGAATAACTCGATATAGTCCGTCTTTAACGATTAATAGTCCGACATGTTGTACGAATTGTATGTTTTTACCATTTAATAAATATTAGCCTATGTTGAATATCTTGAAACTAATTTGACCGGGCGCTGTTGCTGCCTTAGGTATTCAACAGCTTACTTGTATTGTTTTCTGTAAACCATAGTCAGGGAGTTTAGAGATTGTTCGATCGCAACGCGGACGAGATGAGGAGGAGCTTAGCTGGAGATGGGCGGGGCATAGCTAAAAGTGGAAATATAGATGATATAGTCGGAATTGTGTGTAAAATGTGTATCATTAACAATATACTAAGGTTTTTAGAAAAATCAAAATCTAAATCTAAAGGGATCCTTATTCTTACCCCTCACGAAAAGTGGTAACTAGCGTTTATTTCGGTTATTTAATTTTACCGCTTTCTTTGTATGGCGAAAAAAGCATGATAGAAGTATTGCAATGTCGTAGACATTGTAAACATTATAGATAATTTTATTTATAGTGTGTTAGTGTGCCAGAGTTCGTGGCAAATTGAAAGCCCATAGTAAACCTATGGGAGGAGTTAGAATCACGATATAGCCAACGGAGACATTCAAAATCGTCTATAGAACCCGGGTCTTCATTTCCAATTCACTTCAATCGAACTGAATTGAAAACAGACAAAAGGTTTTGTAAACAAACGACAACAACATCGAAATTGTCCTATTATGACGCTTTCAAACAAACATCGTTATATTATGACCCGGTGAATTATGACGTCTTCGGCGGTGCTTCTAATAAAGGAGGAATCTACGAGCGACCAACCTATGGCAATCTATATTTTACGCCTCTGGGTTCGTTTTAAGAAAAGATACACTATGCGCATGTCTTTGGGGAAGATATTATACTACATTTAATCAATTATATTCTGCTAACATCCATTTCATAGTCGATTACTCCCATTTTCAAACTGAACATCGGCGTTAAGGTTTTGAACACTTATGCGTATGGGGAAATCTGCGTAAACTCAGTAAATTATTTGGTGGAAAGGCCCTATGATGGATAGCCCATAAATAAATACCAATCGGAGTTTTGATCGGACAATTGTCTGAGTGAAAGTCTTAGAAAATCTTAGAAAATCTTAGTTTTTTTCTTTAAAAATCGTCCGGATATTGCCAAAATGACAGCTTTCAACCCAAATTTCCATATTTTCCGGTGAAAATGATCCAGGTGAGCAACACTGGCCCTTGGGCGTTTTGTTATGGTGGTCATCGTGAAAATATTACTGTTGGGCAAAATTAATTATTGGCCTCACTATCCTCTCTTTCTCTCTCTTCACTATACGTCTCTCTCTTTCTCTCTCTCTCTCTCTCTCTCTCTCTCTCTCTCTCTCTCTCGGTTATATAAATACTCAATATGATGCACATGTATTATAATACTTAATCTGTGTATACGTTAACTTTGTTATTTTGTGTATATGTTTATGTTTGCCGCCTATAAATCTTCTCTGTAGGGAGAGGGATTTTCCAAGTTTCGAACAACTTGTGCCCAATCCCTGTGAAATATATGTAATAAAACATGTTTGAAAAAAATGTTTAGTTACTAAGGCCTGACGATCTTTTGTTGTCGGCTCAATAGAAAGCGCAGTTATACGTCACGATATGACCTGGGATTTTGAAATAAAAACTCGAAACTTGAAACTTGCAGTCTGTGAACACTCATGCTCAACATTGAACGGAGTCATTAATGTACTGAATGCGTACCTCCCCCCCCCCCCCACCTCCACCCCACCCACCACCCACCCCCCCCCCCGTGTCAACAGCGCAGTAGAGCGCTTAAAAAACTATCTATTTCAACTAACCATTTTATTGCCAATACTTTTCAAGGAAATTTTGATTTTTGCAGCCAAAATTAGTATTTTGGTAAATTTATAACGGAAGTTTATAAAAGAAATATATTTCTGTTATCTTTCAAATGGACATTCATCAAAACCGTAATGGTCAAGAAAATTCAAATTTCTGCTTAACCAGTACCCAATTATAGACCAAGATGAGTATTTTTTTAAATAATTTAACACTGAAATGACAGGCTCGGTGACAGAGCCAGTCATCCCAGTGGTAGATTTTCAAAAATATTCTTCTCTTAGCCTGTAAATGGACATTTCTCAAGATCACTGCAGAGGAAGTTGTTTACCAGCTTAACGATTAAAGGGTTACGTTGACCCCTCAGGGGTTAATCTCTGAGTTTATATCTAAGGCAGTCTACTATAACAGTCAGGTGACGCACATGACTGGTACGTGTTGGTTGGTAACACTGGTTATTCTAGATTTTGTTGGTGAATTGTACAGGTGCAGTAATATAGTAACTATGGTAGGCATTGCTCTAATAATTTTCTATCATCGTGTTCTTAATGTTTCGTTTGTATGGTGGTTGGGTGATAATGTGTGTGCGTCTTCGTCAGTGCAGTTCCAAAGGTGTATAGCTTGCGTTATTGGTCTGCGTCTGGCTGTTTCTATGCGGCAGTATTGTGTATGTAAGTTATGTTTCGCTCTACTGCTACTGCTACTGCTACTGCTACTGCTACTGCTACTGCTACTGCTACTGCTACTGCTACTGCTACTGCTACTGCTACTGCTACTGCTACTAATACTGCTACTGCTGCAGCTAATACTACTACTACTGCTGCTGCTACTGCTACTGCTACTGCTACTGCTACTGCTACTGCTACTGCTACTGCTACTGCTACTGCTACTGCTACTGCTACTTATACTGCTACTGCTACTTATACTGCTACTGCTGCAGCTAATACTACTACTACTGCTGCTGCTGCTACTACTACTACTACTACTACTACTACTACTACTACTACTACTACTACTACTACTACCGAAAGCACAAACAGTGGTTATATAACTAGATAAATACCAAAATATGTAATTATGAATTGATATATAATGTCTGATCGCCATAACATTTATAATTTGTGTAAATTCATATTCCCCATATGCCATTATGTGGCCTGGGTGTAAATAAAATAATCTAATCTAATCTGTTGTAAGAGTGTATTTCTATGTTGTGTGTAAAGAGATCTGATAGAGCGGCTGGCTGGTAAGTTTCCATTATAGAAGGAAGTCTCCTAGTATGGCATCAAGGTGCAGTCTGGCGATATTGTTGAGCTTTATTAGAGCCTCGGCTTTGAAAATGTTTTGCCTCTTTGCTGCGCGAGAGATTAACTTAACCCTTTAATGACTAAATTTGTTCCAAAAATTTAAATATTTACTTATTGAATGTCAACTTTCAGGCCAAGAGAAGACTATTTTTGAAAATGCACCACTGAAGTCATTCCAGTGGTAAATTTTCAAAAAGAGTCTTCTCTTGGCCTGCAAATGGACATTTCTCAAGATCACTGCAGAGGCCGGGCTTGGCCGGCTTCGTCCTGAAAGGGTTAATGGCCTTCTTTCGCAGTGATTCTGACTTTGTTAGTTTTGTTTGATGTGCATTCGTCCAAATATTATTACAGTATGTGATATGTGGTAGTATTAGTGCGCTGTAGAGGGTTTTTTAAATTAAATTAGTTGGTAGATAGGATTTAAGTCTAGGCATGATACCAATGTTCTTTGCTATCATGGCTGTAATAGTTCCTATGTACTTCTCCCATGTAAGATGTACCTAAAAGCTTAAATATACGCCTAAAAACTTAGCAGATTGAGCCTCATATATCTCCTGGTTGTCTACATAAATTTGGGGAGATCAGAATTTTTTGCATTGGTAAATAATACGTAATCAGTTTTTGAAACGTTTAGTGATAGTTTATTAACTTTAAACCATTGAATTGCCTTTTCTATTTCATAATTTGCATTTTTGTGTAAAGTCTCTATGCTCTGATGGCTGCAAAATGCATTGGTATCATTTGCAAACAATATCAAGGATAGATGGTGACACATGCTTGGAAGGGCATACATGCATAATAAATTCGGCAATGCGCCAAGAATTGATCCTTGAGGAACACCGCATACCAGGTTGCCACTCCCAGATAAGACGCCATTATATTGCACGCATTGCACTCTGTTAGTTAGATAACTCTGAAACCAGTCTAGTGCATTTGCCACTTATTCCATAGAATGTTAATTTATTAAGTATGATTTCATGATCGATTGTATACAAGGCTTTTAAGAGGTCTACAAATATGCCTAATATGTGTTCCTTATTTTCAAGAGTCCGAAATTTTTTCCTTCATATCTCATATCGACAAGTGCCCATACGGTTGAATGGATTTCTCTGAGGCCATATTGGGATTGGTAACTTTTGTAATTTTTGTTTAGATATTTTGTAAGCCTGTTATAATAGAGCCGTTATATGGGTTTTGAGAAAAGCTCTACTCACATCAAGTACAGTTCAGAAATAAATTTTAATGTTTGTAAAAACAAAAGACAGAAGCATGTTAGTTAGAAACATTTTGAACACGGTGTAAGAAAATGTTATGCTGAACATTTTGTACTTCATGTGATTGAAAGCCATTGCTGGCCTTAGGCAGCAATGACTTCCAATCAAATTAAATTCAAAATATTCAACAGTAAGTAAGGTACCTTTTGAATTATCTCTGGGCAGCGCTGTATTGAAACATAAAACTGCGCCTATTAAGTTATTATTATTATTATTATTATTATTATTATTATTATTATTATTATCCTTTTAACCCTCTAACATGGTCATGAAAATTTAGTTTTTCTCATAGAAAATGTCCATCTGCAGATTAGAACGTACACAAGCAAAGACTATTTTTGAATATTTGCCACTGGAATGACTGGCTCGGTTACCGAGCAAGTCATTTCAGTGGTTAATTTTCAAAAATAGTCTTCTCTTGGTCTGCAAATGGACATTCTCAAGACAACTGCGTGAAGCCGTTTTTGCATATCAATGTTAAAGTATTTTAACTCTTAGACGACTATCGCACAAATTCTGCCTCTAAGGTTGTGGTGTGGAATAAATTACAGGTATCGAGTATATTGTTAGTTTCACCATGTTTATGGAATAGCATCTCTCCCCTCTTCAACCAGTCTTCTTCTTCTTTTCGTTCGCTGATCATACCGCCAGTCCTGTAAGTGACTATCGACATGATCATAAGCGTTAAGTGCGTGGATCCATGGTTTATTAGAGTGCGCCGTGCGGCCTGGAACCTCCGTCTTCAGCACTCAAGGTTTCTGTCAGGGTTACCTCACCCTTACTTCCTTTAGTCGCCTCGTACGACACGCAGAGGATACGGAAGGTGTATTCTAAGCCCCACTTACAAGGCATCTTCAACCAGTTAGTGTATGAAAATATGTTGAACCATATAGTCTGATAATTCAGTGGTGACATGGTTAATGGTCTAACCATTACATGACGAAGCCATTCAAAGCGGACATCTGCAGTAGACTTGGGAAATGTTAATTTTGCAGGCCAAAAGAATGTTATTTTAGAAAATTTACTACTGAAATGATATCGAGTCAGCCATTTCAGTGGTAAACTTTTAAAAATAGTGTTCTCTTAGCCTGCAAATGGACATTTAATAAGCAAATAATTTTTTATTTTTTTTAAACTTTTCGCCATGAAAGAGTTAAAGTGATATTGCCATTTTGACAACCAGTTTACGCTTTACAATGCAATGAATCTGAATACAATGTTGACGACTCAAACCATTAATAGGAATAATCTTAGCCCTAGGGAAAGGATATGGATGAGTGGGTTGGTCTGGGTTATATTATGCTGTTATGGCAGATCATTCGATAGAGTGCCTATTCTGACATGATAACCAACAGGATTTGATTATACAAAATTTCTGAAATTGTCATGCTTTGAGTCAATCAAGCGCGCAGTATATGTGCCTGAACCTGCCATTTAAACTGTTCTGAAATGCATGCGTGTTGTAGACTATGGTTACTATGTACTTCACTCTAACGGCAAACTCTTGTTAAAAATTTTGAAGAACATTTTGACTGAAATGACCAAAACCAACGTTACTGCCATTCAAATTGATTTCGAAATTGTCAACATGCTTTATAGTAGGATTCAACTGAAGACATTTCTGATTCCGTAGGCAGTCAAGGGTTAATGGTATTCTGGATAATATATTCGAAGGAGAAAATACTTGTATGGTCAAGATAGTTGAATAGATTAAGCCAGTGCTGACATTCATTGTGAAGAGCATTGTGTCGACGTTCAAATCGCAGAAAATCACCTTTGGCAACATTATCCAGTCAAATTGGTTTCAAAATATTCAATAGCATGTTTTAATTGTAAATTTATCAAATTCGGACACTTGACGTACTTTTAGAGCATCGTACCGGAGTTATAATATGACCTTGTGATTATGACATCGGCTTACATGTTACGTAATTGATTATTGCTTCATATACTTGAGTGACAGAGAGGATCCATCCATTGCACGTCTTGTTGCGTCGGTGTATTCAAGTAAGTCTCCAGTAAACCAGTACCCTTTGATCACCGTATCGAACCCGTGAATTTATGGATAAATCAGATCTGTAACAGGTATATATATGACATCATTGTCAATTACGTCACATGGAGACTGGCATGAAGCTAGAATAGTCCATCAAATGCACGAATTGAAGGTCTTTGATGGATTTACTACTTAATAAACATTATGTTGAAAATTTTGAAACTAATTTGACTGGGCCATAGGCAGAAACAGCACCCAGTCAAATTAGTTTCTAAATATTCAACAGCTTATCTGTATAGTTACTTTGATATTAGGATTCTGAAAATTCAGGATTCGATCGATCCCAACACTGCCAAATTAGCTAGAACGTATCTAGAAATGAGCGTGGCATGGCTAGAAATTAGCGTGGCATGGCTAGAAATGAGCTTGGCATGGCTAGAAATGAGCGTGGCAGGGCTAGAAATAGGCGGGGCAGGGCTAGAAATGAGCGTGGCATGGCTAGAAACAGGCGGGACTTGGCTAGAAATGAGCGTGGCAGAGCTAGAAATAGGCGGGCATAGGTAGAAATGAATTCCTCTCTTATTTCTGCTTTGGATTTTGGAATTTAAAAATTCATTTTCAAGTTAATAAATGTTCTTTTGAATATTTTTAATCTAAATTGGCGGGCAGCTGTTGCTGCCTATGGCTGTCGTAGTTTTCTGTTAAATTAATTCCTAAAAGGCTCAACGGCTTATCTGTGTAGTTGTACTGAAATTGAGACCATATTTCAAGCGTTAAATGTTTTAATAATTATTTTAAAACCAGTTAGTTCTATAACCCGTTATAATGAATTGAGCAAATAACTAAATACATTGAAATTTGATTTAGCCGATATGAATCCCAAAACTCATTACACTACCAATCGTCGCGCGTTAATTCTTAGAACCCATAAGTCATAGAATCTCAATGTAGGAATACAGTTTTTGTTATGCCCCACCAACAATTCGCCGTGTTGGGATCGATCGATCCCTGAACTGCCTGACTATCAATTTCCAGAAAACTATACAGGTAAGCTGTTGAATAGTTTGAAACTAATTGGACTGGGCGCTGTTGCTGCTTATGGCAGCAATAGCACCCAGTCAAATTAGTCTCAAAATCTGAAACCGCTTACCTGTATAGTTACCTTGAAATCGACAATCTATTAGTCCATGTGTCAAAGGGTTAATTACGATGTTCGTCACGTAGAGTTAGGCCAGACGCATGTTTATTATGAATGGCTGTCATGGGAAAACTTTGGCAACCATAATTATGTAATTAAATATAAGAACGCAGAGTTATTGGTCAATATCAAATTACTCAGAATAGTTTTGTAAATAGGGTTAGTTTACTATTCTATTATAATCGGTACGGTTGCCATATATTCAGTGCGTCGGGATTCGGTGTACGCATAAATCAGCTATACGCTTAACAAAGGTATTTAAAGTGTGCATGCCAAGACCGTGGACTGGGGTATAACTTTGCATAAATAAATCACACAGGTCAATATTTCATAAAATACACACCGATTCACTTAAAACGTTCGCAGTTAACCCTTTGAACCCTAAACGCTGGAAATCCGACCTCAGGAATAATGTTCATACACCCGAAAGGCCGGATTTCGGGCCATGGACATACCTATGATTATACGTTGGGGACGTCTTTGAAAGAAATAAGCGTATACACATGGAGGCCGGTTTTCCGGCGTTTCGGGTGTGTATGTACTCTCTTACTGAGGCCGTAATAACGGCCTTTCTTGTATATGGGCATAGTATAATGTTAAAAATTAAAATCTTGGCAATGCTATCAGTATAAACTGTGGGTGGGCGTGGCGACCACAGAAATAAATGCAGGGTTCAAAGGGTTAATAACAAAAACAACTGTTCAATATCTGACAGTCTGCCACCAACGCGCTGATCCATTCCCAACTCAAAACGTATCACGTGCATGGGACGTAATCACGCCAATTTCTTTGGTCAGACGGTTCTTATAAGACGACATTTATCTCCCTTGCAACACAATTTCAAGAAAAATTAGCAAAATGTTTGCGACTTTTAACACCCCTTTGATAACCAATTTACAGGAAATCAGTCTGTTTAATAAGAACCTAACACGCACGAGCGTAATCAGCATGAAAAAATTTACTAGGCCCAAATATCGTGTGTGCTAAAGGTAATTTCGGCGACACCTTCGATATCTGACTGTTTACTTTTGTGTCCTATGCAGGGCTATGGCGTTTAGGCAGCAACTGGAGTGACGTAGATACAGTTATCGATTGCCGGAATTGAAAAAATCGAAATCAGAATTCCCGGTTTGCGCGTTTTAAAATTTGCATTTCTTGATCATTTCTTACAATTTTCGGCCACAATTTATATGTGGGAGACGGATTTTGATTGTATTAAAATTGTGTGTTTGCATACGGACTTTAATTCTTACCTGAAAAACGCATACGTTAAGCTTGCACTGTATATATAAGACATACGTATTACATTAGTTCAAATTAAACCTTTACCCATCATATCAACCAAAACGGCTTCTGCCGTCGTCTTGAGAAATGTCCATAAATTGCAGACCAAGAGAAGACTATTTTTGGAAATGTACCACCGGAATGACTGGCTCGATAACCGAACCAGTCATTCCAGTGGTACATTTTCAAAAATGCTCTTCTATTGGTTTGCAAACGGACATTTTCTTTGATAATTTAAGAATATAAAATTTAACAAATTTAAGGCTTAAAGGGATAATTATGTTAATAGAACCTATTTATAAATAGGAAATTAACAATATTTATATTCTACGAATTAAAAATTGTTCTTTATAATATCGCTAATGGATAGATACGGTCTCTTACTCGGGGATATGGCGTCATAATCAATTACACCAGGTGTAGCCTGACGGCACAATCAAAATATGTAATGAATGACGTATCTAGGTCCGTCATGATCTTCGTCAAGCGGAATTTAATGTTTTACCTATTTAATAAACACTCTTAAGTATTCTGAAACTAATATGACTGTCATATGCAGCAACAGGACCAAGTCAAATTAGTTTCCCACCAATCAACAGCCTACCTATATAGCCACATTGAATTTGGAATTCTAGGAACTCAGGAGTCAAAGTAGACCTCCGCGGCGGCGCGCCGCCGGTGGTTTATTTGCTTGTTTTGTTTGATAGGCTTATGTTGCGCGCACATCGCGAAAGGCGTCCCAGCTGATTTAGCCATATTCCTAGATCTGTTATTGATTTTTAAACGAATTTCAATATCTTTTCCAACCAATGTGGCAGTGTGTTACTTCACTAGGCCATAGTTCTTTGTGAACATATCCCTTCCCGTCTACGGCTTGTGAAAAGAATTCCACCGATTTCTTAGGAAAAGCTTAATCTTACCTAGTCGGTACGCAGACGCTTGTTAATCCAGCGCCATATGTGTGTGTATTCGTAGAAAACTGAGTAATTTATCAAGCAAGATTTGCAAACTGATTAAGAGGACGTCTGATCACAATAGAACTCGGCATATTGAGCTTCTTACGTGTAGATGTTAATTGAACTTTCCAGTTTTTTCACCCATCACATGACGTCAGATTCAACTACCTGACGTGATGAATGACGTCATAATCGATGACGTCATCATAGTGCCATGAATTGCGTAGATAAGTTCGTCAAGAAGGCATAATTCATAAATCCATTTCCTCTCTCAATCAACTGAAGTCACAATCAACTACGCGACGTGTATGCTGACGTCATAATCATGACGTCGTGAATGATTCGATTAACCCATAGGCAGCAACAGCAACCAATCAAATTAGTTTCAAAACATTCACAGCTTACCTGCATAGATTTCTAGAAATTGATAGTCATTAAGTTCAGAGATCGATCGATCCCAACATGAGCGAGCGGTGGGTGGAGCTTCGATAGCGATGGGCGGGGCATAGCAAAAACTGGAGAGGTCCATTGGTGACGGACTATGTATGCGTTGTTGTACGAATAGTATGTCTTTACTATTTAATAAACATGCTGTTTAATATTTTGAAATTAATTTGACCATGCGCTATTTCTGCCATAGGCAACAACAGTACCGTAGCTTTGCGCGGACCTTGCTCTAACCACTTTGATAGGTGAGGAGCCATAGCGCCTCCTGTTGTTCGGCATCTTCACAATGAGTGGGTCTGCAGCGCAGCGTTCAGCTCTGTTTATATTCTTGACAACTATTACATTGGTCGGTGATGTTTTAAAGGATAACTAACCTCATCTCTTGATTATCTATTCAGGTGATCTAATATGCCACGCATAAATTATGCAGGTAATTTTAAGCTTTTTATCGTGCCTGCTAAAGAAAGATAGTAGCTTTAGTAGCTAAATGTTGGTACTTTTCTACACCCTATGATAGCTGTCATGATTTACTTTTCACCCACTCAGAAAAAATCTAGTGTACCTGCCTCGGTATATACGCTCAGTCATAGAGGTGCCAGCTATTGTTTGACACTGTGGTATAAAAGTAACCATACAGGTAACCTGTTGAATATTTTGAAACTAATTTGACTGGAAGTTGGTGCTGCATTCCAATTGCCAAAGGGTTTAAAGAACACAAACAACTTCCACTCAAATTAGTTCCAAAATATTCAACATGTTGGATTACATAATAAAGACCGTAATGCATTGGCACGTACATGGCATCACACATTATCGCTTGAGGAGACCAAATGGCGGCGATCACTGTTCAACATTTACTTGATTTTAAAGCAGATAATTGTGATATAGAGAAGGGAATGTGACAGGAAATGAATGATATGCTATCTATATACCATAATCTATCGGTGCAATACAACATCTGAGATGTGATTAACATCCCTTTTTAAAGACATTTGATTAGTGTGAATTAAGCATCGTCTTGGATTTGAGTTTATGTCAGTGGTTGCTACCTGTTCCTCGAGAGTCATCCTGTAATACAGTTGGTGATGTTGTCATTGACGAGCCTCTATAGATCAAGATTCACTATACCGCATTGGTTGGTATGGCGCTTATGCGGGAGGCAACTGCGCTTCATATGAAGGCGGGTGACCACTGGTGCGTTTGGGTGTGTGCATCCGTATAAAACGAAGTCCTGAAGTAGTGACGTTGCGCTGATTTTACACATCACATAATCGTTTTGGTTGAGGACAGTTGTTGTGGCCTTATATCCTGTCTGTACCCTATGGTCTGCGCTCCGTCCTATCCGCGTTGTTCGGTGACGGCATGCGCGTTTGAAGGCAGCGAGTGTAGCAATGGCGTCCAGGATCACTGACGCCGTCACCGAGCTATCTCTTAAAATCGTCATCTTCTTAATGCTCGTGCTGCATACATAGTTTTGTTATGTTTAAACTTTTTATGACCGACTGGTTTATTTTGTCATTAGTATGGTGGTTTGTCTATTGTATTTTTTTTTTAGAATGCCGTAAAGGTAACCCATAAATGAAATTCATTCATGCATATCGTTAATTGCCTCTGGTTCACCTTATTTTTCATTTCGCCTGCTGAAGATAACGTTTAACCTTCAGACAAGATAGGAAAGATTATTCTGTATGATATATAGATATATTCTGTTGAATATTTTGAAACTAATTTGACTGGAAGATGTTGCTGCCATGGGAAGCAACAGCTTCCAGTCGGATTAGATTCAAGATAGCCACCAACTGTGTTGTATGCGTGTCTTCAAATTGATGTACTGAGATTCCAAAAGTTGCAGCGTCAATGCGTAAAGTATGCCGGATTGCATTCTCCCGCCTCCGTCACGCTTTGTGAAACTATAACAAAGTCTATATAACGCTGACTCAGTTACGAATTCTGTTTAAATTTCTGTCATTGATTCAATAGTATGTGTCTAACGAGTATACGGTTTATTTAAGCATAGTTTAGAAACTGATCCGAAATCACTTTCAAACAAATAAGCAATGAAGCATTGCCCAGAATTCATCTTCTCTAAAAGGTAGTAGGTCTTATTAGTAAGTACACGTCACAGTATTTACACTCCGACCTTTTAGCTAAGTTTACGAGCTAATAATATACAATTGTTTATTTTGCAGTCACGGATTTAAGAAACATCCGGATGTTATTTTGTAGATGCATGCACGTATACTGTGTAGGCCTACTCGTTTATACGCGGATGCTTAAACGTGATGTGCATACTAACAGACGTGGGTTGTGTGGGGGCAGGTGGGATGGGTGCAGTCGTGATGACGCGCATACGACAATACGTTTGTATACAGGCCTATATATGGTATGTACCATATGTATGCAAATCATGTATGAACTCCCAGTCAAATTAGTTTCAAAATATTCAACAGAATATTCCTTGTATTTTAAGGAATTTGTAGTTTGAGCGGGGTACATGGTTAATTCGCCTTTCCAGATGACGTCATAATCAGCTACGTGGTGTATATGATTACGTCATAATCATTACGTCATAAATGATTCTAATTTGCCCGTTTTTACCTCTTAATAGTCCGACACGGTGTACGAATTGTATGTCTCTACTATTTAATATTCATGCTGTCGAATATTTCGAAACTAATTTGACTGAACGTTGCTGCTGCCATAGGCAGCAACAGCGCCCAGTCAAATTAGTTCCAAAATATGCAATAGCTTACTTGTAGTTTTCTGGAAATTGATAGTCAGGGAGTTAAGAGATCGATCGATCCGAGCACGAGCAAGGTGTGGCTGGAACCTAGCTAGAGATGGGCGGGACATAGCTAAAAATGGAAAGGTTCATTACCTATTGTAAACCATTCTCATCAATTGTATCTATATCTGTTTTTGCATCCGTAGGATCACATGCGAACGCAGTGATTAAAGCTGAGCCAGACCACCATTTCCAACCAGGCGGTTACAGAGGAGCCTAAGAAAGTATGCTGAGTCGAGGAATGAGACGCCACCTGACGACAATATTGCTCACAATAGCATGGCTCAGGTTATGCCAATGTTTGATACATCAGTTCAAACCGGAAGCGGGTCTAGATGAGTCTTGGAGAAATAGCACACTCGACTTTATAACAAATATAATACGTACATTAGTGGCAATCGCCTTCCCGTTCACGCTTTGTAATTTACTTGGACTCGTTTTATTTTCGCTTTATCCAGAAATACCCGGATTTAAAACATCACCACTACTCGCGCCATTTATATGTTTGCGCGTGGTAACCCGTGGCAACTACGCTGACCTTGTCCAGGAGAACGTGGAGCGGAATCTGGAACTCTGTCACGCTGTAGGTTTAGAGAACTTTGTTATTGAAGTAGTTACTGACCAACCAGTGTTTTTAAAGAGATCCAATCACGTTAAAGAATTGGTGGTCCCTAAAGACTATACGACTAAGTCCGGGAGTCTGTTTAAGGCACGCGCTCTACAATATAGTTTGGAAACTGACATTAATATTCTGAATAATGAGGATTGGATAGTCCACATGGATGAAGAAACGCGTCTTACTGAAAGTTGTTTATATGGAATTGTAAATTTCATATCTGATGGTAAAAGCCAGTTTGGACAAGGCGCAATATACTATGCTAGTGGTGTGGTAGTAAACTGGGTGACTACTCTCATCGACAGTATTCGTGTTGCCGTGGATTATGGCGCATTGCGATTCTGCCTTAAAGTATTCCATAAGCCCGTCTTCAACTGGAAAGGATCATACGTAGTTGCTAACGTAGGCGCGGAGATAGACGTGTCGTTTGACCACGGTCCTGAAGGCTCGATCGCTGAGGACTGTTTCTTTGGTGCAGTTGCCATAGCTAAAGGATATCGCTTTGATTTCATAGATGGGCATATGTGTGAACAGAGTACGTTCACATTAATGGATTACGTGAGGCAAAGGAAGAGGTGGTTTAATGGTATACTACTCACAGTTTTAAGCTCAAAAATACAACTCCGTCACAAATTAGGTTTGATTCTGCTTATGATATGCGGTATCACCATGCCATTGACTGTTGTTCTCTTCCCTCTAACGACCATATACCCGTATCCCATGTCGACTATGTACGCGTATGTGATCTTCCCGACGATTGGCGCTACGTACCCATGCCTGTTCATAGTTGGAGCAGCTGTTTCACTCAATCACACCAAACATAGTTGGATGAAGTACCTGACGTGCCTCCTGGTGGTGCAGTTGCTTATTCCCCTGACATTAGTGCTAGAAAATCTGGCCGTCATCTCAGGCTGCTTCTCACGCAAGATGGGGAATTTTTACATTGTAGAAAAGAATATTCAGACAAAACAAAAAGCCAATTTAGGTTTTACAATCGTTTAGTAACGCCTTACGGCTTTATGTATAGTCCTTATATTGTGGTAATCGAGAGTTTGATAGAACACAGAGACTTCAACTCTACGTGCTGATTTGACATGAATCTGGTATACTTTATTTATAGTGAAATTATTTTTATAAAAAGAGGCCCTGTTGTATATAGTGTATTGACTATATGGACACAATACGTCTGTCTGACTGAGTTTTTGCAGATAACATATTGCAGGGGTGATATCTCTTGACATGCTGACTACTTTGAAAACTATTTCTCTGAAAGTTGTTGGTGGCTAGGCCTTCAACAACTTTCAGTCAAATTGTTTTCAAAACGTTCAGCCGATCCAGTGGCATTGCCCATTACGATTATTGTCTGGGGGGCTTGCAGCGACGAGACAGATAAAGAAGACGGACACGTAGTCCACGCGTGACAAGAGAAGCATCCATTTATAGCGATTCTCCGCCCATCTCTAGCTAAGATCCGGCCATCTCTAGTTAAGCTCCGCCCATTTTTACGCGTGCTAGAATCAATTTGAAACTGATTCTGAATTCCAGGAAGCTAGATTTCAGTAACTGCCTCTGCGGGTAAGATGTTGAGTATTTTGAAAATAATTTGACTGGGGATGTTGCTGTCTATTGCAGCAACAACTTCCAGTCAAAGTAGTTTCAAAATATTCAACGTATATTAGATATTTCATCAGACATACAATTAGTACAATTTTTTGACGGACCTCGATTTTCGTATCGGAGCTACCAGTACGTCATATTGATTGTGACGTCAGATAACGCGTAGTGCCATTGAGTATGGCGTCAGGTACTTGTGTGAGAGACCGGATCGCCCTAGTCACATCATGTGTGATATTTGGAGATCGCTAGGACAAATCCTTTGACTCGAAAAGTAATATGCCTAATGACGAACACAGTACATCTCAGAAATAACGAATATGTTGATCCACTCACACCTCGGTCGTGTTTGGATATATCGATCCTGATGACGCCCTGACTATCAATTTCCAGCAAACTACACACGTCTTCTTCTTTTCGTTCGCTGATCATACCGCCAGTCCTGTAAGTGACTATCGACATGATCATAAGCGTTGGATCCATGGTTTATTAGAGTGCGCCGTGCGGCCTGGAACCTCCGTCTTCAGCACTCAAGGTTTCTGTCAGGGTTACCTCACCCTTTAGTCGCCTCTTACGACACGCAGAGGATACGGAAGGTGTATTCTAAGCCCCACATACAGGGCAAACTACACACGTTAGCTGTTAAATATTTTGGGCGCCATCAACAGCGCCCAGTCTAATTAGTTTCAAAATATTCAACAGCATGTTTATTAAACAGTATAGACATACAATTCATGCGCACGACGTGTCGGACTATTACGCGTTAAAGACGGACTATATCAAATCACTCATGACGTTATGACTATGACGTCATCTAGTTGATTATGACGTCATATGATGGATGGATAAACTGGGAAAGCTCCATTCTACTAACACGTTTGATTTTTAGTGTTGTAAAGGTCCTAACTTATTTATTAGATTACTGTGTCCTGAAGGTAGCTTGCTTGAGAGTTGTTGTTGTGTCAGAACAAGGTTCTCGTGAAATTATCGGATTATTCATCAACTTAATTCTTTAATTGAGGAATCCGATCTGTCACTCAATTATCTGACGTCATAGGAAAATGGGTCAGATTTGTTTCAAACATATTTTATTGTCATTTAACAATTGGATTGAGTCACAAGTCAAACTGACTTAGATTCGACACCTAAAAGATGCGGTATGTTATAATTTTACATAATAATTTTACAATAAAATGCAATTGTATGTCTTTGATAGCTTTTACTAAACATGCATTTAAATATTTTGAAACTAACCCGACCGCGAGCCATTGTTGTAAAAAGGAATAGCTGTTAGCTGACGTCACAATCAAAGTAAAATTCTTTTTTTAAATAACTCGACCAGGAAAGACGCCGTGGTCTGTCACGAAAGTGTTTGAATTGTAGGCCCGGTGGCTTTGATAAACTTACACTTTAACCCTCTAACACTCATATCAGCAAAAAAATGATGAAACACTTTTTGAAAATTTACCACTGGAATGACTGGCTGGGTAACCGAGCCAGTCATTCCAGTGGTAAATTTTCAGAGTTCTTTTGGTCTGCAAATGGATTTTTGAGAAAATTGAAATTTTCCTGAATAAATTCAAGAGTTAAAGGATTGATAAACGTTCTGTTGAATATTTTGAAACTAACACCAGCGCCAGTCCAATTATTTTCAAAATATTCACCACATTACCTGTATCTTTACCATAAAATTAAGATTCTTGTACTTCATTGTTCAAAGTGGCAACATCGATTCAAACACGTGTTAAATGTGGGCGGAGCTTGGCTAGAAATGGGCGTGGTAGATATAGAAATGAATCCATCTGCAGTTCCGACGAGTCGGTACACACGCGTTCCTCAATAACGCGTGTTACTGGGCATGTACTGAGGCAATGGCTGGCCATATTGGCCTGGCATTCGTCCAATATCGGCCCAGTGACACGCATTATTAGGATTGGTGTTCCGTAGGTGATGTTTAAATCTGGATATTTTTGTTTCGATGACTAAGTTACAATGTTTCCAAAACCAAAGCAGAAACATGTTAGTTAGTAAAAAATGTTATCTTGACTATTTTGAACATAATTGGACTGGCAGCAATGTCTTCCAATCCAATGGACTATTTCAGTTTTAGCTATGCCGCGCCCATCACTAGCTAAGCTCCACCCACACTTCACCGTGTTTGGATTGATCGATCCCCGAATGCCCTGACTATCAATTTCCTGAAACTATACAGGTAAGCTGTTGAATATTTTGTATCTAATTTGAGAGAACTCATACGCGCATTTCCAGGAAAACCACCAATAATAACAAATAAGTTTGAGGGGGTCGGAATTTATGTATAAAAATTAGTATATATAACGGGACAATTATATTACACCAAAAATACTGCAAATTTCCAAATTTATGTATGTGTCGGAGGTAATGTATCTTTAAGCCTCTAAAAGTATACAATTTTAACAATGTTATTTCCACGCGTTCTTGTGTGAATTTGTGTCTTTAACAAATCCAACGGCGCCCAGTCAAATTAGTTTCAAAATATTCAACAGGATAATTATTAAATAGCAAAGGCATACAGTTCGTACAACAACGCATAGTCCGTCTTCAACTATGCGTTCGTGATGCACTTCTCTACGTCATTCATGACGTCATACTGACATCATTGATTATGATGTCATTCTATGCTTGACGTAGTTGATTATGACGTCATATGATGGGTAGATACAGTGGAAAGGCCCATTATGTTCAAAATATTCACCTGTACGTTTTACTTTGTTTTGGAAACATGTTAAGTTATCTCTCAGGTATACCCTTGCAACCTTTCGATTCTAAGGCAGCAACAGCGTCCAGTCAAATTAGTTTCAAAATATTCAACATCATGTTTATTAAATAGCAAAGAATTAGACATACAATTCATACAACGTGTTGAACCACTTGAGATTTCATGACGGTCTATATGGAACCCTTTGTGACGTAATGATTGCGACGTCATCATACACGCGCTGAGCTGATTATGACGTCATACGAGGTCAGATGATGGATGGATATCCTGGAAAGGTGAATTATTGTAGTTGTGAATTTTAATTAGCGGTAGGGGGCCTATGTAGCCGACCTATTCCTATTTCAACGTTATAATAAAAATAGCTTTATATTTCGTTTCATTACATTGAGATATACAATATAAAAGGGCTATACCTGATAGAGCTATGCATGTAATATATGCAACCATGTCCATAAAAGGCTTCCAGGGGGTCAATACTATCACTTTAACACCAATTCTTATATATATATATATATATATATATATATATATATATATATATATATATATATATAGATAGATAGATAGATATAGATATAGATATAGATAGATAGATAGATAGATAGATAGATAGATAGATAGATATAGATATATATATAGATATATATATAGATATATATATATATAGATATATATATATAGATATATATATATATATAGATATATATATATAGATATATATATATATAGATATATATATATAGATATATATATATATATAGATATATATATATATATATAGATATATATATATAGATATATATAGATATATATATAGATATATACATACACACACGGCTACTCAATATTCAAGAAGATGCAAATGGTATTTCATAAATATAGAAAATGTAAACACAAACCTAACGGTCGCCTGCATCTTCGTTTCGCCAAGAAACCAGAGTATTCGTTATTTAGATGTGGTTTGCGATTCATCTCTGGTCTTGTATAAACAAGAATTATTATTATGCAACTTATTTCAGTTCTTTCCGGTTGGATTGTTTCGTGAATATATTGCTTCCCTAAGTTGAAAACTCATACGCGTATTTCCAGGAAAACAACCAATGATAACAAATAAGTTTGGGGGGGTCGGAATTTATGTATAAAAATTAGTATATACAACGGGACAATTATATTACACCAAAAATACTGCAAATTTCCAAATTTATTTATGTGTCGGAGGTAATGTATCTTTTAAGCCTCTAAAAGTATACAATTTTATTTCCACGCGTTCTTGTGTGAATGTGTGCTTTTAATAAATCCAAATATCTGTGATATGTAATAACTTGAGACACACTCGTATATGCATTATGCCCGGCCCGTCAGTTAACCCTTAGGAAATACTATATTAGAAACTAATTTGACGTGGAGTTTTTCCTGTCAAATTACTTTCAAATTATTCAACAATATTCCTGCATCTATTTGTCTTGAAATTAAGACACTAGAATTCCAATTGCCTACACAAGAGTATTTTTTTTAATGTAGGCCTACCGTTGGAATGACTGGCTCGGTAACCGAGCCAGTCATTCTAGTGGTAAACTTTCAAAATATATTCTCTTCTTTGGGCCTGCAGAGAGACACTGGCCAAGTAAAAACTTTAATTTTCTTTAATATTACCCCTTTAACGGTCAAGCCGTCTAAAATTAAAATAACTTGAAAAATATTGACCATCGCAATGTTTAATTGATATATCAAGTAGTATTTTGAGCGCTTTGATGCGCTGTTGACACACGAGGGCTTAAACAAAAACTGGCTTACCCCTGTGGACCATGCAGACCCAGAATATCAATTTCAAAACGCCCATGCAGTTAAGCTGTTGAAGACTTTGAAACTAATATGGCTGTAATCTGACGTTGGCCTCGGCGGTATATTCCTCAGGTAAATTAATTTCAAAATACCGATTCTTTTCGTATCTGGTATTCTGGTTCAAACTGCTGAAAACAAGACCAGAGAAACTAAATCCGTACGAAGAAATCTTACAGTACTACCCAATAACACAGGTTGCTGGGATACTTATCTTTCCAGTACCAGCCCAGTAACCCGCGTTATCAGTGTACACGCGTAAATTTATACACTAAATTATACTTAAACTTATTTTATATGTGAATTTTATTGTGAAGTGTCTTGTAAAATAGAAAAGTATTACATTATATTTTAATAAACGTATTTTATTGTATTAAATTATCAATGCGTTTTCAATTCGCTGCCCGACATTCAGGCTTAATGAGTTAATAACTACAACACAGCTCAGAGATTACTTGTTTCCAAAACAACATAAAACGTCCTGTTTAATATTGTGTACACAATTGGGTTGGACGAAATGTCTTCCAGTCCAATTAGATTCAAAATATGTAACAAAACATTTATTGCTAACTAACATGTTTCAGTTTTTGTTTTGGAGACACGTAAAGTTATGTATGAGCGGTACTGTAATATAAGTGCGATAATATAAGCACATGTGTCGGTGATTCACGTGACCCGTTTTTACGCTCCAATGATCTTTTGAAAACGTCGTTGATGAAAGCTGCTTTTGGCTAAATGTGGAGCGTTGTATATTCCTACGAATGTTTGCAGAAACAATGCCTGCAATGGACCTTTCCATTTTTGTTTGCTATGCCCCGCCCATCTCTAGATAAGCTCCACCCACACATCGCTCGTGCTGGGATCGATCGTTCTCCTTCGATCAATACTCACCATTCTATTACTTCTGATACAGGTAGCCTGGATAGCTGGGCCCTAGGAGTATAGAATTAGTAAGCTTTACCGACTCCGGGAACCGGGTACTCGGCTTCCAACTGCCGAGTACCCGTTTGCCATGAAGCTCATTCTTGTTTGCATAGCAACAAAGAGACACATGATTTTTTTGCAGTTGGAAGTCTTGAGATTGTTTGAAGTCTTTTTTCTGTGTAATTGTGATAGCGTTGTGCGCTCGCTAAGGATATATTTGATTACCATGGATGCTGCCGATGATAACCAGGTTGTATATTTCCATGTTAATCCATAGTTAAAAGACTTAGGTCTTCAAAATTTCGTCTGTGTCGCATGTTCCAATTTCTAACCCCAAAGAATCTGGGACGTGTGTTAACAACGAAATATGCCAGATGATCGCCTTCCTTTAAACCCCAACAGCCGATCGGCAGATATGAAATTAGGTGTTAGCTTGACGGTGTTTTAACAGGAAAATCGGCTGCGTCGTTCTCCATAAGATCCGAGCGGGCGACGTCACACCGTGTTACTCGGATGTTTATGTGAAGAAAATGTTTCATTAATTCGCGCATCTGATTCTAGGTGCTGCGTACTTTAATTGGAACCAGAAAAACTTTGGAATTTTCAAGTTTTGCGTGTTATCACGATCTGTTTGCAATGATCAGTGGTTTCAAAATTCTTGATTTAGATGTGTGGTCTACGGTTTTACCATGTGCTACAGCAGTTTGTTTACATTTTGTTGTTTCTTCACATATCGTTTTGGCCTTCGTTAGGAGTATAATTTATATTTATTAGTAAATATACCACGAATGCTATGCGATATTATTCCTGGTTCCGTTATACATCCGTATTATTGCCCGCTTTGTTCTTGACGTCATAATCAATGCGATCTTTGCTGTAACGTTGCGGGGTGGGGTGCGGGAGGGTTAACAGTTAATTTATGGTCAAATATTTGAAAATTAATTGTCTGCCTTCCTTTTCTGTTTCGTTCCGCTTGCTTATTGTAGGTTTGTGCTTATTTATAGGCCAAGCCAGCCCCGCCATCATGTGACGAGTGCCACAAATTCGTAAGGGTTCTATTCAAAGACCATATCTGTTTCCGCTGTACTAAGTGTAATCTTGACAGTAGGTGTAACTTTTGCGCAGTGTGGTCCGTCGATATGATGCTTAAGTTCCTTGCCCAGAAGGACTTGGCAGGTTCTGACGCGGGGTCAGGCGGTCCGAAAGTAAATCATGGAGCGTCCGTTTCGGCCCTTGGGGGCGTTCCATGTCTGCAACTGGAGGTGGCGGAGATTGCACCGCCGGCGTGGTTTGGTCCTGCTATGCAAGGCTTCTTGCATAGCGTTCTGCCCACGCTGGTGTCGTCTCTGCTGCCAAAAGTTGTAGCGCAGTCTCTCCCCGTGTTTGATTCGGACCCTGTCCTTGGACAGGATTCTGGACTGGCCACCGAGGGAGCCGTCTCGTACGGCCCCCTGGCAGTCCCGTCAGGCTCCGGGCTGATGGGCTCTGTCTCTCTGCCGCCACCTCCGGGTGGTCCAGTAGCGGTGGCCGGTCCATCAGCTCCATGGTTTCCTCGTCTAGTGACGACTCTTCGGGGTCTGAAGATGAGGAAGCTGAGGAGAAGAGATTTCTGCGGCCTGTGATGCCATGGGTGGAGAGCATGGAGGTCGATTCCGTCCTGGACAGAACCGTCCTCCATCTGTCTGGCTTGGCGCAAGCCAGGGCAGTGGCTCCGCAGTGGCTCTGCCCGTGGTTGAGGTCACTCCGGTACCGGCCACCGGTCCCGTGATGGTTGGTTTGCGCCAACCGACATGGTGATGGGTGTGGATGGCCAGGCGTGGTACTCACCTATCTCGCCTGGTCAAGCGGTCAAACATGGGGTGCCGTTGGCGCCCCTGTTTGGCCACGGTTCTTCAACCGCTACGGGTCAGCACGGTTTTCCGTTCAGGCCTACTCCATGGACTGGTGTGTTCCATGGGGTGGCGGCGGAACCGTACGGTACCGGAGTTCCTGGCATATCAGCAATAGCTCCTAGCCGGGAGGCCGTTGCTGGTAGGGCCGTGAACATGTCAACGGGTGACGTGTTCACGGTAGTGTCTTCCTCGGAAACAGATTGGTCTGAGGCTCTGGCTTGGCTAGCCAGGGTAGACCCGTCCGTGGTTTCGACCACGGCCGAGGAGGATGCACCCCGTCCATCGGTCGCATCGATTAGGACGTGGATCTTGCCCGCAGCCTGGATCCAGTCTATTGGACTGGATCCAAGGTTTATGGAGTTGCTTGATGCTATTTATAGCAAACAACTCCTGACCAAGGGGCAGCTTCCTGCGGCCTCCAGGGAGGTGTGGGCGAGATGTCGTATTCCACGTGGGGGGGGGATACAACAGGTATGGTGTTGTTCCGTCGGTCACCGAGGATGACCGCTGGGCACTGGGTGTCCAGAGTGCTGAAGCGGGTGGCCCCGCCCTGGCACTGGTGGACAAAGCTCAGGTACACCATGTTGAAGTCCTGTCCCTATGTGATGGGAGGTGAGGGCAGCAATGACTGCTGTCAACCTGCCAACCACTCTTATCGCCTTCTTCAGTCGGTGTGGGATGAAGTGGGGGCAGGCCACCCTGTGCCACCTGTGGCGCTTTCATGCGCTAATGACGGCTTGGTGCTGTCTATGGACGTATTGGCAAGGGTACAGGCGCGTGTGTCTAAGTCCAGGAGGCAGATGGTCCTTGACCATATGCGTCCAGCTACTGCCATCAGGGAGAGTCTTCTTGGGACGCCCCTTACCGGCCCTAGCATCTTTGGTGGCCAAGCACAGGCCATCTTAGAGGACACGGCCAGCATCGCGCAGACTCGGTTGGCGGTTAATCTGCAGCTAGAGCTAGTGTGTCAAGCGCAGGCAAAAGGGGCTGTATCCAAGCAGCTGACCGTACAACCTTCTAAGAAACAAAAAAGCAGAAAAGCAAGGCAAAAGCTAAGCCTAGCGCTGCTTCTGCTTCTACTGAGTTTTCTCAGCTGCCTCAGGCGAAGATGGCCAAGAAGGTTGTGGAGGCCCCTACCCTCTCCAATGTTGCTCCTGATCGTCCGAGAGGCGGGAAGGGCAAGGGGAAGGGGAATGGGAAGGGGAAGTCCTCAAAGGGCGGAAAGATAGGGAGCGGGTCGTACCGGAGGGTACGAGGGCTCCCTTCGTATCTGCCTGGACCGCACCTGTGCAACGGCCAAGCCAAGACCAAAATGATTCTCACTGTCTCTCGTCAAGAGAGGGGGGAGCGGATCACGAGCCAGACACCCCCATTAGGCGTCGATGTGTCTATAGTGGGTGGAAGGCTCGTGCGTTTCGTCGAGGCTTGGCGAGGTGTGACATCAGACAGTCTGGTCCTGGGATGGTTATCCCAGGGGTACATGCCGGAGGGGTGGGACTTTCCACCAGAGAATCGGTCTTTGGCACCTGTCTGGAGTCCCGTTCCAAGGGAATCAGACAAGTTAGAAGCCATTCAAAACGAAGTGTCAGGTTTGCTTCTGAAGGGAGCAATAAAACCAGCAAACCGATACACTCCAGGCTTCTATTCAAACATGAATCAAGAGCACAGGGGGATGGAGACCCATACCCAATCTCAGGCCATTAAATTGGTTTATCCATACGCCTCGGTTTCAGATGGCAACTCCGAGGTCTGTAATGGCAGGATTGAGGAAGGGAATGTGGTGTGTATCGATCGATCTGAAAGATGCATATTTCCACATTCCAATGAACAGGAGTTGTCACAGGTTTCTGAGATTTGTGTTTTAGAATCAAGTATGGGAGTATATAGTTCTCCCGTTTGGCCTGTCGACAGCTCCGAGGGTTTTCACAAGAGTGGTCCTTGCGGTGACAGCGTTTCTCAGAAAAGAGAACGTGGCGCTACACACCTACATAGACGACTGGCTGCTCAAGGCAGACTCGGCAGCCAGGTTGAACGTGGATACTGCTCTGACTCTGAAGTTACTTTCAGATCTAGGCTGGATAGTCAACAAGGAGAAATCCGAGTTGACACCCACTCAACAGTTCGTTTATTTATGGATGCGATTTGATCTCGAGGAGGGCAGAATTTACTCGTCAGAGCCCAGAGTGGTGTCTCTGTTAGCCATCCTCAAGAGTTTTCGAGTGGGAAACCACATTCAGGCGAGGCGGTTCCTTCAGATGCTGGGCATGATGGTCTCCACGGAGCAGGTTATCCCGTACGCTGCTCTAATGCGAAGGCCTATCCAGTTGTATCTGATGTCTCTGTGGAAACAGAGAACAGAACCCCTGTCAAAACTGGTGCCAGTTTTGGAGCCGATAATATCGCATCTTCTATGGTGGAAACAGCGTCAGAATCTCCTATTAGGGGTTTCGCTGCACCTACCCCACCCCCAGCTGTCCGTCTACACGGATGCATCGCTGGAAGGGTGGGGTGCCTGCCTGGGAGAACACCAGGTCTCGGGCACATGGACTCTCCCGGAGAGTCAGCTGCATATCAATCTGTTGGAAATGATGGCAGTGGAACTGGCGTTGGAAGAGTTCCTTCCGATGATCAGGGGCAAGGTGATATTGATACGGTCGGACAATTCGACAGTAGTATCATATATAAATCGCCAAGGTGGGACCAGGTCGCCCACTCTGTGCATCAGGGTGTGGCACTTGATTCAATGGTGCAGGAATTACTCAGTTGTTTTGAAAGCAGCTCATATTCCTGGCCGATTGAACATTCTGGCGGATGCTTTGTCTCGCAGACAGAGAATCTTGCCAACAGAATGGTCCCTCAACCCTCCGGTTCTGCGACGGATCTTCGAGCATTGGGGCAAACCCAACGTGGACTTGTTCGCCACAAAGGAAAATGCTCAAATCATGACATATGTCTCGCCGATTCCAGATCCAAATGCCGTCGATACAGACGCTCTGGCGATAAGCTGGAGAGGGATGCACGCTTACGCGTACCCACCCACCATTCTTCTACCGAAGGTATTGGTGAAGGTCAGGGAGGAACCGTGTTTGGTCCTGCTAATAGCGCCGTATTGGCCGAGCAGGGCGTGGTTCACGGATCTTCTAGATCTGCTGGTGGAAAATTCTGTGCAGTTGCCCGAGATTCCGAACATAATCTCCCAGGCCAAGGGACGCTTCCTACACGAGCATCCCGAAATGTCCAAATTGACTGCGTGGGTGTTGTCAAACAACGTTCCACGTCGGAAGGCTTTTCTCGACAGGCTGCTAATTTCATCGCGGCTGCGAGGAGGTCAACCTTCAAGTCATATAACAACAAGGTTAACAGATTTGCAGACTGGTGTGAAGAAAAGGGTATTGATACCTTTCAATCCACTATTCAGCAAATAGCAGACTTTCTCTGTGAGCTGTTCTTTTCAGGACTAGCTCCCGTCACAGTGGCTGGATACAAGTCAGCTTTGGCATCAGTTATCCCTTGTCTAGCCAACAGGGATAGTCCAGAGGTGGCCCAGTTAAATGTGATGTTGAAGGGAATGAGCAATCTCCGCCCGAGACAACTGGTAGTCATTCCAGCCTGGAGTCAATCTTTAGTGCTTAATGTACTGGCCAAGCACCCTTTTGAACCGTTGCGTTCGGCTAGTCTAAAGCATTTGACTCTAAAGGCGGTCTTTCTATTGGCAGCTTCCTCAGCTAGAAGGCGCAGTGAGATCCATGCGCTTTCGGCAGAGAGGAACCGATTTATTGTTTCTGGAGAAGGTCTGCGTCTTCTGCCAAGAGCAGAGTTTATGTCAAAGAACCAATCTTTGAGATATCCCGGCAAACCGATCATTATACCGAAGTTAACTAGGTTTGATCGTGATGCCAGTGTCTGGTGCCCGGTCCGTGCTTTGACTAAGTACAAGAAACGGACTGACTCGTTACGGTCGAACGATAGACATCTGTGGATCTGCCATAATAAGCCTTATGGCGCCGCATCCATGGATACTATCTCTCGTTGGGTGGTCGAATGCATTCAGACTACTCACGAGATGGCGACTGGGCACCAGGTGCAGGGCGTAAGGGCACACGATGTCAGAGGAGTAGCCGCCCCGACCGCCCTTTACAATGGTGTTCCGTTAGAGGACATCATGGCCGTTGCACAATGGCACTGTGAGTCCTCATTCACGGATTACTATATGAGGGATGTGTCAGACTCAGCCAATCCACTCGCTTTAGCTGTTTTGAAACGATAGTTAGTAACCACACTGCTTTTCCCCTTTTTTCACTGTGGTAAGAAAAGAACCTAAAGCAGGCATGGTCAGGCAAGAGGATGTCAACCAGATTGTGTCACTGATGGCCGAACCGGTGAATGGTTGGAGGCGGTACGTCTGAAGTCCTATTATCATAAGGTAATTCAATAAGTGAGAGTTTTTTGTATTATGTATATGTATCATGTTCATTCATCTTATATATTCATGCTCATTCCCAGGCTAATACATGGAATATGCAGGGAGTAGTTAACCCTCTTGGCATATTGGTGTTTTCAGGCGAGATATATGTTCGTTAGTTCTCTCCCTTTTCTTAGGAGGAAAAAGGGGGTGGGGGGCTGTGACGCGAATGTGATTCGGTTCCGTGAACTTGACGGTCCTTTTAGGTCTCCGTTAGTCAAGTTTGAAGTCTAAAATCTTTCTCCAAGGGGCAAAATTAGCATTTATGGCTTGCCCCTTCCCACCAGGTTACTGATCAAATCTGGTGTATATCAGAAGTAACAGAATGGTGAGTATTGATCGAAGGAGAATGCAGGAAATGTCAATTTCCCTTTCTCCGAGATCTAACAATACTCACCATTCTGTTACGGACCCAGCCTCCCAGCCCCACGGAGGCAAGCCATAGTTTTCTCTTGTTTGGTGGCTATGCAAACAATATGAGCTCTATGGTAAACGGGTACTCGGCAGTTGGGAGCCGAGTACCCGGTTCCCAGGAGTCGGTAAAGCTTTCTAAGTCTATAATACTAGAGCCGCTGTCAGGGCCAGCTGTATATCAGAAGTAACAGAATGGTGAGTATTGTTAGATCTCGGAGAAAGGGAAATTGACATTTCCTGCAATCTCCGACCGAGACAACCGGTAGTCACTCCAGGCTGGAGTCTATCTTTAATGCTTAATATACTGGCCAAGCACCCTTTCGAAACGTTGCGTTCAGTTAGTCTAAAGCATTTGACTCTAAAGGCAGTCTTTCTATTGGCAGCTTCCTCAGCTAGAAAGTGCAGTGAGATCCATGCACTTTCAGCAGAGAAGGACCGATTTATTGTCTCCAGAGAGGGTCTGCATCTATTGCCAAGAGCAGAGTTTTTGTCAAAGAATCAATCTTTGAGATATCCCAGCAAACCGATCATTATACCGAAACTAACTAGGTTTGATCGTGATTCCAGTGTCTGGTGCCCAGTCCGTGCTTTGCGTAAGTACAAAAAACGGACAGACTCGTTACGGTCGAATGATAGACATCTGTGGATCTACCATAAGAAGCCATATGGCAGCACATCCATGGATTCTATCTCTCGCTGGGTAGTCGAATGCATTCAGACTACCCATGAGATTGCGACTTGGCACCAGGTGTAATTCGCAAGGGCACACAATGTGAGAGGAATAGCTGCCTCGACCGCCCTTTACAATGGTGTTCCATTAGAGGACATCATGGCTGTTGCACAATGGCACTGTGAGTCCTCTTTCATGGATTACTATATGAGGGATGTGTCAGACTCCGCCAATCCACTCGCTTTAGCTGTTTTGAAACGATAGTTATGCGACCACACTGCTCTTCTCCATTTTTTGGCAATTGCAAGAGAGATTTAAGAAGCAGACATGGTCGAGCGAGAGGATGTCAACCAGATTGTGTCACTGATGAGTGGACGAGTGAATGGTTGGAGGCTCAATGTCTGAAATCCAAATATCATGAGGTAATTCAAGATTGAGAGTTTTTTGTATTATGTTTATATATTATGTTCATTCATCTTATATATTCATGCTCATTCCCAGGCTAATATATGGAAAGAGCAGTTAACCCTCTTGGCATATTTGCTTCAGGCGAGATGCATGTTCGTGAGTTCTCTTCCTTTTCTTAGGAGAAAAAAGGGTGGGGTGGGGCCGTGATGCGAATGTGATTTGGTTCCGTTAATTTGATGGTCCTTTTAGGTCTCCATCAATCAAATTTATGTCTAAGCTCTTTCCCCAAGCGGCAAAAGTAGCAATTAATGGATTGCCCTTTCCTACCAGGTTACTGTCTTAATCTGGTGTATATCAGAAGTAATAGAATGGTGAGTATTGATCGAAGGAGAATGAAGGAAATTTCAATTTCCCTTTCTCCGAGATCTAACAGTACTCACCATTCTATTACGGACCCAGCCTCGCAGCCCCACGGAGGCAAGCCATGGGTATCTCTCATTTGGTGGCTATGCAAACAATATGAGCTTCATGGCAAACGGGTACTCGGCAGTTGGGAGCCGGGTACCCGGTTCCAGGAGTCGGTAAAGCTTACTAAGTCTATAGTCCTAGGGCCCAGCTATCCAGGCTAGCTGTATCAGAACTAATAGAATGGTGAGTATTGTTAGATCTCGGAGAAAGGGAAATTGAAATTTCCTTCATTCTAATACTGAATATAGCAAATTGTTGGCATTTGACAACTGTCCGTGGCTACTAAATTGAATATTACGAAATTAATACGTGGTAGAAATCTCAAGATTCGTTAGCGTATTTATATCCCTATCTAACCATATGGCTGAAATTATGTAGCCACACATATTGCAGACGGTAGAGTATTGGAAATCGCAGATCCACCAACATCGGAACAAATTTATGCGATAAAATCGCATACTACGAAAATACTTCACTTTCGAATTCTTTTAAATTCCGAATGTAACTAGCATATTCCAACTCCTATATGTATATGTGAGCGAAGTTCTGGAACCGACCATATTACGGAAAGTAGGGTACCGAAAACCATGAATACACCATCATTTAAGCTAAATTTTGCGTATTAAAATTACTTCATCTAGAATTCGTTAGATTCGGAATATAACTAGCATATTAAAGCTCAAGTCTATGTGGGGTAAATTATTGGGCTGAACAAACTACAGACACTAGGGCACCGAAAACTGTGGTGATTTATTAATACAATGAACCTTTCCAGTTTAGCTATGCCCCGCCCATCTCTAGCTAAACTCCACCCATACCACTCTCGAGTTGGGATCGATGGATTTCTGAACTTCTAGACGATAAATTTCAAAAAACACTACAGGGAATCCGTGGAATATTTTGACACTAAATTGACTGTGTCCTGTTGCTGCCTATGGCAGCAACAGCGGCCAGTCAAATTACTTTCAAAATATTCAACAGCATTTTTATTAAATAACAAAAACATACAATTCGTACAACGTTTCAGATTATTAAGCATTTAAGATGGACTAAATCGAGTCAGTCATGATGTCATTATTGTGACGTTATCCTACGCGTCACTTAATTAATTACGACGTCATATGACGTAATATGACGGATAGACAACCTGAAAAAGCCCATTAGCAAGTGGTGTTAATTACCCTCGCTCCGTCAGAGGATGAGTGTATTGTATTCGGGTCTACGTGCGTTCGAGATGGCAAGGGGCTACAATCTATGATTGGCCTTGTTAAAATATGTGACCTATAAATACGGGTGCTCTCTTAATACAAGTGGTCCATATTGTGTGGACCCCGCATTAACAAGTGGTATTAGCCCTGTAATGCTCAATTTGCTCATGCCAATTTCAATAGAGATCCATTTCTAGGTATGCCACGCCTATTTCTAGCTAAGCTCCACCCCTTTTTACGTGTTGGAATCGATGTATATATATACGCTGAATATTGAATTCCCAGACTTCCAATTTCAAGGTAACTATACAGGTAAGCTGATGACTATTTTGAAACTAATTTGACTGGGTGCAACGAAAACCGTGAATCGGCCTAAATTTGAGCCGAAATTATTTCATGGTAGATAGTTTTAAATATCACTACTCCGTAAGCGTATGCCTGTACTTATCTAAACATATGGGTGACATTCTGGGGGCAGAACCCATTATGAGCGATATGCCAGGACATACCGACACCTATCTGAATGTGGTGAATGTGAACCAACCATATTATAATGCGGACATACGGCGAATATGTAACTACCTACGATGAGATTACTTGATGGTAGAATTGTGCAAAAGCACTAGCTCATATTGAGTTATATACATCCATATATAAAAAAACATTACAAATCGAGAACAGACATTCTGATACCGAATATAGTAAATTGTTGGCATTTTACAACTGTCGGTGGCTACTAAATTGAATATTACGAAATTACTACGTGGTAGAAAACTCAGGATTCATTAGCGTGTTCATATCGCTGTCTAACCATATCGGTGAAATTATGTGGCCAAACCTATTGCAGACAGGTAATAGTAGGGCATTGAAAACCCGCAGATCTGCCAAAAGTGAAACGAATTTACGCGATGAAATCGTATACTACGAAATTAATTCACTGTCGAATTTATAACTATCGTATTCAAATCCCTCTACGTCTCTGTGAGCGAAGTTCTGGGCCCGACCATACTACATACAGACAGTAGGGCACCGAAAAGCACGAAAACCACAACACCTAAGCCAATTTTTGCCTAATAAAAGTATTTCATCTAGAATTTGATAAATTCGGAATATACCTAGTATATTAAGACTCAAGTCTATGTAGGTAAAATTACGGTGCTCAACATACTACAGACAATAGGGCACTGAAAACCTTGAATCACCGGAGATTTAGCAAAGTTTCGGTATGAAATTGTGCACTACGAAAATACTTCATGGTAAACATTTTTTTAACCTCAATCCATTACTTCACTAGCGTATTGATATACCTATCCAACTATATGGTTGAAATTTTGTGGCCGAATTTAGTGTAGACGTTCTTAACTTAGCACATGCATAGGCCTACACTCTCGGTCGATTTCTGTATTCAACAATCTGCTACAATATTATTGACAGCAGTTTTGACTGGAAATTTGGAACATTGGTAGTCTATCAATACTGCTACATAATTGCATTGACCCTACATGGATTTATTCCCACGGATGGTTTAAATACAAAAGGATACTACTGATAATCACACATTCATTATTCGTTCATATCCCGCGAGTTCTCTTTCGATACGAGATCGAGATATGTATCTCGTATGTAGGGGCCTATTGAGTAGCCATTGACGTAGTGATTTCACGATCCACAGTGTTGCTTTTACAGTCCGCTACAGAGATAGACTGGGTCCTGGTCTGTCTGGTATCCGAAGTTGAGTCTGAGTAACATTCTAGTCGTTGTGATAACGTAAGAAGATGACCGGTCATTACATTAGAGGTGTAGTTTGGAAGAAGCCGGGCCTTTATTTTTAGATGGATCCATTATTGTTAGCGAACTCTGTCTACTTTTTCGCCCTCTACAATATTATTATGCATGTTTCTCTTTTGAAATTTACCACACACATAGTACGCCTCAAGACTGTCTGTAACAAGTCTGTAATTGTTACCCTATCTCGAATGTAACGAATGTGAATCATACTATAATACAATACGGGAAAGGTTAAACAGACATAGTACATCAACATCGTCCTCATAATTTATTAACCCTGTATTACCTAAATTGAGTCAAGAATATTAAAATAAAATTTGCTTATTGACTAACTATGTGTAGGCCAATAGACGACTGTTTTGAAGAGTTACTATTGGAATGACTGATTTCAGTGGTGAATTTTCAAAAACTATCTTCTCTTGACCTGCAAATTAACATCCTCTAGATCACTGTATGGCGGGTTTTGGCGGTCTCCTCATGAAAGGGTTAAAATACAATACGAGAAGATAATAGGCTTACATGGACAGTCGTTGCCGTTGCAATACTTAATACAGGTCTATGATAGCAACAAGTAGGTGGGTAGGGTGGGGTGGGCTACCAGTCATTAAATTATTAAAAAGATATTCGTATAGTTGTCTTTATCTGAAATATTGAAATTCCGCTGTTAAACATTCTAAAGAATTTTGTTAGAAAAACACACAATTGTGCCCAAGTAAGTCACATCTTGGTGGCGGTTGCTTGAAATGACTTCCATAGGCCTAACGTTAGTCAATCAGTCACTGAATCCGGATTGTTTATTAATACATTAATACCGCGCTCGTGTTGGTATCGATGGATCTTTGAGCTTCTTGACTATCAATTTCCAGAAAACTATACCGGTAAGGTGTTGACTATTTTGAAACCAATTTGACTGGGTGCTGTTGCTGCTTGTGGCAGTAACATCGCCCAGTCAAATTAGTTTCAAAATATTCACCAGCATGTTTTGTAAATAGCAAAGACATACAATTCGTACAACGTGTCGGACTATTAAGCATTTAAGATGGACTAAATCGAGTTAGACATGACGTCATGATTTTGACGTCATCCTATACGTCATGTCGTTGATTATGACATCATATGACGTAATATGATGGATAGACAATATGAAAATGCCCATTAGCAAGTGGTATTAATTATCCTCACTCCATCAGAGGACGAGTATATTGTATTCAGGGCGCCAATCTATGATTGCCTTGTTAAAATATGGGTGGTCTCTTAATACAAGTGGTCTATATTGTGTGGGCCACACATTACCAAGTGGTATTAGCCATGTAATTCTTAATTTGCTCATGCCGATTTAAATAGAGATCTATTTCTAGGCATGCCACGCCTATTTCTAGCTAAGCGCCACCCCTGTTTTGCGTGTTGGATTCGATGTATATATATACGCTGAATAATGAATTCCCAGACCTCCAATTTCAAGGTAACTATACAGGTAAGCTGATGACTATTTTGAAACTAATTTAACTGGGTGCTTTTTAAGGTTTGCTGCCTCTGGCCGCAACAACACCAGGTCAAATTAGTTTCAAAATATTCAACACGATGTTGATTAAACAGTAAAGACATACAATTTGTACACTTGCTGGACTATTCAATGTTCATGACTGAGCTCGATATGCCATTCATTTACACATTTTGTATTATGACGTCAGCCTGTATATGACGTAATTGATTATGACGTCATATCCTTCAGTTACAGATCGAACCCGGCTATTATCATAGAAAATGACTGTTGAACAAATAGCAAAGACATACAATTCGAACCGCGTCTAGTCCAATTAGTTTTAATATATTCATCAGCATGTTGATTAAATAGTAAAGATGTGCAATTCGCATACTTGCCTGGCTATTCAATGTTTCTGGTGGAGCTAGATACGTCATTCATTACACACTTTGATTGTGACGTCCAGCTACATCTGACCTACATAATTATGATGTCATATACTGCGGAAACAGACCAGAAAAATCCATTATCATAGAAAATGTTCTATGTCTAATTGCCGTCCAAGAGACCATTGTGGTTTTTCTTTTGCAATTTACTACTGGAATTATAGGATCGGTTATCCAACCAGTCATTCCAGTGATAAACTTTCAAAACGAGTTCTCCAGCGAGTAGCTAATGCAAATGAACTTTTCTCACGATCACCGCAAGAAGCCATTTGTGATCAGTTTGATAGAGTGCTAAAGTGGTCATATAAGAGACGCCGCGAGTTGGCGTGTGCTTGAGTACTTTCATCTGCAGAAGGAATGATAAACATGTTTTGTACGCAGTCCTCCAGCAAAAAAAGAGTACTTATTTAGTGTAGTTATTTGGAGTTCCGTTGGTTGTTTATTAAAATAATTAAGCGGTCATCGCAGCGCAAACTCTATTACAGTCGGACCAGAACAAATAAGAGAACTCGCCATGAATCACGCGCATGAAGATAATAATTATGAGATATCCAGCAATCTAGAAATAGAGCTGTATCTTCGCGTCGAGAATTATTAAATCCCGTATCGATGGAGATCTCGCGAGAGACAGCCCCACAATCCCCTGCGCGAAATGGCGGCGCCTATAGGCAATTCTAGACAGCAATAAATAGAAGCGTGCCCGTGGAGCGGGCACGCAATTAGGCCGGATTTACAAGTCGAACTTCTCTTGGGCCGTGTCGGCTAAATCTGCCTGAAAATAACAGTCTACTATATAAATCAATCAGTCGTCATTGGCGCGGCGTGACAGAAAGTTCAACTTATAAAACGGGCCTTAGTTGACGCCCCAAAGAAAACGTAGGTTCGAAACGAAAGTCGTCAAACCCGACAGTAACTGTCTTTGGTAAATTTACAATTTAATAAACGTCCTTGAATATTCTGGGCGGAACTGAGCTATAAATGGGCGGGTCATAGTCAGAAATAGATAGGCCAATTTACAGGGCTACATCACTAATAACGCAGGTTACTGGACGGGTATTGCCCTGATAATGGCCCAGTACCGGCCCAATAACCGGCGTTATCCTGGCCGAGGCACCTCTATATTAGTTTGTTCCGAATTCTTTGTTAAATCAAAACTTTGATATGATTCAAACCATATGGACTCACTTGACAGTAATTGCATTTTAATTTTCGTAAAATTGCATAGCTATCAAAGGCGTACATAAATTGTGTGTCGCATAAATGTTTCACAATCTCAATACATCGCCTATGATATTAACTCGGCAGTCCCAAAGATATATACAAAATGAACCTTGAGAGTTTTAGCTATGCCCCGCCAATCTCAAGCACCCACACCGCGCTCGTTTTGAAATCGATCGATCCCAGAAAACTATACAGGTAAGCTGTTGAATATTTTGAAACTAATTTGACGGGGTGATGTTGCTATTCAACAACATGCTTGTTAAATAGTAAAGACATACGATTCGTACAACATTGCTTAAACCCGTCACCAATTATGCGTTCGTGACGTACTTATCTACGTCATTCATGGTGTCGCTGATTATTACGTCATCGTACACGTCACGTAGTCCATTCATTTCCAACAATGGGAGGGCAAATTTGCCATACGCGTTATCTTCCTCTAGTTTGTCTGTTCGCCGTCTCACTGAGAAACCTAAGTGGCGTTGCCATTTACCCCGTAACTGACCATTTGACCGCGAACAACACAGACACGCGAGTCTTCGCACTTTCACCGCCATACTGTCAATTCAATTCAATTCAATTTATTTATTACTCCCAGACTTTATACAAAGTATGTGGGCAACATATTTACATTTATATAGATATACTAGCGGTGTACAACTGTTCAAGTTATAGCAGTTGGGGTTTTTTTGTTAATTTTGTTGCTTTTTTTGTTTCAGCAATAACAGTACTACTGCTAGTAGAATTTGTAGTAGTAGTAGTCGTCGTCGTCGTCGTCGTCGTCGTCGTCGTCGTCATCGTCGTCGTCGTCGTCGTCGTCGTCGTTGTTGTTGCTGTTGTTCAGTACTAGGTCATGGATAAGTATACATTTTAGAGTGTCATAACTATTGCGACTAGTGTCTCTGATCTAATTGCATAGCACACCTCGGCATACAAAGCGCGAAAGATTATTCTATTTCTGCCCAAAGTGCTCTATAACCTTTGCAGCAAATTGGCAGAGTTTTCTTTGCAATGTCAAGTTGGGAGTCCACAATAGCTTTTCAAATTTATAGTAGTTTGGTCCTGTAGAGTAATAAGCGAGTATGAATAATTTACGGGATTCTTAAAAAAATTGACATAGAAACAAGTAATGGTATTCGTCACCAATATCATTATTATTGCATAATGGTCAAAGCTGCCCGATAGTTGGTGTCTATCAGTTCTAGCCATTGAAATAAAGCATACGTTGTTACCACTACTAGGCATACTTGTATTGCTACTGCAGCGAGCTAAAACGCTGTTTTGTCATCTCAGCTCTGTTGATTTGCCATTTCCTATAGAATATCGTCTTTTCCGAAAACGGGTAGCCGGGAGTATACCTTGAAATCTAAATTTCAAAATAAACGCCAGAAAACCGTTGAATGTTTAAAAGGTAATTTGACAGGAAATTCACAGGAAACTGCTCCCGCCTATGACAGCAACAGCGCCCAGTCAAAACAGTGTTAAATATTCAGTATAATATTTCTTACTTCATTTTTATTTGTACATGAAATTATTTAAAATAGACTCAGAATATATATATATATATGTGTGTGTGCGTGTGCGTGTGCGCGCGCACGTACGTGCGTGCGTGCGTGCGTGCGTGCGTGCGTGTGCATAACCTACAAATTTTAGCACTTAAAGAACGTCATATACTTTTATACGATGTGAGAAATAGTACGTTAGTCTTTATTAAACTAATTTGACTGCAAGCTGTTGCTGACTTAGTTTGCTGCGCATTTTGACTGAGAGGTGACTGAAAGCCAACGATACCTAAGAAAATAACGACTTTCAGTCAAATTCATATTTAAATACACAGATTTTTTATTTTCATGTATGACCAGCCAATCAGCGTCATGTAGAATGAAATACACTGAGCCAAAAATGTTTAGCAACAGTGAAGTTTTTTGTTGTATTAAAACTATGCGTCCATTTACAACCAAATTTGCAGGCATGTTTCGTCAATGTAATGTCTCGCTGATCATGAAGAAATGCAAATCATTTCTTGCATTTCTCGGCCGCACGCTTACTGCATGTGAAAAAACTTTTTTCATGCACTGGCCCACATTAGCGGGTAGCAAAAGCAAATAACGAACGTTAACTGAAAACGCTTAAAAGTTTACCCTAACGAACATGGGCCGCCGCCCAGGGCTACCCGAAAATCAGCGCCATGAAGCAATGGGAAGACTCGCTGCTGGGAAGAGCGTTCGCACTGTTGCTCGACATTTTAATGTTCACACCTCAACCATTTCCCGTCTCCGCCAACGTGAGCAGGAAACTGGACATGTTAATGACCGACCACGATCTGGCAGGCCGAGAGCAACAACACCACAAGAAGACCGCTACTTAGTGACGTCATCACGACGTCACAGGTTTGAGACTGCGCCGCGGCTGTCCCGTAATTTGTACACAGCTACCGGCACTACAGTGCATGTACAAACTGTACGAAGCAGACTCCATGATGCTGGACTGCATGCCCGTCGTCCACTTGTTGCTGTTCCGCTAACAGAGCGTCACATCGAGAATCGGTTTGCATGGGCAAGAACTCATCAGCGATGGCGTGCTCAACAATGGAGCCACGTTTTGTTCAGTGATGAGTCGAGGTTTTGTGTGGATGTGGCGGATGGTAGGCAACGAGTTTGGCGACGTTTAGGAGAACGGTATGATGCAGCCAACATCATTCAGCACGACAGATTCGGTGGCGGCAGTGTCATGGCGTGGGCTGGAATCCATGAAAATGGCAAAACATATCTTATTGTGATTCGCGGAAATTTAACGGCTCAACGTTACTGTGAAGAAGTTGTCGCCCCTGTTGTCATCCCTTTTATGCAGCATCATGCAGATTTTATGTTCCAGCAGGACAACGCCTGTCCTCATTCAGCTGGGGTCACCAGTGATTTCCTTGAGGCTAACAACGTTCTGGTGTTGGACTGGTCAGCGCGATCACCGGACATGTCTCCTATCGAACACGTGTGGGACATTCTTGGCCGTATGGTGCGTGAGAACCATCCACATCGTCACAACGTGCGGGAGCTGGAAGCTGCACTGCTCCCGGAATGGGATGCAATTCCTCTTCGTGACATCAGGTGCTTAATTCGAAGCATGAGAAAGCGATGTACGGCGGCGGTTAATGAGCGCGGAGGTCACAACTGGTATTGACAGATCAGCATCATTTTTTTAATTGGACCCTTCCGTTGAATGATGCCGTGTTAAAGGCGCGATGCTATCATTACAGTAACAAGAGACTGTTGTTCAAATTGGAAAATGACCTATTCATTAAATAATATATTTGAATCAATTTATTGTTTTTGTTAGATAACATTTATACAGTAATATTCTCAGTGTTGCTAAACTGTTTAGGTTCAGTATAGATTGATGAGGTTGGAAGGGATTGCACATACAATTAAAATGTCCATTCTAATTAACCCTTAAAGATAGGTCGACCTAAAAATAGTTTTAGCTATAGCGCGCCAGCACGCGAATTTCCCGCTACAGGCAACGTATACGTGTATTTACATTACACAGTTATATGATGCTGATTGATGATTATTATGATGATGATTAATGATAATGATTGATGATGTTAATTGATGATGATTGATAACGCGCATGTTATGTTACAATATTAGGCCTACATGATGATGTATTCCCAACAATGAACTATACCAGCTCTACCCAGTCTACCGTAACGACACACATTATTTTCACACCTTTCCAATTTGGTGATATTTCCTGTATCGCCAGTGCTAGTTATGCAGTGACAACCGTGTATTGCCATACGCGTTATCTTCCTCTAGTTAGTATTTTCGCCACCAGCGAAGCTGTTGAATATTTTGAAACTATTTTAAAGCTTACTAGGAATATGATCTGGGCTAGGACGGAAAACGTCTAACCATTTTCAACCTCGACATCCCAATATCTCATATCGGGGTAACAAGTGAAATATTTTAAATTCAATCCTACTATAAGTTCGTGCGTTCACTGTAATCCATATGCTATTGTAATAGCCTGGATGTGACTAAAGTGAACATAGCACCTTTAAACCAAGTTAAAATCAAAATATTCAGCAACTAAATTCCTACATCGTAAATAATGTAAAGTACGATATGTACGGGATAAAAGGTTTAGTTCTTTTCTTTTCTTTCCATTCAAGCATGCCTACTAAGAATCATTCATGTACTAACCTGGAACGATATTTTCTGTATTAGCTAACTTATATTACGAAATCACTGGTCAGGTCAAATGTAGAGGCAATAACGGTTACCCTATTCACGCCCTCACCACCTCTTAATGATGTATATATCACGCCCCTCGAGGTAATACGGTAGAAACTGTTTGTAATGGATCCACGTTAGAGGGCCACACGGCGATAGCGCTTTAGGATAGGTTGACATAAGACCACATATCTTAATAACAAGTACACATATTGATGCAAGGCGTCAATGGTAAATAGCGTGCCCGGAGGTTATTATAATTCTGAGAATAAACTCAACTGTTTCATGAAAAAATGAAGTTATATAAAGGCATACAACTACAAGCCAGTTATGACAAAAATATACGCGGACAATAAACACAAAAGAAGGAATATTTCTTGCAAAAGGATATGGGCAGTATTAGCTATGGCAGCTTATGTTTTTGGTCAGTCCAACAATTTTTCCATCCATCCTTTTTCTCCAGGCCAAACTCCTTAACAGAGAGAGAGAGAGAGAGAGAGAGAGAGAGAGAGAGAGAGAGAGAGAGAGAGAGAGAGAGAGAGAGAGAGAGAGAGAGAGAGAGAGAGGAACAGACAAAATTAAGAGCAGCCAGTGATGAGAAAATTGCACTACTGCATCAACAGAGCATAACAGATCAAATGTGGGTCATTGGTATCAACAACTTGTAAAGATAAAGAAATCAACAGAACTGGCAGCACAGTCAGTAGAAAATCAGGGCAAGAAGCAGTACAGGCCCTGACACCCATTCAAACATATTAAAGAAAAACTGTAAAGAATATTTTACACCTAAATCTTGATACCTTCTTAAACAGACGTGAAGAGCTTATTACCCAGAAATATATTGGTGAAATATACACTGCAAGGCTAGTGAAATGCACAAAGCAAGTATATTTTTTATGCAATACAGGACCCCGATCTGTACCGCCAGATAACATTTTCAACAAAGTTAAGTGGCCAGGATAGAACCAATACCGTGAACCTAGTTTTCTCCAACGAAAATGATATAGTAGAAAACATTCTGAGTGAAGACCCAGTGGGAAACAGCCACGACATTGTGATCTGTTTCATTTAGCTATCATATCTATGTCACCTATTAAACGATATCTTTAGTGGAAACAGTGACACACTATTAAATAAAATATTTTTGCTCGACAAAAAGGCCAAAATCGGCCTCAACCATTGTAATGATGACGATCTTGTTGACCATATGTACAAATGTTAGGGTATTACCCTGATAAGTCAGGCTCTACCAGTACACGCGGCTAATAATATGGGATATATAGAAATATTTTCACATTACTATAATAAATATTTGGTGGTAGAATTATTACAATATTTCGCACAGCACGAGAACATAGTGAGTTCTACATGACCTTATGTTCGAAAACTGGCTACAAAGCATGTAGAGATATTCTGGTACCGAATATAGCACATTATTGGAATTTGACAATGGTGTGCCACTACTAAATTGCATATGACGAAATTACTGTATAGTAAACATTTTTTAAACCTTTGATACTTTATTAGCGTATTCATATACGTATCTAACCATATTGGTGAACTTCTGGGATCGAACCTATTGCAAACAGTGTGGTACAGAAAATCGCTGATCTGACAGAATTTGCGCCAATTTTCGGTATTGGATTGTGTACTATGAAATAACGTTCCTGTAGAATTTTTTTTTATTCGGAATACAACTAGCATATTTCCTATAAGTATTTGTGGGTGGAATTCTGGGGGTGAACGTATTGCAATGAAAACCATGAATTATCCTAAGCTTGAGCTTATTTACGTTATGAAATTTTTAAATCTCACTACGTCCTAAGCTTATGCCTATACCTAATATGGGTGATATTCTGGGCCGTGCCCATTATGAGCGATATGTCAAGACATATCGACACCTATCTGAATGTGGTGAATGTGAACCAACCATATTACAATGGGGCCATGTAGCGAATATGTAACCACATATTACCAAATTACTTGATGGTAGAATCGTGCAAAAGCGATAGCACATATTCAGTTGTATACAGCCATATGTAAAAAAATTATTACAAACCGAGAACTGAGATTCTAATACTGAATATAGTAAATTGTTGGCATTTGACAACTGTCCGTGGCTACTAAATTGAAGATTACGAAATTACTACGTGGTAGAAATCTCAAGATTCATTAGCGTATTCATATCCCTATCTAACCATATGGGTGAAATTATGTAGCCTCACATATTGCAGACGGTAGGGTATTGAAAACCACAGATCTGCCAACATTGGAACAAATTTTTGCGATGAAATCGCATACTACGAAAATACTTCGTATTCGAATTCTTTTAAATTCCCAATGTAACTAGCATATTCAAACCCCTATACGGCTATGTGAGCGAAGTTCTGGAACCGACCATATTACGGAAAGTAGGGCACCGAAAACCACGAATACACCATCATTTAAGCTAAATTTTGCGTATTAAAATTACTTCATCTAGAATGTGTTAGATTCGGAATATAACTAGCATATTAAAGCTCAAGTCTATGTGGGGTAAATTATGGGGCTGAACATACAACAGACAATAGGGCACCGAAAACTGTGGTGGTTTATTAATACAATGGACCATTCCAGTTTAGCTATGCCTTGCCCATCTCTAGCTAAACTCCACCCATACCACTCTCGAGTTGGGATCGATGGAATTCTGAACTACTAGACGATAAATTTCAAGAAAACTATACATGTAAGCCGTGGAATATTTTGACACTAAACTGACTGGGTCCTGTTGCTGCCTATGGCAGCAACAGCGGCCAGTTAAATTACTTTCAAAATATTCAACAGCATTTTTATTAAATAACAAAAACATACAATTCGTACAATGTGTCAGATTATTAAGCGTTTAAGATGGAATAAATCGAGTCAGTCATGACGTCATTATTATGATGTTATCCTACGCGTCACTTAATTAATTACGACGTCATATGACGTAATATGATGGATAAACTACCTGAAAAGGCCCATTAGCAAGTGGTATTAATTACCCTCTCTCCGTCAGAGGATGAGTGTATTGTATTCGGGTCTATGTGCGTTCGGGATGGCAAGGGTCTACAATCTATGATTGGCCTTGTTAAAATATGTGACCTATAAATACGGGTGCTCTCTTAATACAAGTGGTCCATATTGTGTGGATCACGCATTAACAAGTGGTATTAGCCCTGTAATGCTCAATTTGCTCATGCCAATTTCAATAGAGATCCATTTCTAGGTATGCCACGCCTATTTCTAGCTAAGATCCACCCCTTTTTGCGTGTCGGAGTCGATGTCTATATACACGCTGAATAATGAATTCCCAGACTTCCAATTTCAAGGTAACTATACAGATAAGCTGAGGACTATTTTGAAACTAATTTGACTGGGTGCAACGAAAACTATGAATCGGTCTAAATTTGAGCCGAAATTATTTCATGGTAGATAGTTTTAAATCTCACTACTCCGTAAGCGTATGCCTATACCTATCGAAACATATGGGTGACATCCTGGGGCCGAACCCATGATGACCGATATGCCAGGACATACCGACACCTATCTGAATGTGGTGAATGTGAACCAACCATATTATAATGGGGCCATACGGCGAATATGTAACTACATACGATGAGATTACTTGATGGTAGAATTGTGCAAAAGCACTAGCTCATATTGAGTTATACACATCCATATATAAAAAAAATTATTACAAATCGAGAACAGACATTCTGATACCGAATATAGTAAATTGTTGGCCTTTGACACCTGTTCGTGGCTACTAAATTGAATATTACGAAATTACTACGTGGTAGAAAACTCAAGATTCATTACCGTGTTCATATCGCTATCTAACCATATCGGTGAAATTATGTGGCCAAACCTATTGCAGGCAAGTAATTGTAGGGCATTGAAAACCCGCAGATCTGCCAAAATTGGAACGAATTTACTCGATGAAATCGCACACTACGAAATTACTTCACGGTAGAATTTTGTTAAATTCCCAATATAACTATCGTATTCAAATCCCTCTACGTCTATGGGAGAGAAGTTCTGGAGCCGACCATATTACATACAGACAGTACGGCACCGAAAAGCACGAAAACCCCAACATTTAAGCCAATTTTGCTAATAATATTATTTCATCTAGAATTTGTTAGATTCGGAATATACCTAGTATATTACTGCTCAAGTCTATGTAGCTGAACTTATGGGGCTAAACATAATACAGACAATAGGGCACTGAAAACTGTGAATCACCGGAGATTTAGCAAATTTTCGGTATGAAATTGTGCACTACGAAATTATTTCATGATAAAAAAGTTTTTAACCTCAATCCATTACTTCACTATCGTATTGATATACCTATCTAACTATATGGTTGAAATTCTGTGGCCGAATTTTCTGTAAACGTTCTTAACTTAGTACATGCATAGGCCTACACTTCGGTTGATTTCTGTATTCAACAATCTGCTACAATATTATTGACAGCAGTTTTGACAGGAAATTTGGAACATTGGTAGTCTATCAATACTGCTACATAATTGCATTGGCCCTACATGGATTTATTCCCACGGATGGATTAAAGACAAAAGAATACTACTGATAATCACACATCCATTATTCATTCGTATCCAGCGAGTTCTCTTTCGATACGAGATCGAGAAATGTATCTCGTATGTAGGGCCTATTGAGTAGCCATTGACGTAGCGATTTCACGATCCACAGTGTTGCTTTTACAGTCTGCTACGGAGATAGACCGGGTTCCGGTCTGTCTGCTATCCGAAGTTGAGTCTGTGTAACAGTCTAGTCGTTGTGATAACGTAAGAAGATGACCGGTCATTACATTAGAGGTGTAGTTTCGAAGAAGCCAAGCCTTTATTTTTAGATGGATCCATTATTGTTAGCGAACTTTGTCTACTTTTTCGCCCTCTACAAGATTATTATGCATGTTTTTCTTTTGAAATTTACCACACACATAGTACGCCTCAAAACTGTCTGTAACAAGTCTGTAATTTTTACCCTATCTCGAATGCAACGAATGTGAATCATACTATAATACAATACGGGAAAGGTTAAACAGACATAGTACATCATCATCGTCCTCATACTTTATTAACCCTGTATTACCTAAATTGAGTCAAGAATATTAAAAAAAAATTTGGTTATTGAGTGCCTATTTGCAGGCCAATAGACGACTGTTTTGAAGTGTTACTATTGGAATGACTGGCTCAATTATCGAGCCAGTCATTTCAGAGGTGAATTTTCAAAAACGATCTCTTGACCTGCAAATTAACATCTTCAAGATCACTGTAGAGGCCGGTTTTGGCGGTATCCTCATGAAAGGGTTAAAATACATTAAGAGAAGATGCTAGGCTTACATGGGCAGTTGCAATACGTAATACAGGTCTATGATAGCAACAAGTAGGTTGGTAGGGTGGGTGGGCTACCAGTCACAGTATTAAAAAGATATTCGTATAGTTGTCTTTATCTGAGATATTGAAATTTCGGTGTTAAACATTCTAAAGGATTTTGTTAGAAAAACACGCAATTGTGCCCAAGTAAGTCACATCAATTTGCTATGACTATTTCAATAGGGATTCATTTCTAGGTATGCAACGCCTATTTCTAGCCAAGCCCCACCCCTTTTTGCGTGTTGGAATCGATGTAAATATAAATAATGAATTCCCAGACTTCCAATTTCAAGGTAACTATACAGGTAAGCTGATGACTATTTTGAAACTAATTTGACTGGGTGCTTTTAAGGGTTTGCTGCCTCTGGCCGCAACAACGCCAGGTCAAATTAGTTTCAAAATATTCAACACGATGTTGATTAAACAGTAAAGACATACAATTCGTACACTTGCCGGACTATTCAATGCTCATGACTGAGCTCGATACGCCATTCATTTTCACATTTTGGATGTGACGTCAGCCTGTGTATGAAGCAATTGATTATGACGTTATATCCTTCAGTTACAGATCGAACCCAGCCATTATCATAGAAATGACTGTTGAATAAATAGCAAAGACATACAATTCGAGCAGCGTCTAGTCAAATTAGTTTCAAAATATTCAACAGCATGTTGATTAAATAGTAAATACGTGCAATTCGCATACTTGACTGGCTATTCAATGTTCCTGGTGGAGCTAGATACGTCATTCATGACACATTTTGATTGCGACGTCCAGCTACATCTGACATAAATAATTATGACGTCATATACAGAAAAATCCATTATCATGGAAAATGTCCTATGTCTAATTGCCGTCCAAGAGACCATTGTGGTTTTTCTTTTGCAATTTACTACTGTAATTATAGGATCGGTTATCCAACCAGTCATTCCAGTGGTAAACGTTCAAAACAAGTTCTCCGGCGAGTAGCTAATGCGGTCAGTTTGACAGAGTGCTAAAGTGGACATATAAGAGACGCCGCGAGTGGTCATGTACTTGAGTACTTTCATCTGCAGAAGGAATGATAAACATGTTTTGTACGCAGTCCTCCAGCAAAAGAATAGTACTTATTTAGAGTAGTTATTTGGAGCCCATCCACCCATCCATCCACCCACCCATTCATTCATTCACCCACTCATTCATTCATTTGCTGATTTTATGTATTTATTTCCACAACTCCATCAACACGTTCATCGACTTCCAATCCAAACAGTGGGGTCTCCGAGTGGCGTAAGGCCTGTGAATCAGTACCGACTTTAATTGACGGTGAGTTAAAGAAATCATAGCAGCGTGACGCCCTTTCGCACATGGCTGTTTTCAACGATATCTTTGACTTGAATATGATTTCAAACATTCAAATGTAAAAGGAAGTAACAAATAATTATCACAAAAATACAATCTTTGCAGATTCGTAATCTTGGCTATCCATACTTTCTGACACATAGCGTTATTAATTTTAAAGCTTTTGTTAAAGGTTATAAATTCATGGTCAAAGCAGAAAGATGCTCACATTTTCCTAGAATATTTGTGGATTTACCATATATTCCTATGGGAGGGAATATCACATACATATGATATAAAAAGGAAGTAACTTCTAGCTTATGATTTATGAAGATTATTATCATCCACATCAATTAATAGCTAATAAAATTTGCTTTCCGGGCATATGTGTTATTTTACAAACAAAATATAAATAGAATAGGAAAATAAGGATTCCTTGAACATCTCCTCTTTGTTATGTAGTAAATTTCTGACCAAGATAGGCGAGAAATCCTGCGCATGCGTACTTGACTTCCGCTGGCATTGTTGGTCATGATGACGTCATATGATGGATGAATAAAATGGAAAGGTCCATTGTTGCGACACATTTTCTCCACACCTTACAATATGTGGATCCACTTCTCAAATTAAGACTTCACATTCTGCTTTAAGTTTGTATCTGTAGTAGAGATCGAGAGCCTGAGACTTGTTGAAGGATGGAAAAAAATCCAGGTGTTAATGTCCTCGAGTCCGTGGCACAACAGAATGTGTATTAAATAGCAAAGCTATAGCAAAGCGAAGCTAAGGATTTCAGCTGAGGACAAGACACAGTGGACAGAAGCGAAGAAGGACTGATTGCAGCTGTAGGATGTTTCTACTACTACAGCTAGTTATTAGCTTATGCAATATCTGTATGAATGTAACAAATATCCTATTGAATATTTAGAAGATAATTTGACATGACAGCTGTGGGTAAAGGTTTCCAGTCAAATTTGTTTCACAATGCTTGTCAGCTTATCCAAGACCTGAACTAAGATTCTGGCACTTTAAGATTCAAATGTTTAAATGTTAACCTTGTCGGAGATCATCTTAGTCACACATGACTGAGTATGCAAGTATAGTCAGACTGAATGACAGGCGTTTCTATTCACAATGGTCGAACAGTAAACTAACCCATGCCACACAGACATATCAGTATTCATTATGTATTGATCTTGGTAAATGTCCATTTGCAATCCAACAAGATAACTCTTGAACATTTACAACTGGAATGTCTGACTCAATTACCGAGCCAGTCATTTCAGTCATAATTTTTCAAATATCTTCTCTTGTAATGCAAATGACCATTCAATAATCCAATCATGACAACTAACGGATTAAGAGATTTCTGAATGAATGGAGTTAACAACCTTATAGTCTGAGCAAGTGGAGATATATTACTAAGATCACACTAATTGCTTTGAAAGGATCTAGACAATTACAAAGCACTTGTTGAATATATTGTGCTCGAGTGACCACCTGTGTTTGGCGGCAAAAGTACTGTGGTTTTTTGAGACAGATGATCGTATGGATATTGTTAATTCTCCTGAAAATAAACATATTGATTACCACCGCAGCAACAACATTTAATCCAATTGTTACATTAACGCTTTGGTAAACCGGCCAAAAGCATCCTTTTCTGTGGTCTTTAGAAATGCTCATTTGAAGGCCAAAAGAAGAAAATCACGGAGCCAATATTCCAGGGGTCTTGTATGTACGGGAGATTATTTTAGAAACAAATTAAGAGAAATTTGTTGGCTTGCTAAGATATGAAATAAGTTAATAAATCACAGAGAATTAAGTTTATAATTTCTAGCAAAAGAAATTCCATTTATATAATTTAAGAAATACTTTGGTTGACTATTTGGAAATTAGTTTGACTGGGAGATGTGGCTGTAATTTTAAAGGAAGTCAAATGCATTTGAAAACTCAAATGCAAATGAAAACCTTATCATGCAAATGCAAATGATATTCAAATGGAAGTACAAATGCAAATGCGTCAGAAATTTCATAATTGCATTTAAATGCAAATGCAAATGCATGTCAATGCAAATGCATTTGCACTTGTACCTATGCATTGCATAGCACGTGTAGCGTAACACACTTGGAAAAAGAGTCCGTAAGATCGCCTACCGCACATGCGGGATAATTCAGGTAGGCCAAGCCCACTGTATTGTAGGTATGGAGCTGGCATCTCTTGTGTATATATATTCCCGTGTTCTCTAAATTGTTAATACGGATTCATTTCGCTCCATCTTTGGGTGAATCTTAAATCCCTCTGGAATCCAAATCTGCATCCTAAATTAAAATCGGATAAGAGATGTCGGAGATACCGTGTACTATAAAATAGGCATATGAGCAACATGCTCGCGCTAGATTAGACCCATAGTACCTATGATGTCATACCACGTGACTGCCTGGGTTTGCCTGGTTGTTACAAGCCGAGTGTGGATTGGCTGAGGCGGAGGGCTGAGGTTTTTTAATTGGGCAGCAAGGACCTTTATCGGACATAAAAATCAGACTGCTCCGCGAATCCTACGGGAGGCCCGAGCTCACCTGAAGCAAGCTGATGAAAATCCGTTATATTCGATAAGCTAGGGTGCTATGTGGCATTAATATCTGTCTCAAAAAATTCAGGTTAGGCTCCTTTGAAGAACCGCTAATTACAGCGGCATCCACTTAGCTTAATGGATTAGAGATTCGGCCTGACGGGTATCTGCGGAAACCAACCAGCCGTTCCTCGGAATATGGTGAAAACACACGTGTATAAATACACTCAATCACCTCCCAATACACATCGTTGTACCCAACTATTGTGCTGCTTTTATAGTTGAAATAAATAACCCCATGATGAGCTGCTTTCAATAAGTACAAAACCGCTCAAAGTCATAAAGCTCTTCATGAATGCAGGCAAACCCGAGTTCACACATATATATTTGTCTGACACAATAGGAGACAAATGATGAATATACATTAGTCTTGTGCGAGTAGAAGTGGAAGAGAAGAATCTTGGGCGCATTCCTCTGCAGTTCAAACGACATTTCAAGTTACTGTCTAGCAGGAGCATTACTTTCCAGTCTTGGAAGCTATGGATTCGCGGCTTCATCATTTGCATGAAAGTCAAGAAGCACTTGTGTGATGGCACATGCATCTCAATATGACTTTGTAACCACGCCAGTTTTGCAGCTCATAATGCCTTGCAAATACTTGCGAGCCTTCATATATCGCCAATGGCCACACATCATAATCTTAAACACAACATTTTACAGATATACTCTCTGTGATGGTAGTGCGGCAGCGCTGACCAATGTTTGGACATGCTCTACGACTGTAAGAGAATATCAAACCACCACACCCCAATCATTAGGATTTGCAGTACCAACATGCCAACACGCCAACACGCAAAGGGCGTCAAAGCACCAACCTGTTAAGTGTTTTTCAATCAGATATCCAAAATGGAATCTGCGGCCATTAAAGACGGAAAAGAACATACATGAGCTTAGCGGAGTGGATAAGACAGTGGAGAAGGTTGAAGAAAACTTATTATAGCTGTAAGTAGTTTATACTCCTTCCAGTCGCAGTCACTCATTGTCATATCATGAAATCACTAAGACAGGCTATCCACATGAAGCTGAATTGTAAGCTTTCCGTGGGAGAATACGAATATGAAAATGACCACATTTTGCCAAAACGAAATCATGACGCATCGTTTTCACGTAATATATGCACTGAAGAAAATCATAAGTTCAAAACTCTTCGAAATATGGCCCGGAGATGAAATATTAAAATCTTTCATGGGAGATAACTTTGGTGACTATAAGCAGATTTTACCATAACAAACTGATGACACGTCGTCTTCATGTAATGCATCCACTTAAAATAATTGTAATCATATATTCAAAACGCTTTGAAATATGGCCTGGACACATCTTTAATGAATTTTGGAATTATAGGGAGATAACTTTTGTGAATATGAACAGAGATTTCGGAAATGAATCAGGATACATCTTTATGAAATACATTCACTTATAAAAATTGTTATCCTAAAATCGAAATATGGCTTTGAAATATGGCCCGCACACGAAATGGACAGACGGATGGATGGACGACAGATGGAAGGACAGATGGACAAAGAGTGCCATCACATAATACGTCCCACTTAAAGCGGGGGTGTATAAAGATTAACCACTGTAGAGATGACTATGGCCCTTGCACTATTTAGCACTAAAAATTCACTATCCCGCATTACCTTCATACATTGGTAAATGGCCCACAGGATTTAAAGCCATAGATAACTTCGATTTATATAATTGACCACACATTTGACAAAATAGCCCATGTTTTCTAGAGGGAGTGCGTCTTTTGACGCTACTAAGTAACTGGCTGGGCAGAAACCTGCATTCCTCCAAGACACAGTTCCGTAAAGTTACTTGAGTGTATCAGACTCATCAGTCCACAGACGACGATCATTGTGCTAGAGATGCGGATCCTTGCTAATGGAAAAATGAAGTAGTTAGCACCCGCCTGTGAAGGCATGAAGATCAGCCTCCAACCCAGTGCATGGTTAGATCTGACGCAGATTTACCTCAATGGGTTCGCTCTGTTTAGCTAAACCCTACATATATAGGCCCAATATTTTGGTTCTATTTATGACACTGCTCATACGCCTAGTAGCTGCCCATCAGACAGCCATGATATTAGATGCTAAGTGAGGGACACTTCCGAGATGCACCATAGTACAATTGCTACCACATCGATCTGCTGAAAAAACATCTATGACCACCCTTCAACTGCGTGAGGACGTTGAGTCTGTCTGCCATTTCTATGGTATGGAGATGGTGGGGTAGGGTTATACCCATGGCGAGACACACATTCAGAACCAGATTCTCTGTGTAACATGTAAACACAGTAGAGTCTGCCACAACCACTTTAACATTCTACTGGAAGAGCTTTGCATGTGTACCTGGAAGAGACTATGGGTAACCTCAACATGTTGATGTGATGCAGGACGTGACTACGTGTTTGTTTGAGCGGCTCTATAGTTCTTCCGAATGTTCTTGTTCTAACTCGATAACAGTCTCTACATCAAAGCTGAAGATCATTATACTGCTGTCCGCATCTTTGTACCCCAGGTCTTATCTTCCTATGCCCCCAGGGATAGAGAGAGAAAGAGAGAGAGAGAGAGAGAGAGAGAGAGAGAGAGAGAGCAGTGGAAGCCGCTGATCACATGTAGGCAGCTGGTCCCACCATACTAGTTCTACAGTAATATGTCCGGCATTAGAAAAACACAATCTCCCTGAGAGCTGCCGTTCAGAGATCGGCAGCCCACACCACATCTACCATGCACGCTTTTAGTACCGAGTGGATCTTCCACTGGGGATGTGGCACTATTTACATACCAGGGGTCTTATCTGCCTATGCCTTAGGGGTAGAGAGTGGGGTGGTAGCCGTCCATCGCTGAACGGTGGTTTCCAGGTGTTGGTATTTTTGTTACTCCAGACCATACTCCTACTTTAGCAATTCAGTGTACATGTACTGAGCTGGTAGATCCGCCATGCTAATTCTACAATAGTATATTCAGTAGTAAAGTGATAGACCATCCCTCTGGGAGCTGTCGTTCAGCGATCAGCGGCTCCCACCGCATGCTTCTAGTGCCGAGTAGGTCTTCAACTGGGAGATGTGGTCTTAACTGTCTATGCATTCAGTGGTAGAGAGGGCGGTGGGAGCCGCCAATCGTTGAACGTCTTCTCCCAGAGGGAAGCTGTATCATTTTATTTCCTGGACATACTACTTGGGTGCTCTTGCATCGATATATATCTTACAGAATGCAATCATGTTGGTCACTGTTGGTGCCATAGCATGTCCAGTGGAACTTCATATATTCCTACATATACCACTGTTATGTTTTCTTTGTTGTTAAATAACTGATATCTATATATTGTAAGCTTACACCAACTAATCAAATCATAAACATTAATTAAACTTGTGCAAAATATCAACCAAGATATACTGTGCTAATCTTCAGGCTGAAATACTATGCACAAGTCACATTTTCTGCATAGCACCCCAGTGTGAGAATTAGGACAGCTAATGTTAGTTTGTGCAACATTATTTACATTGATAGCAATACTGATGGCAGCTGAAGCTGTTCAGGTAAGCATTTAACACAAAAGCTGACCAAAAAAGAAAATTTTTTAAAAATACATTCTACATTTAACACACATATCACCAAAAACTGCTTTGCAGTGCTTTATATAAATGTCTATTAACCAAATACACATTTCTATAAACCACTGCAGAAACAGTTTTTGGATGAATCTTGCAGACCAGTGAGACTACGTTTGCCAATAGCTAGTCCATGGTTTCTATTGCATCAAAATGCAACTTTGGTCCCCCAAAAGTAGTTGCAAAGGGTCCCAAGGACCACCAAGAAATCGTGTGCAACCATTAACCCTTAATATTCTCTATGATATGAAATGTATTCTGTTGAAAATTTTGAAATTAATTTGACTGGAAACTGTTGTTGCCTAAGGCAACAACAGCCAACAACGACAAGCCAACCAAATATCAAAATTTTCTAGTTTTGAGTTAAATACCAATTAATGTTATATTTTTGTACTTCAAATACCTACAACACCGAGAGGGGGGACCCAGAGATTTTACATTGGGACTCCCAGATAAGGTACTCAGGACCTCCAAAACATTTAATGTAATGAGAAACCATTATAATGGAAGATTTGTAAGAAAAATTAAAAAATAGAAAATATTCCTCCTGGTCTGCAAATATGATAAGATAAAAATTTTCTTCAATAAATTTGTGTTAGAGGGCTAACAATAGTTAGCTAATGCCGTATCTTCTTAGAACCAGGCTCAACCACCTTAGATGGTTTTGATCTCTTATTTGGCCTGTTCTTAATTGACGACTTAACATTTGCACACAGTTTCTGTTTAATGATCTGCTTAATAGCCTTTCTTGCCCGATCATGAATAGAAATTTGTTTTTTCTTAACCTGAGTTATATTTAACGCCTTAGATTTCAGTCTTATCTGCTCTGATTTCTCTTTTGAGGCCACTCTTATATCGTCCATACGATGTTTGCAAACTGTAGCACACATGTTTATCAACAGGATCATAGTGTATGTCGTCCCTGTGAAACACCTGAAGTTGTTTTCTTCTGCACTTTCAATTGATACCGGACAGTCTGAATTGCTGAATAAGCTTGAATTTTCAAACGGTTGGTCTTCTTATTGACTAGGTTGTTCATTTGACTAAATGATTGTTACACACGTGGACCAGTAAAAATACTCAGACATGCTTTAATAACTTTACTTAGTTTAGGATACTTATCATCTCGAAAAAGCATGGCCCACCACTTATCCACCCTAACAGGTTGATTAGAACTGTCAGAAACATCAGGCAGACAAGGGTCAAATTGCAACATGGATACCGCCTTGTCATAGTCAGCTTCTTCACAGTCTTTCAGAATTTTAGGAAAATGTCTCAATCTCTTTAAAAATCCTGCAATTGACAGAGTTCCCTTGGACTTTGGGGTCTATAGCTGATAGACATTGGAGAAGTTTGTTGGTTAGTGGAAACGTTGTCAGAATGTAATTACCTGGCTTTACATATGCTGCTAGCATCTTCTCTTGAAATTCACTGCTTAATAATGTTTGTTTAACCATGTTAGGGGTAGAGGAAGTGGATCTCGGAAATAAGTTCATGTGGTTCTTAGTTACTGCGTCTTTAGCCTTTTGTAAGGAGAGAAGTTTTGACGTATCAAATCCTACATACATATCTGACTGTTGATGATGAATACTAGAATCTGAAACAGCAAGAGCTTTTAGTTCTTTTCCAGATAATGGCTGTAAAACTTCATGTTTTATGAAGCATGCTAGGAAGTTCTTCACTAGCTCTAGCTGCTCATCATACAAGCGGTACATTATGGTACTAGTCTGCTCAAATTTCATAATGAAGGATTTAAACATAGGCAGTACCTCTGTGTACATGGTTAAATACAAAAGTGTCTTTTGTCTAACATAGAACAGTTTGTCAACTATCCTTCACTTTCTTGCCAATCCATCATCAGTTAACTTCTTAGACTTATGTTGATCAGCAATTTTATTCAGCTCTCTCTCTTACCAGACACAGAGACAGAGGCTACTGCCTCATTATAGATGTTTTCATATGTTATTTTGTCATCATATGTTCGCAACCATGTGTAATAAAACACTGTCAGAGTTGGTAACATTTCTAGAATTGCTAGAGAGGTGTCAAGAACAGATAGCCATCTATGGGGAATCCTCTGCTTTGGTGTATTGAACTTCGAGCCTACTATAGCGTATACCTCCTCACGGTTTTCTCTAGGATCTGGACTATAATCAAAGTCTGTATGAATATCATCTAACAGTTTCTCAAAATGGTGATCAAAATGTTCACAGAATGACTTAACAACGTTGTGAACATGGTGACACACATCACCATCAACATCTGATAGATGTGATGCAGCCTCGCGAAGTTTAGTTTCAAATCCCGTTTTCTTTCCACACATGTAATTTGTTGAATCTTAGAGATTGGAGATAAGATTTTCTAATGGTATTCCAGCATGTTCCAAAAGTTCCATCACTTTAGTAAACAATGTCTGAGCATTAACGACAGTCATTTACACAGAGGCGTAATGTTTTACAACAGTCTCATGTTCATTCCCGCTAAGATATGACACTAAAATGGTAAATACCTTTTCCTTATTATTACCATAGCATTCATCAACATTAAGCGAAAACTTACAGTACTTGAGATCTGACATCAAGCGTTTGTGATACGAATCTGCTATGTCATAGCACATTTTATAGGAAGTGGTGGTGGTTTCCATACTTACAGAGTCCAACACTTTCTTGTCTCTTAACATTTCCTTAGCATAATCCAACAATTGTTTTGACATTGTGAATGGTAGTGAATACTCTGCTAAGAAACCTAACCTCAGCATTAGATTTTCTGTCATAGAAATTGATATGTGGCCTTACCTCTGGCTTCCTAACACAAGAATCACTGCCTATGTTCTTAGGAGCTCCATATGGCAGATCACATGTAGAATTACAGCAACTTGCTGTAGTAGTTGGACCATCCACAGAACCAGTTTTCACAGTTGGACAGAACAATGTAGCTGGGGAAGTTTGATTTTTTTTAATTGTTTTCCAAGATTTCGTATGTGCTTTTGAACTCGCGTGTTACCGGAATATTTTTTTACCACCGGCACCATAGCTAATCTCCTTCATACCCCACATGTATCTAGCCTTGCCATCGATGTCAGTTTTCCTAACATAACCGAAATAATAGTCACCGTTATCATCCCTTTCCTGCAACCATTCCCATCGAAATTTGTTCTTTGCCACAACATCTATCGCAGAAATGTCATTTTGACTTGCAATTTCCATTTTCACGCATGTATTTAACAGACATTTCGAGATTTAAACTAAAAAACATGAAAACAACAGCACGGCCATTTGAAATTTTGCAAATCTCGTCTGTAGCGATATTCTCGCGTGATTTAAAGACCGCGTTCGATTACCACGACCGACCGAATATCGGATCTCCTCTGGTACACGTGTAGTATTGTAGATACAGCGGTCGTGTGAGGGAACCGATTTCGCGAGATTTTAACGGACGCAAACGAGTGAACCGGCAAATCTTGTCTGTATATTCTTACGTGATTTAGAGAGCGCACTCGATTGCCGTTAAAGTAAATGGACTATCGGATCTCTTTTCATACGCAGTAGGATTATAGCTATCGGAAAATCAGAGGGATTCGATTCCGTGAGATTTTAACGGAGGCAATCGAGTGAAACTTAAAATATCGGAATTCCACTAAAAATCGGAAAAATGGGATCTCTGGACTCACTGATGCATGAAAAGTATGTCACACTGACGTCACGCCGACCTAATTTTGTTTCGATGTGCACCGTAATCCCTAAGATTGCATCAACAGCGCATTAAAGCGCACAAAACACTATTCATTTCAATTAACCATTTAATTGCCAATATTTTGCAAGGAAATTTCTATTTTTGCAACCAAAGAGTATTTTTGTAAATTTATAATGAAAATTTACAAAGAAAAAATAGATTTCTGTTATCCTCCAAATGGGCATTCATCAACAGTGTAATGGTCAAGAAAATTCAAACTTCTTCTTAGCCAGTGTCAAATTGCAGACCAAGAAGAGTATTTTTGAAAACTTACCACTAGAATGACTAACGCGGTTACAGAGCCAGTCATTCCAGTGGTAAATTTTCAAAAACATTCTCTTACCCTGCAAATGGACATTTCTCAAGATCACTGCACAGATTGTTTTTTTGCGAACTTGACCATTAAAGGGTTAAGTTGACACAAGAGGGGTTAAGCTTGTCTACAACGCATATATACACCAAGTTTGATTGCTTTATATGGCAAACTCTTGAACTGACAGCCCGGAACAAGCTTTTGCTACTGACTGACTGACTGATTAACCGACTAACAAACTAAGGGCCATTTCAGTTTATTGAGCTGTTACCAGCAGCTGAAAATTAAATTTGTCTTTTCAGATAAAAAGTAAGACTGAACCCTAAAATTAGAAGTAGGAAAATTACGATTTATGTCAAAAACAGCAAAAGTAAGGTCACTGTGAAGCATGGTTGTGGTAGAAAATGTGAAGTCTATCCGCGGGAACTCTTTGAATCGAAACAGCGTAAAACTATTTTGTGGCGAATTTTACTATTTTATGGGAGATAACTCTGTTTGTTTAGCGTATAAATGTATGGACTGCATGGTAGCGCAAGCCTAATTGACATCTTGTAAGAACAGACAAATTTCTCAAGAATCTGGATCTTTGATTTTGAAAGAAGGGTTTTATCAAATTGCCATTTTTGTATAATCAACGTTATTAAATAGGGTGTGATGTCCGGCGTGGGTGCATGCGTGTGTATGTGTGTGTGAGTGGATGAAAAGTAAGACTGAACCCTAAAATTAGAAGTAGGAAAATTACGATTTATGTCAAAAAATAGCAAAAGTAAGGTCACTGTGAAGCATGGTTGTGGTAGAAAATGTGAAGTCTATCCGCGGGAACTCTTTGAATCGAAACAGCGGAAAACTATTTTGTGGCGAATTTTACTATTTTATGGGAGATAACTCTGTTTGTTAGCGTATAAATGTATGGACTGCATGGTAGCGCAAGCCTAATTGACATCTTGTAAGAACAGACAAATTTCTCAAGAATCTGGATCTTTGATTTGGAAAGAAGGGTTTTATCAAATTGCCATTTTTGTATAATCAACATTATTAAATAGGGTGTGATGTCCGGCTTGGGTGCACGCGTGCGTGCGTGCGTGCGTGCGTGTGTATGTGTGTGTGAGTGGCTGCGCGTGTACGCGCGTGCATGGGTACGTGTATGCGTGGTTATGGTCATTTAAATGAACCACGATATAACCATTGACAAAAGATTAAATTTAAAATAACAGTTTATTGAAATATACTAAATACTTTCTATTTTAAATCAATAACGTTTCTACAGTGAAAATGGTATATCGGTGCAGCGCACCAATATCAAATTGTGCGGTTTGCCAACGGTGCAGGACCAATTTTGAATTCAATAGTGGCCCACACATTAGTAAATGGTGTAGGGACTAACATTGAAATCGAATCAAGGCACCTGTTGGTCATCCGCGAGCGGACCAATGTTGAATTCATTATCAGCTCACACATTGGTCAACGGTGCAAAGACCAATATTGATTTCTATATTGACGCACCAGTTTGTCATTGGCCCAGAGGACAAACATAGATTTCTATATCAGCAAGAAAAGAGAAATCCCGTTTTCATTATGCCCTTTCATTTCTAGCTAAGCTCCACCCACACTTTGTCCGTGTTCGAATTGATTGATCCATGTACTCCTTGATCATCAACTTCAAGAAAACTATGCAGGTAAGCTATTGAATGTTTTGAAACTAGTTTGACAGGGCGCTACCTATGCCAGAAACAGCGACCAGTCAAATTAGTTTCAAAATATTCAACAGCCCGTTCATTAAATAGTAAAGACATTCAATTCGTATTACAACAGCACTTAGTCCGTCATCAATTAAGCATTCGTGACGTACTTCGCTACGTCATTTAGGACGTAGTTAATTATGACATCATCCTACATGCCACGTAGTTGATTATGACGTCATATGATTGGCTGAGAAACTGGAATCCTCAATTTGTCAACGACGCAGGAGGTCGATATCGATTTATAAATTTGCCGTAATATGAATCTGACAGTATCGACATATACAAATTTATGAGTACGTGATTGTAAGGTCCGAGCCTATTAACCCTTTAACCCGTACATTTTTTCAAGAAAATTCTAATTTTATCATAGAAAATGTCCATTTGCAGACCAAGATAAGATTATTTTTGAAAATGTATCACTGGAATGACTGGTTCGGTTATCGAGCCAATCATTCCAGTGATAAAATTTCATAATTTGGTCTTCGCTTGGTATGCAAATGGACATTTCTCAAGACCACAGCAGAAGCCATTTTTACTGATATGGGTGTTAAAGGGTTAATCATGAAATATATAGGGCCTAGGCGTTTGCTCAGGTGTTATATAAACTTGTATCTCCTCCATAGTTGTGAGAATAGAAGAGACGTTAAATGGATCGAAGCTATTGACGGACACGAATAAAACATGATAATTCTTTAAATTAAAGACGCATATTCACAGCAAAATTACCAAAAATAAAATTATTTAAATTGTATACCTGTACTTTTAGAGGCTTAACGTGTGGGTCTAGATGGAATGAACCGAAATAAATCTTAGCATATGATGATTTCATTACGTATAAATTAGTGTAAATTTCCGTGTCTCTATTTCAAATTCAGAACTAAAAAGACGAAATTTATTTATACGAGGCACAGAATTTAATTCTGTAAAAGTATACAATTTTAACACGTATTTTCAATCATTTTGGTGTGAATATTTAATAATAAAAATTTTCAAAACCATGAAACCATCCGTACAATATCGCACATAGATAAACTACAGAATAGATTAGATTCCTGTAACAATAGTCCCAAGGCCATTGATCATTAGCAATTTGATTTTAAATATACATGATCAATCAATTGATCATTTTCGGAAAATCCAAGATGGCCACCAAATGATCGACCAATCAACCTTTTGAATAGATGTTCTACAGGCCTTACGACCATAGGATCCTTTTAGCTAAAGCTGGTTAAAATTCGCTAAGCCGATTAGGAGGCTATACTTTTTAAAGATTTCTAAGAATTTTTTGGAATATCCAAGATGGCCACCAAATAAATAGGCCAATTAAAATGCTCATTGGATATAGTGGAGCATACCGTGATAAAAATCGTTCCACCCAAGTTTCGTTGAAATCGAGCCATTGTTTAGCATTTTTAATGGTTTCAGAAAGAGGCCGCCACTAAAATCGAACAATCAAAATTCTGAATAGAAGTTCTAGAGGCCACCACCGTTTTCACCCAAAAAATTGCATAAAAAAGCCTCGCACGTTAATGGTTCTTCTAGCCAAATTTGGAGAAGAGTGACCAATTCCAGTATATTTTTAATAAAATCTAAGATTTTCACGAAAAATATTGGCCAATTAAAACTGAATAGAAGATGCGGGGCGTATAGCCATAGAAGCCGCATAGCCAAATTTAGTTCAAGTCTGACAAGTGGTTAATGAGGAGATGCATCTTGACAATTTCCGGTAAATTATTAATAAAATTTCTGGAGCTTGCCACTATATTGTCCTTCTAGCCAAATTTGGTGAAATCAGTCAAACAGTTAAGAAGACGCAATTTGATGGATGGACCGATGGACAGACGGACGATGGATGATGGATGGATGGCAGACATGGCATAAGCTCACTTCAGTTAATGATGAGGGCAGTATAGTACAGATAACACCAAGCGAGATCTGAATCTCCATGTAATGTTGTATCAGCCCAAATACTTCACAATTGACCTTTCCAGTTGTAGCTATGCCCCGCCCATCTCTGTCTAAGCTCCACCCACACCCCGCCCGTGTTGGGATCGATCGAACTCTGAATTCCATGACTAGCAATTTTCAGAAAACTATACATGTAAGCAGCTAAATATTTTGAAACAGCGTCCAGTCAAATTAGTTTCAAGATATGCAGCAGAATGTTTATTGATTAAATGGTAAAGCCGTACGATTCGTACAACGTGTCGAACATTTAAGCGCTAAAGAGTATTTCGAATCATGCATGACGTCATTATGACGCCTAAATGTCGCGTAGTTGATTATGACGTCATATGATTGGGTGCGGAAATGGATTCATGAATTTATGTAACACATGAGTAAACACCTATAACATAGGCCTACGAGCAGCGAATCAGACATTTTTGTAGCATGCTATTGTTTCAAATCCGTGACAAATATAATACTTGATATTGACCCCCTATGCCATTGACCAATGTCCGCTCCAATATCGAATTCAATATTGATCCCCTAAGCCATTTATCAATGGGTGTGCCGATATCGAATTCGATATTGGGCCTGCACCATAGAACAACGGGTACGCCGATATAGAATTATATATTGATCTATGCACCATCCGGTAGTCCGATTGTGGGCGCTACATGCACATACAATTATGCGGATGGTGGAGGACCATGACTGGCCTGGATGCAGCCAGTATCAGGCAAGGTCTGTCCGCTCCAAATCTTTCAAAATGGACAAGATTGACATCTGGCTTTTTAATAAACTTAATACACAATCACCAGCGCAATCGTCTTTCATCGTTCAATGGCCAAATTTGATTAAGAAAATCAAAATATTTGCTTATTGAATGTCCATTTGTCCATAGCCAAGATAAGACTATTTTTAAATATTTACCACCGGAATGACTGGCAAAATATTAATGCTATTGTCGATGGGCGTGATTGACAATATGGTTTTAACCGTTTAATGGCTAGATTTAGATATGAAAATTAACATTTACGCTTATTGATGTTTCATTTGGAGATCAAGAGCCAGTTAATCCAATGCTAAATTTTACCTGGCATGCGGAATGCGGAAAGCGGGTTGCGTAAACGGAACACGGAATATACTTCAGATCGCTCTTTACTATTTTCCTTCATCCATTTACCTGCACGTGGTAAGCGGTATGTAGAACGTGGAACGCCGGAATGCGGAAAAACCGATCGCTCGGTGTAGCGATTTTTCCGGATCGATCACTGTGTAGATATGGGATTGTCTTGTGGGAGTCATGACCCCACTGGATGTCTTATATTTGCGAGTAAGTCCTAAGTGAAATTTATGATTTGAAAATACCAGGTGAGCTAATAGACCGGTTGACGTTATAATTAATATTTAACTTATTATTATTTACATCAGCCAGTGCTGATGATATACAGTTTCTGCGAAATGGATGGTGTGCGAATATAGCACGATCAGGATTGTTGGATAAAGTTTTATCATCAAAATTGAAACAGTCGAATTGATTAGAATAAGTCCCACGGTTCTGAGTTGATGTGTATCCGTAAATAGTTTAGATGAAAGTTGTTGCTGTTCAGTCGGCACACACTTTTATAATATTCAGCAGATGCTTGGAATGATGGCTTGGAAAATAATCAATGTATAAGAATCACTGGAATTGAACGTGACAAACGGACTTAGTTGATGACGTTAGGCATTCTGATTCTCACATGAGAATAGAACAACACCAGCTGGCAATGAGATCATACAGCTCATGTGCCTATTAACTCTAGCATCCTACAGGTTTATCTATCAATAGGCAATGGACAGGATATGGACATTGTAGCGTCCTGTAGGAATTAATAACATAATCGAAATTTGTGTATCAACTATATGTCACTCATACAATGGCATGCAACAACAACATATTCCGTAATGTTGTTAGTTAGCTGACAGATCGCATCAAATCAGAACCAGATACCACCGCTTTGTCTATGTGAGACATCATCTCCATAGAAGAGTAGCACAGTTTGATTGGTCAGAATGACGTCACGATCAATGAGCGTCGATCAAACTGTAGCAGAGAATTAAACAGAATAGGTTTTGAAGTTGGAATCGAAATATAGGGATCGTTGATTGGTCAGAACGACCAACATTTATTAGGTAGAAACTTCTAGGAAGGAATAAGCGGAAGTTGACTGATGGTCCGGTCCAATCAAGCTGTGCTTATAACATACCTAGAAGAATCATCAGAACAGATTCAGGCAGAATCTAAATATCTAGATATGTATAGAACTTCAGATGTGGAGTTTCTAAATAGTATATAAGATGCAATTTCAGTTAGAGAAATTAATCAATCCAACATCGTGGTTCACGTAACACACCGCTGGTGTTACGTTCGTGGTAAAGTAGAATAGATTAGCATTACTTGATTTGTATCAGCCAGGTACTAGTTGTCTTTGAGCTATTTATGCTCCAAATTACAAATATCTTTATCAGTTTTGTATAGTTCATTTTATCTTCAATAAAATTTATCCTCTTACATATAGTAAAACACTAGTTTGGGTAGTATTTTCAAAGTTGAAACCATCGTTAGCCTAAGACTCCAGAGTTGGAAGAAACATCCAATCCGAACCAGATCTTCATAGTCAGATAGGCCCAACAGTCTTTAATAAATATCGTCATAATCATCTTCACGACGAGGCGAGCCGACTGTCAGTATCCTGCTTCATCATCGGTAAGAGGTTGTCGCAGCAACCGCTAACATCATAAATCTTACCGTTGACGGAGTGGAATCGTCACGTAAACAATTCACCAAGTCATACCCGAAGATCCAAAATCTTCAACATGTAACCTAGCAACGAAAGGGTAATCCAAGTAGTTAAAGCTGATGTATCTTCTAAAATTTTAAGAACTAATTTGTCGAAAAAAATAGGAAATCAGTAATATTATAATTACATTTTGTTAGATTAGGTCAAGGTATCATTTTGAATCTGGTTGTCAGTATCCTCCCATTTTGGATCTACATCTCTCGCCTCCGTACATAAACATTTTGTAATGATCTCAGCGGAAAGCTAGATATCAAAGCGTAAAAAAGGTGTTGTCACTTTAAAACGAAATTTGATAGAAATATCGTAATATCACCAATAAAAATGCAATAAAAAATGCAATGATACGGCGTGCAGGTAAATGGTACACGCGATATTTTACCCGCATTCTGCGTACCCGCTTTCCGTTCCACGTTCTGCATTCCGCACCCCGCGTGCCAGATAAACGTGGCTTTATCTTGGCCCGCAAACGGACATTCCTTAAGACCACTGTAGAGGCCGGTTTGAAATGGTCGTCTTCCCCGTGAAAATGTTAACTCACCCGCTAATCGCGGCCATCGCCGCAACCGACTTTCACAGATTCCAATAAAGGGGTCCATTTCTCACCATGTCCTGTACATTTTTAGTTAGCCCTTTAACACTGATATCAGCCAAAAACGGCCTCTGCAGTGGTCAAGTGAAATGTCCATTTGCAGACCAAGTGAAGCCTATTTTTGAAAATTTACCACTGGAATCACTGGCTTGGTTATCGAGCCAGTCATTCCAGTGGTAAATTAAAAAAAATAGTATTCTCTTGGTCTGCAAATGGACATTTTCTACAAAAAATTTAAATTTTTGAAAACAATTCAATGGTAAATGGATTAAACTCCGTCCACTTTGTACATGTCTTTGACTCGATGCTATCGCATTGAACCCTGACTTGCCAGAATCTCAATATCAAGGTAACTATATACAGGTTAGCTACTAAATATTTTGAAACTAATTCGACTGGATATAGCAGCAACAACTCCCAGTCAAATTAGTTTCAAAATATTCAACAAAATGTTTAGTAAATTTTATATGTTGTCTCCAAAGAGATACAAGCCATGCGGGTACTGTCAGACAGTGGCCCCTTTCATTTTGGACACGTCATTTGTTTCTGACGTCAGATAACGAGGTATTTTTATTATGATGTCAGACAAGAGACTCAAGGGGCCTGTATCGCTAACATGGAGCAGAGGCATTTGAACGTGACAGGCCATCGACGTAAGTAGAACCCCAAGGATTGTCCAGAATTGCAACAAGAACAAGGACTGTCCTACCAAGTTTGATTAATATCGGCCCAGTGGTTCTCGAGAGGAGACCAAGATGCCCACCGACAAAATTGGCTGACCAGCTTCGTTTGCACGAGCTTGAATGTCTGTGCCCTAAGGATACCTATATAATACCTAATATCAAATATTATTGAAATCGGCCCAGTGGTTCTCAAGGAAAAAACATTTCCTATTGCTTTGGCATGGCAGCTTATGGCGGGAAAAAAGATCAAAGATGGCAGCCAAATCTGTTATCTGACCGTTTTGAAAATGGCAAATTTGAAATCGGCATAACCAAAACCCTATAATAATCCAACTTCCGCTTCAAAGTCCATCAAATTAGAAAATCCAATATGGCCACCAAAGACGCAACATTTTGAATGGCCCATAGCAGACATATGTCTATGCCATATCAACTTGCCTTGATCAAGCTGTAATGGGCCTTCGGTCCTAATTATATTTCCCATATTTCGGCCCGATCCGTTCTACGGTTCTGGAGAAGTCGTTTTCGCGAAAACCAGATCATCCAAGATGGCTGCCGAAGCATTTGGCCAACAAGTTCCCTTAAACAAACTTGATTCAGCCATTGCCCTAGGTGATGATTCATGGCTTTTAAATCGATGACCTGTAGTTTTAGAGAAAATTCTTTTAAATGTTTCTAAAAATCAGCCAAAATCCAAGATGACCGCCGCCAAACTGACCGATCAGCTTCATTTGAGCTAACTTGGATCTCTTTATCTGAAGGATACTTCTACCAAATATAATTGAAATCGGCCCAGTTGTACTAATGTAAACAACATTTTTAATTTTCTATTGCTTCTAGCGGCAAAACGATCCAAAATGGTGGCCAAACCATTTATCCGAGTTTTGAAAATGGCAAATTTGAAATTACCATACCAATAAACCTAATACAAAACCAATTTAAAAAAATCCAATATGGCCTCCACGCAGGCTACATTTTGCATGTCCTACGGTGGCCAAGAACAAACTTTAATGACCTTTAGTCCTTAATCATATCGTCCAAATTTCTGCCCTATCTGTGCAATGCTTCTGGAGAAGTCGTTTTCACTACAACTAGGTCATCCAAGATGGCTGCTGAAGCATTTGGCCAATCAAGTTCCCTCGACCAAACTTTGTTCAGCTGTTGCCATAGATGATGTTTGATGAGGTTTGAATCGATCTCCTAAGCGATTTTGGAGAGGATTTGTCAAGTCATTTCTAAACATCGGACAAAATCCTAGAATGCCAACAGCCAAATTGGCCGATCGGTTTCGTTTGAACAAACTTGGATCTGTATGAGCTAACGATACTTCCAGCGATATATAATTGAAATCGTTCCAGATGTTTGAAGGAAAAGTTGGCCGACGCCGGATGGCTGGACTACGGACAGTATGAATGACGGACGATCACCATGGCATAAGATCCTTTCAGGCCAAGTGAGCTAATAATGTATGAATCCACGTTTAACTAATCACCATGTCTAGCTAAGCTCCGCCCACGAAGTCCGAATTCCTAGAATCGCATTATCAAGGTAACATGCGGTTGAGCATACTGAAATTAAAGGACAATTCCGGGATGATAAAAAGTGTGCTTTATTTGAAAGATTATTACATGTTTAATGAAATTTCGCCAGAATAATAACCAGATAGAAATAGCGTAACCCACTATCGCTAGATAAAGTCGGTAAAATTGACAATTTTTCGCACATCGGGGCGCTGCCATTTTATCGCGTCCAGCGACGTCAGCCCCGCACCACCGCTATTGCTATGACTGGTGGCGAGATAAAATATATTTTAAGGAAGTATACGTAAATGATAATAGCAAACGAACCGCTGAAGCAATTCCAATGAGTCTAGGACCTCTAAATAGGTGCCGATCTCGGGATTAATTTGATATAATGGGTGTTAATATCGGACAAGAAGTTCAAAAGACTGGAATTTACTTTTAAAAATTATCCATCTAAGATATACGATCTGAGGATATGTTATCCTTTTTTTGGTAAAATTCAGCATGAGATTGAAGTGTGCTTAAAGCTGCAATAAATGTCTATTTGCCTGACCAATTATAATCTTGCCCATGTAAATATTGCCAGAGATATCACTAAATGAATTAACATTTTGACATAAAATCTGGGAATTTTCATCGCCGATCAATAATGCCCGCCAAGCTGTAATAATTTCAATAATTAAGATATGTTGATGGAATTTTTCCCGTTATGTGATAACATTGTAAAGCTTCGGCACAGCAAATTCTGTCATTGTACCTGTATTATTCATTCTGATATGGGATGATGGATATAGCACATCCTGAAATTTTAGTTTGAAATTTTGCTGGCTTAGTTTTTCCCGCAGAGTGTATCTTTTGAACCACTAGGACGATTCTAACATCACTAGCATTGGATAAATCTTCGAATTTGCAGCTACAGGTAGGTATCAGAATTATTATTATTATTATTATCGGTCCCGTGGTTCCGGCAATATTATCATGTCATATGTTTACTTTGAATATATATTTACACTGCCCGCACCATACGCTATATAACGGTATCTTGAGTCGGCTGAGTAATTTGACAACACGCACGTGTGAAGTGTGCCACTTCATTTAACCCTTATCGCATGGTGTAAAATGCGTAATAGCCTACTTACAGAGATTGTGCCGCGGTACATTTTTGAAAAAAAATGTTGCTGAAACGTGTTGCTGTCGTGCACAGCAATGACTTACAGCAGCAGTGTTACCAAAATGAACACATTCTGATAGGATAGAGAAAATGGACTCTATGCTCGATTCCCCACCGACATCAGAAACTAGAATTACTTGAAAATCTTACTAGCTTAACTGGACAATGTCCTAACGATTACAAATTAGCCCCCATGCATATACATATTTATTACTATACAGCCTTCGGGCTCGGCAACGATAGCGTTGGTGCGGGGATGACGTCAGGATCTCGTGAAATCTCGCTCTCGTTGCAAGAAAATGGCGTCGCACGGGAGATAAAATAATCCCATGTTTACGATGGTATAATTACTCGTATTATGTGTCTATTGTTTTTATTTAGGATCCAATATGTTAGTCATATAATAGTCTTTCAAATAAAGTACACTTTTACCAATCCCGGAATTGTCCTTTAACTTGATTCGGCGGTATTGTTGCTGCCGATGACAGCAATATCGCCGAGTCAAATTAGTGTCAAATGGCAACTTAATGTGTATTAAATAGTAAATCTATCAAAGACATACAACTTGTGCACGTGACGGACTATTCTAGCTTCATAAAGGAGTATTTCTGTCAATTATGATTTTAACATCATCCTTATAGGCCTATGCGACGTAATTGATTATGACGTAATATACCTGACTGACAGATCGGATTCATCCACTGAGTGACAGGTCCATTATATCATACTACGTCACAATCATGTAAGCACTTTTTATCCTTAACGGTTTTCCTAACAATGTAAAATTTCAGAGAATTATGAGGAATCAAGCCCCATAGGATAGCAACATTCTCCATAATCATCCCTACCGGAATTAGAAGCAATGTACACGTGACCAGAAGAATCCTCTTCCGGGTACCAAAACGGTGCATGTTCAGCGACTTAATTAAACCTACCACAAACAGGTACGGGTACGTGGCACTTATGAAAATGATTAATAAATCAGACAATATGCCAGTGGATATTTTGCTCGTATATAAAGCCCCTGCGGTGGTTGCTGGCATACACGACATCGTCGTTATGAGAAGGATAAGGCCGACTTTGTGCTTATACTTCACTTCAGGGCTCAGTACTGTGAGTAGTATACCATTGAACCACCTCTTCCTCTGCCTCACGTAATCCATTAATGTGAACGTACTCTGTTCACACATATGACCATCGATGAAATCAAAGCGATATCCTTTAGAGATAGCAACTGCACCGAAGAAACAGTCCTCAGCGATAGACCCTTCAGGCCCATGATCAAAAGACACATCCCTTTCCGCATCTACTTTGGCGACCACGAACGAACCTTTCCAGTTGAAGAAGGGCTTGTGAAAAGTCTTTAAACAGAATCGCAGACATCCGTAATCAAAAGCCACGCGTATACTGTCAATAAGAGTTGTCCACCAGTTAATTACTATCCCGTTAGTGTACACGATCGCCCCTTGACCAAACTGGCTTTTACCGTCCGAGACAAAATTCAAAATTCCAATTACGCAATTTGTAGTCAAACGTGTTTCTTCGTCTAAATGCACGATCCAGTCTTCGTTGTTCAACATATTCACACCGTCTTCCAAGCAATACTGAAGTGCGCGTGCTTTGAACATATTGCCGGTTCTTGAGAAATAATTTTGTGGAACTACAGTCTGCTTAACTTTCGCATTTTTTGGTAGCACGATATATTTGTCAGTCACAACTTCAACAATAAAGTTCTCGAGTCCGACAAGTCGCGCTACGTCCATGTTATGAGCCACATTCTCGCGTACTAATTCGGGATAGATTCCTCTCGTAACTACCCGGAAACATAGAAAGGGAGAGAAGAGTGGGGAACTGGTCAGCAATGGATCTTCTGGGAAGAGTGAGAAACAGATAACTCCCATGATATTGCATATGGACAAAGGCAGCGAGATGATCATAAAGATCTGTGTCATACAACTTATGAGCAGATCAAAATAGCTTAGCTGCGCCCGGTTATGATTATCTTGGATCCACTTGATGGGTAGATAGCGAATCGTAGCGTAGAAGATGATGAACACACCTAGGAGTAGCACCACGCCTAGATGGCGGGCATGTGCCGAGGCAAACATGTCGCCACCGACGCTACCTGTAACACAAACAGACAAACTATAAATATATTAATGTAACCATCCATATTGATTCTGCCACGTGGGGGCTGTGTGAGTGGACTTGGTGGGTCCTACCAGCCCATCCGTGCAAGTATATGTTACGGGGCTAGATTGGGTCGGAAAGGAATCGGACTGGGTGGTGTAGTGGCGGCGGCGGTGGTGGCAGTGGTGGTGGTGGCGGCGGCGGCGGCGGTGATCCTAATAGTGTAAGGGAGTTGTGAAACACTGATGCGTTTTATCCAAAAGACAAAACCTCAGTAATGATTATGGCGTCATTAATCAAATGATTACCGGATATTTTATTGCCAAAACACTTAACCTAAAATGGAAACGATAGAATAGATGTCTAGGGGTAGGTAAATGATTTCCATTATGAATGGTTAACCCTTTTATTAGAAGGAAAGCTTATAGGACCGATTTGAGGTGAATTCCAACACTTCTTTATCTTGGCTCGACGTATGGAAGAGTAATCTGCATTCTGCAGTAGCATTTGAACTTTAACCTATTGATTCAAAAGACGGTGGTAATTAAGAGGAAACAAACAAAGACAGATTTGAAAAATATTATTCATTCATTCTTGTCTACTTTCTGATCTCTGTTGTATAGTCATAGCAGTATTGCACAGTTGACATAATTTTTATAATTGATATATTATATGAATATAAATGATTCTTTTAAAGCAACATTTCAAAATTTATAACTACTGAATTCCTCAATGTACGTTATCTTACGTTGAACATTTGTAAACTAATTTGACCCAAAACAAGAACCCTAATCCTTGAAGTCACATCTAGGTCGAAACGACCATTAGCGATCCATATTGGATTGATCCTGGTTGATCCAATCCCTGCTTTTTCTTTGAGTTTTGATATCAATCACATCAAATCGATTTTTCGATCCGATGTCATTTATATCAATCCTCAGAGTATCACAGACGGTTTAGTGCACTTCAGAAAGCATAAATGCTCAAAATTAATGGAAGATAAGATCCGGGTACATCCACTATCCAAGTTGGAAATGATCCCTATTCGATCTGATCCATATAGACCACTATCGACTCCTGAATCATTTAGAACCTGGGATGGATATCGACCATCGGATAATCACTTGACTTAATGGCAGCATGTATGATTTTATGTTGATAAAAACTTAAGATTTAACGGTTCTTGGTTCATAATCTAACTTTGAAAATATCAACCTAATTAATGTGGTAATAGGTATGACAACAATCAATATAGAATTTACGCATTATAAATAAAAAATATACGACCTGAATGTAGCATAGCGGTTGTAAATACTCAATGGAAACAGTCACTTCTTTGTGGCTTGAAGACGAAAGGGTCCTGCTGACGAATGATCACAATACGAATTCTTATATGTACTGAAGATGACGGAAAGATGTGGGTGTGCACCCAGACGAACGCTTAACACAAAAATATAAACGGCCGGAATTTATCTTACGACGTAGGCGGATCTGAAATGATGAATTGGTCCGGCCACGGGCCGCCAGATGCCAAAGATGTGATGGAATAGCGAACGGCCAGAAGCTGGTGATCTGACCCACAACCACGTTAACCAGAATCTGGTTATCTGTTGATAGTTAATGATGACCAGGAGCTGGAGATCTGGTTACGGACGACATTATTAGAAGCTGGAGATCTGGGCAGGGATGATACTACCAGGAGCTGGAGACCTGGCTACGGATGATATTACCAGGAGCTGGAGACCGGAATACAGATGACATTACCATGTCTGGAGACCTGGCCATATTTGATATTACCAGGAGCTGGAGACCTGGCTACTGATGATATTACCAGGAGCTGTTGACCTGGCTATAGATGCTATTACCAGGAGCGGGAGACGTGGCTACGGATGATATTACTAGGAGCTGGAGACCTGGCTACAGATGACATTACCAGGAGCTGGAGACCTGGCTATAGATGATATTACCAGGAGCAATGCGGACGACGATTATGATGACCAAAGTCATGGAGCGATTCTTAAATGAAAGTTCATATTGAGCCCACAAACCAAAACGTATATTGATTTACTGGATAAACGTGAATTAACTGTTAACGGGCCCTAAACTGAGATGGCGCCCATATCTATTTACGAAGCTGTATGGTGACTGTTTAATGCTGATAAACTTATTTTGATAATTGAACTTCACAATCGAAACTTCCTTCTCTCAGCCACGCCGGTGTATATGGCCGACGTAGAAATATATACACTTGAAACGATGGCTGCCTACATCACAACTTCGCTAAGGCGCGACTTACTCTCACGAAGGCCAACCACCGAATGCTCGTCGAGGCGACGATTTTAACACACGCACACAATGTATTGTGACCCGTCTGGATCACGCAGATATACAACAACATGTTGATTTGTAACTCCTACATAACTGCTAAAATAATTCATAGAGATTCCATACATTTTATAAATAATGAAATCTACATTGATTATAACCTAATCATAATAACAAATACATCTTACGATCATATGATAGCAACTGTCGTCACAATAGGAATGATGAGAGGAATAATGAGATTAACAATGATAATAATATTCAACATGTACCCAAACTCGTCTAATTGCATTAATACAAATTACACATGGAGAGTACACTTGAAAAGTTATAGGCCTACCAACCAAATCAAATCATGCCACACCTGTATATATGTTTAGAAATTAACTGCGTAGACATATTTTATTATCGATGAAAATACATTATTAGGCCTATACACTTTCTGTAATAAATGTTGAACAAAAAAACGAAGTGAAATGAAATGAAAAATTAAAATATGCAGTGCAGCTCCTAAGTAAGTTAAAATATTTCAAAAGTAAATACAAAAACATATTAGTTAATAGTACAATTTTGAGAACGATGTAGGAAATGTTCTGTTGAATATTTTGAACTTAATTAGACTGGCAGATATTGCTGTCTTAGCACTGTCTTCTCATATACACCTCTCCAGCAATGGTGTCTTTTTCGGAAAATACCTTCACAAGACGCATCGCTCGCAACACTTCTGTGTGGTAAACGGCAGAAGAAGCACCAATAGCATTACTTTACTATTAGGTTGTCCAATACAACGCAATTTAAGCCGTGTATATGAAGGAAGACCATACTAGTATTGAAGTCATACGCCATTGAAAAGCTCATCCAATTTTCAACACATTTAGGTATTAGTTTTGATATTTTTTGTAATTTTGTCAGGCTAGTTATAATTTTTAACCAGATGAAGTACATCACACAACACCACCTCCACCGTCACGCCTACCAAACCCCGACAACGCCAGCCATTCACGAAAACATGTTTGAAACAAGGATTGACAGATAGATTGTACTGGCAGGCAAATAGACAAACAAATACAATGAATCCATCCATTATAAATGAAGTTATTGAGCTGAAACAAAATGCACGGACATTTTTGAAGAATTTTAAGCTTTTCAAGGGAGGCAGCTATGTTGAATCTGGACACGTTTCGTTGATACTCAATCGCTACTCTGAGCATGTCATCAGGGGTTGACATACAAAATTTTACATTAATCCATCCATCCAATTAGTGAAGTTATGGAGCAGAAACCAAATGCACGGTCACTTTTGACACATTTTAAGTATTTCAATGGAGATAACTACGGTGCTATATATCAAGTGTCACATGCGTGGAAGTTGTTGACAGAGAACTATTGCCCGTTTCCAGTACGGCCTGCAAGTCTCCTGCAGATGGATTCTCATTCAATGGAACTCTTGGTTTTCTTGACTATTAAATGGTTGAACATGATTATAGTAACCATTTAAAGGTAATAATTTGTCAGAAAAACACATTTTGTGCTTGTTGATTGTCGAATTGCATGGCAAGAGACTATTTTTTGACAATTTTGCACTGGAAAGACCATCTCAGTAGCAGAACCAGTCTTTCAAGTGCTAAATGTTCAAAAATAGTCCTGTCCTGCAAATGGACACGACTTGCATCATTCAGAAAAATTTGCTTTTCTTGACTAATCTTGACAATTATTAATCATTTAACCCTCATACCAGCCAAAAACGTCTTCATCTGTGGGCGTGAGAAATGTCCATTTGCAGACCAGAGAATATTTTTGAAAATTTAGCACTGGAATGATTGGCTCGATAGCCGAGCCAGTTATTCCAGTGATAAATTTTCAAAAATAATCTCTTGGTCTGCAAATGGGGATTTTCTGAGAAAATTTTAATTTTCTTGAACAAATTTAAGGGTTAAATGGTAGAACACAGGATAAGTACCCGTTTAAATGTCATACCTATGTGCCTTGAAAAGTTAGAAATATCAGGGGGAAAGACAGTGCAATGTCAGGGAATTTATACTTCAAAGTCACTAAGAACGGTGAATCCTGTATATTGTTATAATGGCATAATGATGTCAATAATATTATGATGATGTCATGATAATAATCGAACTAATAATATTAAATAATAATAATGATGGTGATGGTACTAGTGATTGTAATAATGATGATAATGATGTTTGTAATGATAATATGTACATAGTCATTTGTAAATATTGTTTATTTGAGTTTCCCACTGCAGACTTTATTTTGACTGACTTGAACATTAAATGGTTTAACACAATATTTGTTATTATTGCCTTAGTATCTCTGTATCTCTATTTCACGCTGAAGCTATTGTGTACTCTTATGAACATGCTTCTAATTACCCTCGCCATGTAAGGGGAAGAAGGTATTGCGATCGAGTGTGTCCGGAGATGTATCTCTAAAACTACTACATGTACAAGAGGATTTCCAGGCATGTGAGCCACATAAAAAACTGGTCCAGATCGGATCTAATTGATCTATGGATATCTAGGAAACTGCTGGTCTGATTTGGCTCAATGTTTAACACTTAGGATTGCACAACTTTTGTCATGGTCCGAAAAAATAAAAAATAGAAATCTGGAAAAGGGAGGATGAGGGTCTACAACCTCTGATTTCTCTTGCTTATCAGGTTATTATTTTTAATAAGTCTATACATTTTTCTGATCCATTTGTTTGTTCCTAAGATATGTACCCATTTCAGCCATGCATACCAAGCTTAAGTACCATTTTTACCACTTTGTTTTGTCAAATATTTTGAAAGTAAACTGATTGAAAACAAAATGCTCAATAGTTATTGGGGAAAATTAGAATATTTACCAATACAGCGATTGCCTTGGTTAATCTGTATGTGTGTCTGTCGGCCTCCTGCCCTGGTTAATCTTTATGTTTGTCTGCCGGCCTCCAGCCGTGGTTAAGTTCTTGGTAATGGTTTACGCTCTGCATATATTGTCTTATATCAGGAATCGTTAATCATATTGAAACTAAATTTGGACACATGATTACCTTATTGAACCTAAATTTGGACATATGGTTACCCCGAGGTAGCGCAATGACAGTGAGGTCACACGGCCAATGGTTCCCCCCCCCCCAACCCCATCCCCTAGACATGGGGTCTCAACTGAAAGCTTGAAAATTATACTGGTCACCTTGGGACGCAGAAGACTGGGCAGCCATTTCTCACATTTTCCCATGATTGGTGCTATATGGAGGGGGTTGGTGGTGCTGGATGGAATGAACAAGGTAAGGGGCCTGATACATTTATCACAAATGTTGGGGTGACTTGTCCAGTGTTCCACTGATTTTATTTAAATATATCAGAATCCATTTTGAAAACAATCTGACTAAAAGTTACTTTTTTAACAAACATTTCAAAGTAGCTACATATAGAACCTGTTCAATATTTTTGAAAACGTTTTGACTGTCTCAGGCAGCTAAAGTTTCTAATCTCAGTTTTTAAAGTAAGCAGATTTTTCTCTACACTTTAACACATGGTTACCTATGTTGATAATAGTAGGCCTACATAAGGAGGTATGGTAAATACGAAGGTTGCTAACCATTTTGAAAATGATTTCGCTGATTCAGGTACAAATATCCCTGAAAACGGGGATTATTTAAAACATACGTCCATCTATATGTTTCAAATTTAATTTTAAAAATCGTAATAGGTTTTTACTCAACAGTGGTTTGTTTGTTGTATACGTAGACATCTTATAGAGCAACGACAGTAATTAATATTGCTGACTATTTTGAAAGAAATTTCGTTGAAATGAGGGATCTACTTGACAAAATTTACGTTGAAGACACCTGAAAATCAGGGATTATTTAAAACATAGACCCTTCTATATATGTTCCAAATTTTATTTAAAAATCTTAAGTGGTTTTTACACAACAGTGGTTTTAGACATGGCATATAGCAACAACAGTAATGAATATTACTGACTATTTTGAGAGGGATTCCGTTGAAACGTATACATCTACTTGGCCGATATGCTTGGAAATCGGGGATTATTTAAATCATGCACCCTTCTATATATGTTCCAAATTGTATTTAAAAATCTCAAGTACTTTTTACGCAACAGGTATTTGTTTGTATACATAGAGCCGCCAGCCAGTGTTTACTCGCTCTTTTGCCATCTTAGTGGCCTCGCCAGCCTGGCTGAGCGCTAGACATTGAGCGTAATAGTCGAGTATCCGGCGTGGCGTCTACGTCAATATAACGACCTCCATGATCCAAACACGTTTCGGCGATACGCAATCCCCAAAGAGGACATGGCATCAGTTGACAAAGTATTTCAAGGGAGATAACCACAGTGAATCTGGACGCGTTTCGCTGATAATCAATCTCCACCTTCAAGTTAAAATTAATCCCTACACTATAAGCGAAGTTATTGAGCGAAAACCAAGTGCACGGACGGATAGCCGCATGGACGAATGGACGCGAAAGCATAATCTCCCAAAACCCTTTTTTTAAAGCGGAAGGGGAATAAATACACCCTATTGGCCGCTTAATTTGCTAAATCTAGGCAACGTGCCTGAGTGGTGTGTTTTATATATACAAATAACTCAGGGAAATTTTTACACAATTAAAAACTAATAGATATATGTTAAAGGAAAACTCACATTATCTTATACTAACAATTCATGTGATAGGATCAGCCACCCATAAGTCATCCATGATATTTTAGCCTTTTATCATGGACAACGAAACATATTCAGGTTTTAATAGCTATATGTTGCTACATTTCTACAGCCTATGGTGGCTGTCATAATTTACTTTTCAACCAATCAGAAAAAGCTTAGCGTGTCTACCTAGGTATACGCTCTCAGTCATATAGGTGTCATCTATAGTTTTGCAATGTGGTATAAAAGCAAGCATACGGGTAAGCTGGTGAATATTTTGAAACTAATTTGATTTGAAGCTAGTTTCAAAATATTCAGCCGTATAAGTATTACATAATAAAGAATGTAATACCTTGGCACTTTATGACATCACACTCTATCGCCTTAGGATACAAAATGGTGGCGTTCGCTGTTCAACATTTACGCGATATTACAGAGCAGATAATCGTGATACAGATATGGGGATGTGACAGGATATGAATGATATGGAATCTATAAACCATAATCTGTCGATGTAATACAACATCTGAGATGAGATTAGCATCCCTTTAAGAAAATTCAATGAGCTTTCCAGTGGTGTATGACTTCAATAATAATGCGATTGTTGTTTGTCATAGGAGTTCTTTAAATTGCGGTTTCCTTTAGCGAAATAATAACTTAATGCTGTCCATCTGTTTACCTACAGCTTCAGCAGCCAGGGAAGATGCACCGAGCGTGGATTTATTGGAATCTATTATGTTGAAAATATTCAAATGTACGTAGGCTAATATTTAGTTTTTGGAAACGTGCAAAGTTATTTCGGCGCTGTACTGTACAGTCAAAACTGTCTAGGCACATAGCGGATACTGTTTTCCTCGGCCAAAATCATAAATGATGTTTGTTCTTTGGGACGGCGCCCATAAGCCATCATAAAGCCACCCGTTTTAACCCATTAACGTTTGATATTCCAGGCATTTCCAGTCTCAAATTCAAGACAACGAATGTCGATACACGAAATATGTTGAATATTTTGAAACTAATTTACTGAATCATATTTCTGCCATAGAAGACAGCGAAAACCATAGTGTCAATGAACTGTAGATTTATCACGAGACACACCTCTAGGGAATACTGACAGATTTCCCGAAATCAAAATCGTGATACAGAGTGCTTCCGAATACATCCACTGGGCAAAAGATTTTGAGTACAACTTGAAAAAAATCTAAACTTTAGGAGATCGGATAGGACAAGATTTTTACAAATTGTATACCCTTCAAAGAAGGTAACTCTGGCGAATATGGACGTACTTTGGCGAAATGAACTCATGGCTCTGCTGAAAACCAAATTGCGAGTATAGGTTCTTCAAAACTTTCAGACATCTGAATAGGATAAAGCAATTTTCACGAATGTTTATATGGGAGATAACTCTGGCGAATAATGGTTGCATTTTGCCAAAATGAAGTCATGACACTGCAATGCTCCCATTAATATATCAACTGAGAAAAAACTATTAGTGTCGGAGTAACCCATTTCGAGATATGGATCGGACAACAGTCAGTTGGATGGACAGATTGGCAGATGGATAGATGGACAGATGGATTGACTGGCGGATGGACATAGCCCTACAGAGTACAGATGGACGGTGAGCGAGATCGTACAATTAATACCTTTGTTTTGAGCCGTTGCATAAAAATGAAATCATGACACTGCACCTCTTTAAAACTCTTCAAAACTAAGTATGGACCAGGGAAGTTAGCGATCCATTTCTAGCTCTACCACGCCCCTTTCTCGCCCATGCTTTACGCGTGTTGGGATCGATCTATATACGTTGAATGTTGAATTCCGAAAATACACAATTTCAAGGTAACTATATACAGGTAATCTGTTGAATATTTTAAAATTTACTTAACGGGGTGATGTTGCTGCCCATGGTCTTGCACAGTATTACTGCATCAAATTTGAACTGAATATGTCTAGAATTTTAGCAATTTAGCAAAAAAACATATTTTCGGCAAATGTTAAGAATGTCAAGGGAGATAACTCTAGCGAACAATGTACGGATTTTACTGAATCCAAATCACACCAGTGCATTAAATCTACACCTAATATATCCGTCAAATACAAATTGTAAGAGTATGTTAAGAAAAGACTCGAGATCGAACAAGAACAGTTTGATGAAATTTTATATTTTTTCAGGGGAGATAAATCTGCCGAGATTCTCTTCGAGATCTATCTGGTCCGAACAAAAATATGTCGAGGATTTTTAAGTAATGAGAGATAACTCTGAAGAATACTAACAGATTTCAACAAGGTGCATGTGCATGCCATAGTCAGGTGGTACGTGTCGGATTTCCCAACTTTTCACATTTTTTTCTTGCGTCCATGAATTTAACAGATATATACATATACATTGTTGGACAACTTCTGTTTTTCAATTGTCCCGTGGCTGTATGAACGATTTTCAAAATTTCTTGCATTTCTTTGGCCAGGGCTAAAAGAGAATGGACCTTTCCAGTTTTAGCTATGCCCCGCCCCTCACCAGCTAAGCTCCACTCACACATCGCCGTGTAGGGATTGATCGATCCCCGAATGCCCTGACCATCAATTTCCTGAAAACTAAACGGTTAAGCTGTTGAATATTTTGTAACTATGGCAGCAACAGCGCCCAGTCAAATTAGTTTCAAAATATTCAACAGAATATTTATTAAATAGTAGACATACAGTTCGTACAACAACGCATAGTCCAACTTCAACTATGCGTTTGTGACGTACGTTATTCATGACGCCGTAATGACGTCATTGATTGTGATGTCATTCTATACATCAAGTAGTTGATTATGACGTCATTTGATGGATGGATTAACTCGGAAAAGTTCATTGGGCACCTGTTTTTGCGCGCTCTACCATAAATAACATAATGCCAAAAGCTGAGTTTACATAATTGTAGACTAAATGAGTGAAAAAACACTATAGATGTACATTTGATAACGGATCTTCCCATTTTTAGCTATTCCCCGCCCATCTCTCGCTAAGCTCCACACACACCTCGTTCGTGTTGGGATCGATCGATCTCTGAACTCCCTGACCATCAATTTCCAAAAAACTATACGGAAAATCTGTTGAATATTTTGAAACTAATCTGACTGGGTGCTGTTGCTGCCTATGGTAGCAACAGCGCCGAGTCAAATTAGTTTGACTGCTCACTTTTCAACAGCATGTTTATTAAATAGTAGAGACATACAATTCGTACAACCTGTCGGACTATTAAGAGTTAAAGACAGGCCTAACAGACTGATTTATGAAGTAAAGATCATGGCGTCATCCTACACGCCACTTACCCGGTATACCGTCATATGACGTCAAATCATCGATGGATACTCTGGATATGTGAATTAGCATGCTAAATCTACTCAGTTTCCATATTATTCAGGTATTTATTAATTACCATTTTAGTAATTCTTTAGAAACGTTTTTCTATTTTGGACTGCCAAACTCAATGCGCCCAAAGTGTACATGCAGTACAACACGTAGTTCTAAGTGAGCTGTATTAGCCTCTGTTGAGTGTCATTCGAGCTGTCATTCCCCACTTATATGTCTAATCTCAAATGTATCTTCATAAAAAGTTCGTTTTCAAGTGGTTTAACCGGAATTTTAATTATTTTGTACCCTCTAATATGCTAGGTTGATTGTTAACAGGCCTGTGCTGTAATATATATATATATATATATATATATATATATATATATATATATATATATATTTATATATTTATATATATATATATATATATATATATATATATATATATATATATATATATATATATATATTTATATGGTTATCGAGCCAGTCATTATATATATAAACAGAAATTTAGTTTGTTTTGACCATTAACCCTTTAATCATCAAACTGGTCAAAGAACAGCTCTTAAAAAAACGATTTCCCTAAATTACAGTTATAAACGTACAAAAACTCCATTCTTCTCTTGGCCAGCAAATGGTCATTCACTAAGCAAAAGAATTAACGGGGTTGGTGTGGGAGTGTGGTGGGGTGGGGGTGGGGGGGGGGGGGGTGTGTGTGTGGAGTAGTATACAATATAAGAACAAAACATCACCATAGTCCTAGGAGTTGCCCCATTCCTCTGCTCAACTCCCACCATAGGTTCGAAAATCTAAAATCAAGGGCCTCCCAGGGGCTGGTGGCACATCCTCCAGCCGCTGGGGCCCCAGGAGGGTTGGGATTAGAAAAACACCAGCCTCCACAGGCAACCGATCGGCGATCCCGGCTCCCACCGCCCTGTCAATTCCTGAGGCATAGGAATTTGAGACATGGGCCACACAAATACATGCCAAGGCCTGGGCCTGGGCCCCACTGAACCACATACATCAGCTCAAACTGGTCCAGTTAGAGGTAAGTATCCATAGCGATATACCAACCACACATTACAGTGTCTAATCAACCAGAGACGAATCTGATCAACGTTGTGTACCATGGTTTACCCCCAAGAACTATGGAGTTATATGCATGGTGTAGACTATGCGGCATGGCGGGAAAAGGTGCCAGGATCATTACATGAACTGGGTGACTATGCAAATAGTTCACTTGAGTCCTGGAGAAGTTCTCCGGACCTAACATTCGCAATAGTAGCAGACGAGTTACTTGCCCGAAAACCACCGATAGTACACGAGTTAGAGGTTAGAGGCTATACTGACAGCAATGGCAATGATAAATATATGGCAGTATTTAGATCATCTGCTAACGATCTACAGTTTTGATGTGGATGATACTATCGAATTAGAACAAGAATATCTTGAGGGGTATGAGCCCTAAATCAGACAAACACTTAGTCATGACCGGTGTCACATCAGCATGAGGGGATTACCAACAGGCTCTTCCAGCTGCCTTGGCAAAGCTCACTTGGCAGAACGCTAAAGTGCCTACCATCTGCACCATGGCAGACTCCGGCATGTTCACAGGTGACACAGAGGATCTGGTGCCGCCTCGGCTGCAGACAACCACGTCCAGACCTTTCTACACCATAGAAGTGGCAGGCAGACTCAATTTCCTCACGTGGGTCCAATCGGTCATAGATATTTTTCCGTAAATGGTCACGGAAGGTGTTGTACATAGGCTCGTTTCGGAAGTTGGCCCACTTGGCATCTAATATCATGGCTGTCTGTGATGAAGCCACCACAGGTATGAGCCATAGCATAACCAACATCCTATACATGGAGGGTTAAACTAAACAGGGTGGACCCGTCGAGAAATATCTGTCAGATCGAGCCCTGTGACAGCCTCGATGTCGATCTGCATCCCATCAGGGGCGGGTCTTAGCTGCTTCACTTTACCACCAGCTAGAAGCTGCAGCTCTAGCACAATGGTTGTTGAGCCTGACACGCTTGAATAGTTTTACAGAGCCCTTCGACTTGGAGGCATGTGACACACCCTCAACCTGTAAGACACTCTCCTGAATATTGATAGCTTCCTCTGACCCATCAGATGGACGACGCAGCAGGAGCTTTCCATCAGTGATCCAAACCTTATCACCTACTCCAATTAGGGTTGTACCCTTTCCTATATAGGTTAGAAAGAATGATCCAAGGTTGAATAGCTTTCACACCTTACAATCCTTCTTCACAACAGTAGAGGGGCGTGGCCTCCAGGTCAATAACCGCTGGAGGTCTATATAGTACCAACCACGTTTGCCAGTTACCACCAGGTCCAGGGTGATAACACACCCTGTTCCTTTCGAAGACTATCTGCAGCTGTTTCGCCAGGGTCAACACCACGCCATCATCTGACATCGGTGGGGCAAGCTTCACAGTCGGCTCTATGACATGAAAGCTGAGGTCGGTGTCCAAGGTGTCAACATCCTCAACCTTGTCTGCTGACTGTTCTATCAGGGGGTGGAGGATGAACTTCTTCTTCAGGAAGTCGTAGCGAAACAAGATCGTGTTGCCATCCATGTTACGACCCAGACGGTCCTTGGAGACATCTTTTAGGTATGTCAATAGTTCTACACCATCTCCACTGACGGAATGGAGTGAGAACGTCTTGGAGTCTGCTCCATATTGCAGGACGAACGATTTGCCATCACTTTCGTTAATCTTGCCAGCATCAAGGTTGTACACGTCCACAGGATCAGAGCTAGACCGGTCGAGAGAGCGAATATGGGCTCCATTATATATATATATATATATATATATATATATATATATATATATACATATACATATATATATATATATATATATATATATATATGTATATATATATATATATATATATATATATATATATATATATATATATATATATATATATATATATATATAATGGGGGGTTTAAACGGAGTGTCCAATTGCTACTCCAAAATGGGGAGAATGTCATCAGACCATCTCTAGTTGGTAGACATGTGGTTCAGTATCGCATAGAATGGGTTCTCTTCAAGGTAGCTCAGCATTCCACCACATACATGTACGTACATGCCGATGTGTTACATCCACCACCGGGCAGTACCTACCAAAGCTCACTGACCGAAGAATGGTTAGACGTGATAGAATATCTGCCAGGAACCACCAGCAAATTGTGGAAAGTGATCAGCCCCACTATGTTCACCCATGCAAATCACCTGTTTGACAACTCTACCATTAGTCTATACACCAGCATGGATGGTCTGTCGGATGCCCAATTAGAGTTAACGCTGCTGCTACTTATTGACCTATCATCATGATATAATACCAGACATATCTGTCATTTGCTGAGTTGTTGATAAAAGAGATAGGGGAGCCAAATCAACCACACACCTTCTCCGAGATGGTAGCTATAGGGTTACAGGAAATGCTTTGCCGACAAGAAGGCGAGCAAGTACAGCGGGTGAGCTGGTATGAACAGAACACCGGAGAGGCAAGGAGACGAAGAGACTACAACTCTGTCCAAGAATGGGAGAGCCTCATCCGGCATGAGGAGAGCACAGTAAAGCCAAACTTGTATGATTTCTTGGATGAGGTGTGTGATGAGTCTGTAGAAGTCTTGCCGTGGGAAGAGGAGAGGGTGTGGAAGTATACATTCAAGAGAAAGTCAGCGAACGGTGGGCGTACCACCAGGGGGGGGGGGGCAAGATGAGGTTCCAGATGTCATGGCTGCGCAAGCCACTGGCCCCTGACATTATGCTGGATGAGGGGTGTTTGAGAGGCATGTCTCCACACCAATAAGCTGGTTCGGTTCACCAGGCTCTCCAAGATGAATCCCACAATGACTAATCGACAGATCCTACAGGTGATGGTACAAGTTTAAGACCTAGGTATACCATGACTCAATCGGAGTGGCGAAAGCAGCCTGAAATATATCCTCCCCCTGGCAGCTGAGAAGGGGGGTACAGTCCATGGCTGGCAACTCTAGCAGATTGACACCATCAGACAGAAGCTCGTCTACGAATCAGAAAAGTACAGCAAAACGTGCAGGCGATATAAACAGCCTACAACAGTCTAGCATGCACAACTACAGCTGCGGGTAGGATTGGAGTCAGTGCTGGTGTGGCCACCATTGCCACACTCGCTACAGGGGTGGGTGCTATCGTCCTAGCCCGCCGTTGGGTGACATGACCCTTGCCGCTACTGTCCTGGCCACTGGCTTGGCAGTTGGACAGTGCCAGATCATCAGGAAGCTGGAGAAGCATGTTAAGTATGTAACACTAGGGTAGAGCAGCCTACGGGCTATTGACGAGTCTGTCAGAAAAGCTCTCGAGGATGGCTAGGTCAGTGATGAAGAGTACCACCATATATTGACGCTCCAAACCCTGTACCACACAGAGAAACCCGAAGTGCGTCAGCAATACCTCAAAGGCTCCAATGGATGGGTGAACATGGAGCCATTTAAAAATGAGGGGCCACATCGAAGATCTCTACGGTGCCAAATAGTATGTTGCATCCACAGCAGTGTTAAGATGACTACTATAGATGGCCCTCCCGGTGAACCTCATGACAATTGACTGGAGCCAACTGCCCCTCCTGGGTACACTCTGGACAGGCCGTCTAATTAGTCTGATGGATGATATTCCATATCTAATCCCGATCTCCATTGCGGTCGATGGGCGGTCCCGCATCAGCTTCTCCATCAATCCACCACCGCTGACCCACCTCACAGTCACCAGCAAGGATGCAAAGAAAGCTCACACCTGCATGGTAGGCCCAAATCCCTCATTCTGGAACCACAGTTGAACTTTGCTGTCTGGGCCGCCATGGCAGGATGTGGTGTCGGCGCTGGTTTGCTTCATGCCTATTCCGTTATGCCTTAAGCGGTGCTCATTGACAGCTGTCTCAAATTCCATGTTTGCTACATTGTGAGACGAATCCTCCATGAGCTGGGCACAAGCCTCCCTGATACAAATTATTTCGACCCACAGCTCAACAGCTACAGTCTCTCAGCAGCCAACAGACTACAGCGGGAGTTCAACACCCGCTCAGACTATAGGTAGCATGGTGTGACAACAATGGCCTGGGCATTATGTATGGTGACCTGAAACGAGACTACTCAGGCTTCCCCTATCAAATGCGCCAAAAAATCGGCCGTCGGAAGACAGCAACGTTCTCATTCGATCCAGACTCTGAGCCTGGAGCATCGGTGCAGAATATGCACATCACCAGCATTAGGCAGAACCGCCCAGATGCCTGGAAACACTTTGTCCCACACACAACCTTAGGGCTTACACCAGCGGGGATCGTTCGAATCAACCAGTCCTTAGAAGCATTATGCTATTGTCTCCTGACAGCCCAGACCAAGCTGAGCCACTCTATAGATGGCGTGAGCAGCCTAGAGGTGCAGTCTATGTTCAACAGTCTCATCGAGGATATGATCACCATTGCAGACCCTAGAAGCTTCATTACAAAGTTTCAGTGGGCTTTACAGAAGGCCCACCGCCAGCTGGACTTTGCCATATATCCACACCTGCCGCTTATTCTGAGCAACCTGATCGTGAATATCGAGGACCTGGTGATAGTCGAGGTGAATTCCCCGGTGTCCATTTTGTGGTTAACCCTGACATCAACTCAGCTGCGCATGTCATCATGACGCCCATGACACCTAGGTGCCCACAAGCATCTCTGTGTCCCTCACAAGCCGGTGCTAGCATCTTTCCGATTCCATTAGCATCGCCAAGAGTGCTGGCCGAAAAACGGCGACCCGGGCTGACACCAACGTCCATCAGCAGTGCTAGCGGGACGTTAGCCCTATGAGTGGCATCAGGTCTGGCTATTGCTGTGCTCGTCACCAGTCTTCTCCGCCGCTAGTAGATCATCTAGAAGATCATTCTGACTCCCCGGTGCGGGAGTCGTGGGAACTGAGATTGTCTGAACTAGCTTGGCCTGTCCGACAGCTCCACACACCACCAGCATACACGCCCAAGGATTGTATGGTTCGGTGGTACAGCCTTTTTCCAGCTTGTAGTAGTGCAGAGCTTTATTCAACTCAGAGTCTGGGGATGACATGGATTTCTGCAACAGCTGGAACATGACCGATAGATACTCACGATCCTTGTAGAATCCCTTAGTATGCTGGAGCTGCTTGACGATACTGCCGCCAATAATGAGGTATTCAATGGAGCAGATCTGTCCCTTACCAAATCCTAAGTAGAGCTTCACAGCTGTCAGCTCCTCTGTTACCACAGCGCTAGAGAGCTGAGCGAGCTCATCTGGTGACTTCTTCTTGTAACCCTTCAACTTGGTTCAGAAGACGTTATAGTACTTAGTACATAGTACTAGCTGGTCCATTTTTTAATCCACTGTATATAGTGCTGATGGATATTCTTGAGTACCAATCTAATCAGCTAACAGATGCAGACTGGGTAGATCTGCTTAGCTCTCTCGAGGTAGAGCATACACATTTAAGTGCATTAAACAATGGCGTCAATGGTACAGATTGTAAAGCAACTCCCGGAGAGCCAGGCGAACCTTCAGAAGGTGGAGAAGTGGCTGAAAAGCAAGACCCAGCAGCTACCGGCACAGGCTAAGCCCCTGGCCGTTCATGCCGCCAGTAATGTGGCAGCGAATGTGGCCTCAGTGAAGATGACAGGTGGGAATAAGGTTATTCCTGCTGCTTGAGCCACTGTCCTCGCTACAGTGGTGAGTACGGTTGTCGACTACTGTCTAGGAATAACACATCCCATCACAAAGATCGCCATTGGTGGCACCTCCTTTATTGCTGCCACCATGATCATGGACAAATGCATTCCTCTAATGGAAGCCGTGGTTCTAGGGCTGGCGACGAGTGCTATGGCTGAGATCATAGTGGCCTATGTCTAGCTTTAAGACGGGTCTATAGGAGAAAATTATGGAAGCCTGTCAGGTCCATGAGACAACAGTAGTATATGAGGCATGGTGTGCTGTTCCAGAGTCAGTAGCGCATAGTCGATCATGAGGACTGACGATTTCAAATGCCCAGAAATGGTGCTTAGCCCACAAGGCATGTCCCTGCGTGGAAGCACTGCTACTTATTTCCTTGGCCCACCGCATGGTCCTCCTATGCCCATCTGTTTCACTCGGGATACGACTGGATTTAAGCCCTTATATATACCCCGAGAATGTGTCTGTCACTTACAGACTTAGAAAGCAAGGATATTGGGGCCTTGGCTCACTTAGGTGAGGCACGCCTTGCCTCAGAGGACACTGTTGCTCCAATCTACTTCATGGACTTCGATGAGAAGGGGACACCATGAGGAATTTGAGGTACCGTACCGGTCAGAGACCTCATCAGAAACGTACAATCCATAGGATCCTCAGCCCTTAATAGCACCACCGCTGCATACAAAGGCATGACACGCTAGGACAGGCTAATTATCAAAGGTGCCCGAGTGATGAAGGAGCCATCAATCACAGGCACATGAGCTCGTTCAGAACCTGTTCAGGAGCAGAAGCTCCTTCCGACTCGATGGGAATTATCTAAAGATTGGTAGGATCACGGTTAGCGATGTTAGCATTGATGGTGAAAAAGAAACTAAACTCCAACTACCCGAGGTGAAGAAGTCAGGGTTCTTTGGCTTTCAGTCACAGCTGTACTGATCTCCTCTCAGAAGTAATATGTGGCTCCAGCCTGTAGAGCATCCAGCATCTGGTGTTCATCATCAGTGTGGATGTCAAATACGTCAGCCCACTTCCCCACCATTAGGAGATCTTTGGGGTCAACCATAGCCTTTTGAAGAGCTAGAATGACGGGACTCTTGGTCGATTCGAAGGGCAGGCTGATAGCCCTGCCCTGGGCACTGTCAAGCTTCTGGTAGAGCATCCGAGTCAATAATTCCTTCATACTATGGGCCGGTGTGGTCTCCTCTACGGCAGGCAGTATCTCTGCATCAGACGGAGGAGGGACCTTGGCTCACTCATGGATAATGTTGACATCACAAAGTAGTCATCAGATCCTGTCATTGGCAGAAGGGTGGAGGACTGTACTGGTTTCTTCTTGGGAGGGTGATACAGGTTTCTACTGCCGACCGAAGATGAGCTCGTGAAGTAGTACTTTATACATCACCGATTAAAACCTGTATATGCCTAGACGTTAAACATGCCGCAGTGTATAAGGCATCCAGATGGGATAACTGAACCTGTGGCCTCGAACTTTACTGATCCTTGGAAGGACTGACTGACAGTCATTCGACCTAGTATCCATGATGCGAACCCTCTATCCGCGGCAGGGAAGTACAGCAACTTCGTGATCTCAGGACAGATCCATGAGATTAGGAGCATGACGCTCAAGTTCAAGATCAAGAGCACAGCGGCAAAGCAGGTAGAGCTCCCGCAGGTGTTGAGCAGGTGGGAGATTATGCAGAGCAACAACACCCTGGACACCACCTATGTGAACGATGAGCACCGGGTTCTGGCTCCACTGGCTTGTGGACCTTCCTACTACGTGAAGAAGAAAGGGTACTATGCCGTCGGGTGTAAGGAAGGCTTCACAGTATTCGACTTACAACCAGACATAGAAATACCTGTCATGGTGCCACACTTCTCCCTCGAAAACACACACATGAACCCGGTCTTGATGCAGGGCAAGCTGTTCCTCCGGGTGTACACCAAACATCTTACTGATGTAACGATGACCTCTCCACGACTTTAGGTCTGGCATGATGAGAATGACCAGGAACTAAAATGTGCGGGTTCTAGACAGTGAATCCTACATGTAGAGCGAGAACACCAGCATGTCCAGGCCATGGCTAACCAGCGCCTAGAATTGACATTGCAACAAGGTGCCTCGGACTGCATAGCCATAGCAGTCTTAGTTCAGAAAGGAAGGGTGGTCCAGGAGGTGGGGGAGCTAGACGACTTCAAACTTGTGGTGGCTGGGACCAACGTTCTCGGTTAGGTACGCGATCTGGCTGATTGCTGTCTATATCAACAGAAAACGAAGTCGTATGTCCTACTCCATCTACCGAGTGGCCACAAGGATCTCAAATTGGCCTCAATGGTCGACACCACCTCGGAGGTAGGGACATCCTGCCTAACCATGGCAATCATGTCAGCTTTCATGTGGGGAATTTAATCGGAGAGCCAGCAGTCACTCGCACAGTTGCCATGACGGTGCTGTACTTAGGCTCTGCAACGGATAGTGTATCACACACCACGGGTATTCAGCTTGAGCGCACATAGAGCACGATTCCTGTCACCATGGTACCACCGACAGCCACCACCACTATGGCCTCTGCCGTCTTCTGAGCTGCCAATGCCTCATAGTCAGACATTGGCTCGGAGCACTTTAGTCTTGTAGTACTCATCAAGACTCTCATCGGCCTCTTGGATGTTCCGGATGGCTTGAGCCTTTTGTTGCTGTTGACGTGCCTCCCTTTTGTGCATATGCTTGAGTGCCTTGCTGTGCTCAAACTCCTCAAAAGACAGCTTCTCCATCGCCTGGTAATGACGGTTTCTCTCTACCTCCACCGCCTTATGGTCAGCGAAGCTGAGACCCAAGTTTACCAAGACAAACACGCCTGCATTCAAGATTGCGGATGCCATGTCTATATATAGCAAGTTTAAAGTGCTTGTATAGCAGCGCATGATTATGAACCGGAAGCTTTCGAGGATCCAGTTGAGGATATCAATGAGGACTATGACGAGGACTATGATGAGGATGACTATGACAAGAGCTATGATGATGGTGTAGATGACTATGATGAAGACGAGCCAGAATCCTGCCGACTAATCCACCGAGCCAAAGGGATTTATCATACCTATGTGAAGGGCTCTGTTGGTCCAGTAGTGGCAGTTGGGGCTCTGACTGCTCTGTCCACGACAAAGGCTGGCGACACGGTCTGCATGATCGCTGCCAATACCCTCTATGGAGTTGAGAAGATCTCCGAGGCTATTCCAGCCATTGCCTCGGGGGTAGGTACATTCTTTGACATTGCCGGTCCATGGCTCCCATATGTTACGATAGCCCTTGCAGCCATCTGAACTGTGGAACATTTAAGACGAGCTTTATAAGATGGCTTCTCTACATGTCCTGATCAAAACTCTAAACCCGCCAGGATTTGTCAATGACCTTCCTTTAAATGAGGATCTGGCAAAGATTAGATGACAGTGATTCTAGGTATTCGAAGAAATGATCAGCGATGGTCGGATGAATTTACGGTCGTCTGTTCGTCTGTCTAGAGTTTGCCCAAGCTGTGCGTGACAGGACAGGAGTTGATGTTAGTGACAAAATCCGAGAGATCAGGCATCCTGACAGCCTCTCTTGAGACCCTGCACTACCAACCTGGTTGATATCACTGTGAACCTCACCAGTTACTTGAGGCAGCTCGTCGCAAGGGTCACAGATTCACCTTGGAGACTGTGAGCATGTGAGCCACTGGCTCACCAGGCAGAGGATGTGGCAGATATACAAACCTCGTCCATGCCACATTCGGTATGTACACTTCGATGAACCTGTCCCGAACAGAGTACACCAGGCGGATGTGCTGTTCCTTCTGCATGATCGGGTGGGCAGCAAGACCTACAAGTATGCCCTCACCATCGTCGATATAGCCAGCAGGTACAAGGTGGATATGCCACTCACAGATAAATCCGTGGGTCAGGTGGCTGCCGGGTTCCAAAGAGGACTCGCAAAATCCCCTCCAGTGGCCAGAGTTGCTGCATGTGGATGCGGGTAAGGAGTTTAGATGTGAGACTGCAGCCCTCATGCGGAAACAGAGGCAAGCTGGGATATCACCGTGCCCAGGCTATCGTCAAGTGGTGGAACTGGATACTGGCAGAGAGGCTATTCCCACATCAGTATGCTCAGGAGATGGCTGCAGCTGGCGATCATTCCAGGGTATGGGTGAGAGGCTTGTCCATTGTGGTGGAGAGATCCAATGCTGAGGTTACTAGGCTGATAGGGCAGAAGCCTCTCAAGACCATTCGGAGATGCTCTGTGGTTCAACCTCGATGTTAATCATGCTCTGAGGCCAGCCTTCCATCCGATGCCCTGGTTCGGTATTTGTATGAGCCTGGCGAGTTGGAGGGTGGACGTAGGCAGGTGACTGACCCTAACTTGTCGATAGATGTACACAAGATTGACAGGTATGTGGAGGCGGCTGGGCAGCCTACACTGTACTACCTGGCATGCTCGGAGAGCAGTCCTAGGTGAACGTTTGTACGAGAGGAGCTTCAGATCATGCATACAGACACCCAGCTACCTCCACCCGGAGTGCTTATGTCAAGTAGACATCCTGCAGATTGTAAGCCCTGACTGTTGGTTGAACCATGGTAGGCTATGTCACATGATGCTCATACGTTACCCTGCACCATCAGCTCTTCGATGAAAGCATCCATTGGAGTGATGGCATCCTTGGGACCATAAGCCAGGGTGTGAATACCATCGGGAGCGATCCATCGCTTTGTGTCGGAGGGGCTGAGGCTTGTTTTTGTCTGGTGGACCCCGTAGAGGTGGTGACCGTGACTTCACAACATGTTCATACCATGCTCGAAGAGGCATTTCTTGTACTGCTCATGGCGAATCTGTCTAACCACAGCCCTGTTCACACCATTTATCTTCTTGACTTCCTGCTCACCTGCTCGCTTGATGGAGTATATCTTCGGGCACAGGCGAACAAACTCCTGGATTGGCACACCCACACTCTCATCCTTCATCTTGCCCAGGACTTTCTTGTTGGCAGTACTGTGTAGTGGGTATGTTACTAGGTAGATGCTTGTGTCATAGAGGTCACTCCTCACAGTCATGTCAGTGTAGCGGTTCTCTGTCTGAACCTCCAGCAGAAGGCTTTCGGTGTCTGTGTATAGGAGCTCACAGTGGGCACCATACTGTTGCTTCAGCTTGTTGTAGTAGAAGTCATACATCAGGTGCTTGAATAGGTCGAGGATGGACATTCCCACATAGACAGGGTGGTTCAGCAGAAGACTCGTCTTGTACATGTGGAGAGCAGCTAGATCATCATCGAGCACCTTCGCCTGGGCGAAGTTGGGCTTGGCTATGAACTGCCTCAGCCTGTCCTCCTCGGATGACCACACTAGCTTAACATACACTCACCTGCGCAAGTTCTTCATTGTCTTACCGATGACAGCGCTATTCATCAGCTTGTAGAGATCATTCCCAAAGTCGCATTTTCTGTGTGCTGCACTGAGTTGGATTCGACTCTGGCCCCTCAATCTTGGTTGTTAGAGCTTCAAAGTCGACATAGATCATGTATGGAGCCTTGAGCTGCTTGTGGTAATTGATGAACCACAGCATCTGCTGGCACCCTTATGCGCATTGGCCTATCGCTGATACCTCTGCATTCTGGTTGGTGCTTGGCAAGCAGGTCCTCCCGGGAATAGCAGGGGAGGCATCGCTCGCAGAAGTGCTTCCTCCCATTGAATCGACTCTAGTTATGGAGCAGTCGATTCAGTCCTTGATCCAGGTATAGTGTTGCTTGCCACCCTTCTCGATAAGCAGCAAAATTTGTTCTAGGAATGACGGGATCAGCCTCACTCAGCTGCAGTGGGTAGACACAGCTGCCATTCCCAAATACATTAATGGCCAGGCCATTCTGCCTCTCAACACACTTAAGCGGGTGGAGAGGGGTTGGCGAGTCTACACCGCTGAAGTTGAGACTATCCCTGTGGGCCGAGTACCTTGATGGCTGGCTTGGGTTGACAGCTGCTGGAAATCTTGATGACAGAAGAGACCAGTACAGGCAATGGTCATCCTTGTTCTTAACATTGACTACAGCACGGGATCGCAATGTAGGAGCCGCTGCGTAGTGGCTGATATCTAGCAATGTTGAGGTACAGGGCATAAACTTGGTCTACCGACTAGCCAGACCCCTCGCGAGTGTAGTTCTCGAGACTTTGCACCACCATGCCTTTGGCAGCCTTCACAGCCACACCAATGTTGCTTGCTTTAAGGAGGGTCTGTTGCTTAGACCAGAACACAGGATCTGTTGCAATTTCTGTTCCATCGTTCCTCTCCTTGTGCAGTGTTACTCGGAGGGAGAGGCGGAATGTTACCCCCTTCAGGGCAAGGACTTTCTCCACAAGCTTTCTCTCTATCTTGTCTTGGTTGTTTGTGAGGAAAGCCGTGGGATTTTTCTCCCTGTCTCCATCCTTGCAGGTCGCATATGGAGTCTTTACAAAGATTGGTGTTGTATCGTCCTTCCTGCGTGGAGCCGGTCTGGGCTTCTCAGGAGCTGGTGTGGGCTTTCTACCTGGAGCCGGTGTGGGCTTCTCAGGAGCCTGTGTGGGCTTCCTGCATGGAGCCGGGGGGGGGGGGGGGGGGGGGGGGGGGGGGGGGGTGTTTTACTCAGAGCTGTCAATCTCTCTGCAAATGTGATATGGTTAATGTGCCTAGTCTGCAATAGGCTGGTCAATTCTTGGACAGCCTTTTCCATATCTCAGAATTTTCGTGGTTACACCTATGCATGTCCTGGTCTCTAATTGGGTGTTGAGCAAGACAACTATATAAAGACAGACAGACAGACAGACAGACAGACAGACAGACCACCAAACAGACAGCCAGCAAGACAACTATATACAGACAGACCTACAGACAGACAGACAGACAGACAGACCACTAAACTGACAGACAAACCACTAAACAGACAGACATACCGCTAAACAGACAGAACTGCCACAGTTGTTTCATTGTCATAGGCTTGGCTCTAATTAGGCGTTGGGTGTTCGCCGAGCGTGAGCGAGATTTGAACCGACAATTTTTAAGTGTGATTCAGTATAAATAGAAAATATATATATAGCGTATTACCCGTCTCGGTCACACATGCACCAGAAAATGACCTAGATTATTTGCTGATAACTTGTGTGTTATAGATCCCGAATGGGAAATAGTATATACAGGTGGTCACTAAAGACAGGTGGCTGTGTATCTGGGTGGTGGGATGGGTGGAAGCGTCTATCCGTGGGTGGTTGTCTGTTTGTGTGGGTGGTGAAACGTACAGACCGACAGATTGACAAACAGGTGGACAGACAGGCAATTTAGCTATACACACATTTAAACGTACTAATTTTTATATAGTAAGACTGTCAGTAAGTTTTAGGTCACGTTAACAGTGCGTTATCAGTCCGATTGATCTGTTTGCTATTATTGCACAACAATTCATAAAGATAAATATTATTATTTGTGGGCTAGTAATCGGTTCCCCGGCGTCGAAATAGACCATGGTTCAAATCTCTCAAAAGACCTCAGCTAGATGGTACCCAGTTTCGAAACAAAATTCAAAGGGTACGCACTAGTGTAGGGGTACAATGACTAGAAATAGAGCAACGGGAACCACATAAAACCTGCAGGAAAGAGAGGCGAGAGAGAGAGAGCGTGAGAGAGAGAGAGAGAGAGAGAGAGAGAGAGAGGGCCCCGGCTAGAAGTCGCCGATAATGTAGGGGTTCTCCCAGACAGTGGGGTACGGGCGTTTTATAGGGTTTCTTGTTTCCGCCGATCGGTTGCTCCAAGAGGAATGTGTTTATCTAATCCCACCACTCCTGGGGCCCAGCGGCTGGGGATGGGTGGTGTCGCCGGCCCCTGGGAGGCACTTGATTTTCGATTTTCGAATCTACGGTGGGAGGTGAGCAGAGGAATGGGGCACCCCCTAGGACTATGGTGATTTTTTGTTCTTAAATTGTTGAATCCAGTTTTAGCTATGCTCCACCCATCTCATGCTAAGCTCCACCCACATTTTTGCCCATTTTGGGATTGGTGGACTCCCTACACTCATTGAACCTTAATTACCAGAAAACTATGCAGGAAAGCTGTTGAATATTTTGAAACTAATTTGACTGGGTGCTTTATTAAATAATAAAGACATGCAATTCGTGCATCTTGACGGAATATTAAGTGTTTACGAAGGACGTAATTAATTGACGTAGTTGATTATGACGTCATATGATTGATCGATATACTGGATTCATCTATTAGGCTACGTGTAATTCGCCGTAGCTTGAGATTTAACAATATATGTTTGGTAACGCCTAACAAAATTAATAAATTAGAATAACGATCTGGCACTCAAGTATAACACGGTCCTCAATTACGCTACATGTAGGCTGACGTCCAAATATATAGTGACGTATCTAACTCTATCAGAATCACTGAAAAGTCAGTCAATTGTACGAATTGTGTGTCTGATAGATTTACTATTGTGCTGAATATTTTGAAACTAAGTTGACTGGGCGTTGATGCTGCCATAGGCAAATTTCGTGTGGGTGTTTTCTAACACGGAATGTCGCCGACTTTTTGCAAGTGCATGAAATAATCAGTAATAGGCGCATATAACAGTCATTTCATTTAACAGCTAAATTTATAATGATCACACAATTTAACACTTAGTTGGATTCATACACCTGGCAAAAACAAAAATGTCAAAATTTGCCCTGACACAAACTCTGCGAACTCGCGCAATATTCGTGTTGTAATCTTTAAGGCGTTTATTTGCTAGTTCCCAATGCTAGGGTCTAGACTCACGACTCGCAATATTCCACGATAATGAACACCACGGTAATAATTACACGTAGAGGGAAGACAAATCCGAATTGGGAAAAAATGCGTTAACGAAATAGCATTACCTCCCTTGTTTCATATATAGTAGTTTGTTTCAGGGGCGGCGGAAGAGGTGGTGAGCTGTGGGTGGCGGGTGGGGTGTGGGGTGTGTGGCTGCAGCACCACCATTTTTATGAGTGTGGGGGCAGACTCCCCTCATTAAAATAGTCCTGTACTGTAAAAAAAATATAGGTCTTTGTTCATCAGAACGCAGGAAACGGCTTCTCAGAGCATCTAATTGTCACAATTTTCTTGGGGATCCCGGCCCCTCATATTATTTAAAGTAACCCTTTGAAATTTGATTAACACTACACTGCACTAATCTGACCTAAGTAGATCTATCCATCTGCAACTCCAACCTAACCCTCAATATCACGATCAATTGGTAGTGCAAGAACCACCGCAACCCCATTTTAAAGACCTTCTCCTGCCGCCCCTGTGTTTTTCCTATGTTTGTCCGTCCGCTCATTAGTTTGTTCGTTCACTCATTAGCCCATGCGTCTATCCATCAATCCATCAATTGATCCATGCATCCATCCATCAACCCATATACAGCCATCCACCCATCCATGCACGCATCCATGTCTCCATGTCACTGTGTCCGTCTCTGCATCCTGGCATCCACCCATCAAATGGACGTTCGTTTGCACACTCATCTCTCTACCCATGTATTCATTCGTTCATTGCTATATTGAATCATTTCATCCATCCAGTTGTGCATTGTCCATTCGTCTATCCATCGGTCCATCCACCCACACACCCGACACACCCACTTACCTACCGACCCATCCATCCATCCATCCATTACTCCACCCACCCACCCACTCACCCACCTGCGCACACATCCATCCATTCATCCATCCAACACCCAACCCCATCCGCTCACCCACTCATCTACCCACCACCCACGCATCAATCTATTCATCAGGCTAGAATATAAAGCATAAATCAGAATACGCACCCGGGTCCACATAGGCATATTCATACTTTATAATAAATATTAATATACTGGTTTTCACAGATATGCCCAATATGCTTAAATAATATAGGAATCCGATCTGCCACTCCGCGATTCTCCGTCTCCAGTATAGGACGTCATAAACAAATACGTCACGTGTTACCTGACGTCGCAATCAGAATAACGTAGCTCAGTCACGAAAATCGAAGTGTCTAATCCGTCAATAATGTGTGCAAATTGCGATGTAATTGATAAATTTGCAGTTTAATAAGAATTATAATAATGTTAAATATTTGAAACTAATTTGATTGGGAGCTCCGGAGCTGTTGCTGCAATACTGCCATAGACAGCAACAGCTCCAACTCAAATCATTTTCAAAATAATCCACTGCCGCCTTGTATAATTGGAAATTTGGATTATGGTAATTTACAGTTCAAACTTCGAAGTACATACCTCGATTCCAACACGCCTAGAAGTTGGCGGAGCTTAGCTAGAAATGGGAGTGGCATAGCGAAAATGGATTCCTCCATTGCCTATCAGCGGTGCCCAAGATACCTAACAGGCGATGCTCATTTTTCAACATATTATGCTTTACGGCGAGTACGTTTATTTACAACAAGGGAATGAGTAGAAAAAACCCAACCTTCTAACATACAACCTTAGGGTGCTCGGATAAAATCCCACCGGACAAAATACGGTGTCCGGTGGGATTTTGTCCGGTGGGATTATGTCCGGCGGGATTTTGTCCGGGATTCAACTTTAGAGCCGGGTGGCTACTGATGATAAACTACCTTTAAATATTGCAAACGTATCAACAACATGCGTTTCATAATCGTATTCAAGGTTATCGCTAGAGCCTTTATTCTAAGCGGTGCGCTATGGAATGAAGAGAATAAAAATAATAACTTATCGGCCTGATACTTAGTTCATTTTACAAAGTGAGCAACAATGCAATACATTATCTCGGCACTGGCATGCCATGTTTCTTGTCATCCCGATCACGATTCACTGTCAGGCATGTTTGTAACGAAGCAACGCGCAAGGCCAGACACGCATTCTGATTAATGCCTTATTTTTGATAACTTATCTGTATACGTACTTTGCTTTAACGCTCATAGAAGTTACTAAATGCCATCATAATCTTACACTGTTTGCTGTGTTTATTTTCTTGACAATAACCGAAACCTTTGAGAAACATCTTTTACGTCTGCCTCTTCTAGATTTTGTCAGGCTATGTTAGTCACGTGATCAGACTGAACAATTTACTGTAAATCTACGGCTTTTTCATGAGTAACAAAATATGCAATGTATAATGTTCAACTCTTATTACCGACAGATGAGGTCGCCGCATCATAGGCTTTGTCTTTGCTGGATGCCTGTTTTGAACTGTTAAATTATTTACATATGCGAAATATAATTATCTTGAATTCCATTTGGGAATATTTCACCCCCATTTCCCCCAGAAAACTTGATCGATGCTGTAAAGTACTTACTACTTAGTTCACCTTAAAAGTCATTCACAAAAAGTGCGTCAGCTGTCCATGCGCTGTTGTTGCCGCTGCTGCCGTTGTTTTTGCTGTTGATTTCGCTGCTGTTACTACTACTGCTACTGTTGCTACTACTACTACTACTACTACTACTACTACTACTACTACTACTACTACTACTACTACTACTACTACTACTACTACTACTACTACTACTAAAAACAATACTATGCTGGCCCAACGTTTGGCCAACCTATGTTTATTCGCTGGCCCAACATAGTTTTGCTCGTTGGGATTACGTTGGCCCAACGTATCACGTAGTTTTCCCACGTAAAACAAAGTTGGGCCAACGTAACTAACTTACCATCAGCCAGCCAACGTAAATACAACGTTGGCCCAACGTAACCAATTTTCTATTAATCATTCACACGTAAGGCCAACGTTGATCCAAGAAAAGGCAAACGGTGGGCCAACGTAAGGCCAACGAACAAAACTACATTGGACCAACGAATAAACCTTACATTGGGCCAACGAAACAATGTTTACTGGTACTACTACTACTACTGCTGCTGCTGCTGCTGCTGCTGCTGCTGCTGCTGCTGCTGCTGCTGCTGCTGGCTACCAGCACCAGCACCAGCAACAGCACCACTACCACCCCACATCCACTACCACCGGCTACGTGTCTGTGCTTGTAATTGGCGTTTTTATGGTCCGGATTACTGGTATCAAAGAGGTATGAATACTTCCTAAAAACTGCTATCAGCCTTTCAGTGACTTTTACATTCCAGCGCCCTTACTATGAATTTAACTTATATATTGAAACACATGTACAGAATAACAGTAGGTCGATTTGGGGAAAGCCCATGAATGGTGCAATAAAAACGTAATTTTCAAGGAATCCCACATCCGAATGCTGTCCGTATCCGAATATTCTGACATATGGAATCATACTATCTATTTGTAATTGTAGCAAAAAAATTCGGATGCGGGTACGCATACGCATACGTATACGTATACGTATACGTCTACATACGCGTTAATGGAATCCTAGCTTAAGCGTGATCAGGGCCCCTCACTGTCGCAAGAGCCCAAACTTGGTTAGTTTACCCCATAAGCAACATAGCGTTTTCAAAACCATGATATAGATTACAAAGATGATGCAACTAATAGTCTCTTTAAGATGGAGGTGTGGGCAGACTGTCATAATTAATGGATGAATCCGATCTGTCAATCAAGTATATGACGCCATAATCAATAACGTCACAAGTAGGCTGACGTCACAATCAAAATACGTAATGAGTGGCGTATCTAAGTCCGTCATGAACGCTTAATAGTCCGGCAAATGTTCACATTGTAGGACTATGTCTTTATTATTTAATAAACATTCTGTTGAATATTTTCAAACTAATTTAACTAGGGGCTGTTGCTGCAATAGGTAGCAACAGCACCCAGTCAAATGAGTTTCAAAGTATCCACAGCTTACCTTGAAATTGGGATTCTAGACATTCAGGATTCGATCGATCCCAACGCGGACAATGCGTGGGCCGAGCTATGCCATTCTATTACGCCACGTGTAGTCTGAAGTCGCAATCATAATGACTCTGACATGAAGCTCAATATATCTGGCAGGTATACGAAGTGTAGGCCTATGCTTTTGATGATTATATATTATACAATAATTTACAAAACCTTCAGTGGAATATTTTGAAACTAACTTGACTGGTTGCCATAGGCAGAAACATCTTCAGTAAGATTAGTTCAAAATATCAAACAGTTTACCTGTATATGTATCTTGAAATCAGGATTCTAAGTATTCGGTGTTAAAAGTATATAAATCCATCCCAACACGCGCAAAACGTGGGCGGAATTTAGCTCAGTAGAATTGGGCGGGGCATAGCTAGAAATGGCTCCCTATATTCATCAAGACGAAATAGTACTGTGATAGATTTAAAAGATTACAACTACACTACAACAACCAGCCTGGATTTCTACCGCCAACAAAAACCGTTCATAAACACAAACATTTTTTTCACGAAATATAATTATTTATTCCATCAACAACAAAACGTTATTTTACACTCAACGGCTCTCTAACGTGACAAGAACTTTACACCTATCTTGGCAGTCCTTGTTCCAGCATCCCGATGACAACGCAAAGCGGGTGAGAGATGGATCCATTTCTAGCTATGACCTACACATTTCTGTCCAAGCTCAGCCCACGGATTTCTGAGCGTAATGGAATAAATTTATATGCGTTGAACTTTGACTGCCCACAATCCCATTTGCAAGGTAGTTATATGGGCCCACAGGAAAGCTGTCAAATATTTTCAAACTAATAGCGCCCAGTCAATTTGTTTCAAAATATTCACAACAGAATGATTGAAAATAAAATTGTTAAAATTGCATGTTTATAAGCTTAAATTATGTGCATATGTGTAATGAAAAGAAATTATTCTTAACATATAATGATTCCATTCCATATAGCCTAAATTAATGTAATTTTTTAAGTTGCGAAATTGAAATAGAGGCCCGTGCCTAATATTAAGTTATATGGAATGGAATCATCATATGTTAAGATTCATTTCGTTTCATTACATATAGGCTCACAGTTTAAGCCTCTAAAAGTGTATAATTGAAACAATTTTATTTTCAATCATTCTGTTGTGAATATTTTGAAACAAATTGACTGGGCTCTATTAGTTTGAGAATATTTGACAGCTTTCCTGTGGGCCCATATAACTACCTTGCAAATGGGATTGTGGGCAGTCAAAGTTCAACGTATATAAATTTATTCCATTACGCTGCAGATATTAGTCCAGTCAATCTAAGAAACGTCTGTAGATTTATAGCGAGGAAGCAATATCATATGACTAAAAATAATCTAGCCAATTCTGACAGTGGGAAACATAATTTTTTTTATAACCCGCACTCTTTTGCGCCGATTGTATTACTAATGCGCGCATTGCCTTGTGTTCGTCACTTCACAATTTAAATCGCTTATTTTCCTTTTTTTCTTCCATATATCCAATTTTTTAAGTGGCAGGCTTATTTAGTGTCATGTTGGGTATAAATCTATGCTTTATGAACATTCATTTGTACAGCAGTTATTAAAATATCTGCCATGCTACCGGATTTCGAATTTTCTTCTTACGTGTTACTAGTAGTGCAGACCCCGTCTATCTGGTCTATGAGAACCACAAGTGGTTTCTTTAAAGGTTCTACTGATGTACTGAGCTTAGATTTCTGTCGTTTTCTCGTGCCGTTTTCCGCTTCTTCTAATATTCCGCCGTTAGTAGGACTATCGTAATCAAGTTATTAAATTATGTTATAATATAGCAACAAAACATGCGTTTATTCAAATAAATGTAGGCAACTTGGAGTGTACATGTGTGTGACTGATTTAAATTTATTTTTCAATTATGGCATCTTAAGCAATTATATAAATTTTATATTTGTAGCTTACGTGTTTTTAGCTGGTGTGAGAGCTACAAAAGCAAACACCACGACCCGCTGTCTCAGTGATGCACTCTACATATTATAATGTTCATGGAATTTATTTGATCAAGCTGTGATGGACCCCCTCCCGTGAACTAATGCAGCACGGCTACGGCCACATAGAACAACACAAACAAACTTTAAATGGCATAATAATCAAATCAAATTTAAACCATGGCAGTGTTTACCGTGCGTTTAAATACCATGATGCACTCCTTTCACCTAACGGTAATGTACTGGGAGAGCCACACCGCCAAACATGGTCGAGTGGGTACATCCATATAATGGACACTTGTCGACTAACGACCGGGCAATCTGGAGTGCTGCATAGCACGCGACCAAAGCAGGCTATAGAATACAGGAGGGAGTAAATGCCTGGCGATGCCTTTAGTGAATGGCATTCTCTATACTCTTGTCCAAGTTGGTGGTTGCAGTTCTATCTTTATCTTCTTCAATGCACCAATGTACAAATGTCTTCTACTAGCTCAGAAGCATTGCTTCATATACATGTGTGTGCGCGTTCTTTACCTGATGATACCCAGATACATCAATCAATAATAGTAGTACCAGGAGGACGAATCTTTGCTTTCATAAAAATGTTATTAATACCAGAATCCTACCTGGTGCAAACTATGGTACTAAGCGAATTCTTTTTCATGTGAAAACCTCCCAAGTCGAAGAATGAATTTCCATATTTATCTGGGCTGTTATGCCAGTGTCCGTAGTCTCATACACTGCAAGCTCTTCAGAAACTAGTGTGTACTCTTGACTAAGCTTTCTATTAATCTGTACGCATATTTGCATGACTTCATTCACCACAGCTTTCGATGTTGGCCAAATTTGTAAGAAATGTAGGTACCCAACAAATGTGGAAGGAGCAAAGTGACCTGATATCCTGGCACGGAAGGCCATTTATCCTGGAATTACTGGTTTTGATTCAGCATCGATGTCAATGAGCATTGTTCGGTATAATCGTATCAACATCCAACAATGATCCAAACTATGAATATAACTTGGTGAACATTCTAGCAGCTTTCCAGGAGCCTACGGTCACGCATACGGCTTTAATGTTCTTCAACCAAGTCTAACAGATTTCAACTTCATATCTACTCTCATTACAATCTCCTTTAAGGCCTTGTTTCTTCCAACATTTTCGCGGAATGGCACATATTTTGCCACTAATTATGTTTGATAGCAAAAAGGCATGGTTAAACAATGAGTAAATGCCCCGTAATTATTGGTATTTTGTAAATGCACTGGGCCAGCATTACATATTATCTTATAAACAAACGTAAATTTAATATCAATTATTCTGATTTCAATTTAAACAAATAAAACAATAGATAAAAATATGTGCAAGTTTATAAGTTCATAATGGGTGAATGCCCATTTAATGGTTCGGAAATAGGTAAATGTCCCTTTGATTGCTATTTTGTGATTACAAACCTATGTATGACATTCTGTAAGTAAGAGGAATGTAAATTGGCAATGCAAAGTTTACACGCATCATATGCTTAAGCTTTTTGGATCAAGGAATGCCACTTTAATGTCGATTATTAACACTTCCCACCAAATATATCAACGTATATATACGAAATTCGAAATGAGCAGCCTCAAATTGAGCAAGATCAATTCTGAAACCGTTTGTGGCTCTCTGTGTAGACCTAAATGTTTTAGAGCCTTTTGAGTTGCTCCCCCACCCCACCACCCCAACCGCATCCCACCCCAATCCCCTCACCCCCACCCCTCACCCCACCCCGCCCCAACCACACCCCAACTAGTAACTTCCCCAGTTTTATGCCATTTATATTCTTGGGCGGAGAGAGGCGACGAGGAGAGAAAGAAATTGCCTATGTTTGCACCAATGCCCGTCAGCCACATTTGAACCCCCTCCAGCTGATTACCAGACGTCTATGGTTTGATAAATACACCTGCTATGTAAATCATGATGAAACACGAGCTTGGTCTGGAGGAGATTGGGCAAGCCTTTGTGATGCCATCTCAGCGGGGAATATAAGTTCATCAGTACCATGTACATTGAGCAACTATTATGCTCTGACTCCTGGACTCAACCTGAATACACTATTTGAGTCAGAGAGTCAGACCCACTCACAGGATCAAACTCTGTCTCCCTTGCACCGGTGCTAACATTGGTGAATACGTCAAGCAAGCCCACAAACATACCATGTTGTAGAAAGGTGCTGAACCATTTGATGTGGATATCAAATAGTATATCTTGGTCATTGTGTAATTGTATGCCCAACCATTGCATTTGGGTGCTTGAAATTTGAGGCCTCACCGTCGGAGCTTATAAACGTAGAGGTGTGTGGTCATAGTGCTCAGAACCCGTTCCATGAATAGAGGAATCCATTTCTAGCTATACACTGCTAATTTTTAGCTAAGCTCCAGCCAAGTTTGACGCGCGTTGTGATCGATTTATACACTTTGAACCCTGGATTCCTAGAATCACAATTTAAAGGTGTCTATACAGGTTAACTGCTGGATATTTTGAAACCAATTTGACTGACTGGGTATTGTTGAAAGATAGTCAAAAGAATGTTTATTTATTAAATAGTAAACCCGCCAAAGACATACAATTCGAAAGCCTGCAATTGACGGACTTTTCAACATTCATGTCTTGTTTGTGAGATCAGCGTACTTGTGACGCAACAAACGGGTCCAATTCTAGCTATACGGCGCCCACCTATAGCTAAGCTCCGCCTACGCTGGCGCGTGTTTAGATCAATTATATACCTTAAACCCTGAAATCTCAGAATGCCAACCCCAAGATATCAAAACACGTAAGCGGTTGAATATTTCGGGTGTTGTTGCTTCCTATGTCAGCAACAGCCTCAAGTCAAATTAGTTTCAAGTTATTCAACAGAAAATTTATTAAATTGTAAAAACGTCAGACATTCAATTCGCAGACTTGAAGGACTTTTCTTCAATGCTCATGCCGGAGCTAGATATACCGTAGTGAAAATCAACCTCCTTGTGACGTAATTGTTTATGATGTCATATATTTGGGTGACAGATCGAAACCTTCATTGCTGCCAATGCCAGTTAACGGTCTCAAATATATGTGTGCGTGGCATGGGCCAGTTGCAATAATCTTCACACCAAGTCCAGCAAAACAGACTCCGAAGAAGAAAACATGAAAAGTGAACAAGGATGATTGATGGCTGATATATTACAATTACATGTATTGCCCATATACAGTGCACACATACATTACACATGCTACATAACAGTTTATAAGTGTATCATTATACATGAAAATTGACACATAATAAGTAATCACGTATTTCATATGTTAGGTTTCATCTCAGGAGAAAGGTAATTAGAAACTTATAATTGTTTGAATTCAATAAAGTCTGGGATACTTTAAAATAACATTTATAATAAATAGTCCGGAAGAAAAAAAGAGGTGTTTTGACTGAATGCTGTTTTGGAGTAGGTGTTATTGCTATTTTTCTAGCTCTGCTGTTTTTTCATTACAGATTTTCCGGGTGCCACCTTGGCACACTTAGGCAGAAATTGTCTGACCATTTGCAAATTAACACCATTTTAAAGGAAATGGATTCCTAAGAGTGCGCAATTTTGTTCATAAAATAGACAATTTCAAGCAGAAAGTAATTATCTTTCTTGGTTGCATATAATTAAATATAAGCCCTATTAGGAGCATGCCAGCACGAGGCTCTCGTGAGCAGCACTGATTTAATGTAGTTGAAAAATATACAGCATATTCGGCAAAACATGAAACCTCGTCCGGAAAATTTCACATTATGACATGGTAATGGGCTCACAACTAAAAGGCTATGCTCTGCTTGATTCCATAACAAATGGCTGATAATTAAGAAGTGCTGCTATCCGGCTACCCAACCCTAAACCCCACTTTGAGGGAGGAGGGGTGGGGTAGGTTTACCCTCGGCTCAAGACCAGCTTTAAGTGTTGTCTCGCTGATCGACCTCTGAATCTAAGCATATCATTTTGCTACATAATACTCTAATATTACAATTTCTGCAATCGAATGCCATCTTACAGAATGTGTATCGCATGTGTGTATTAGTATAACACTTCATGAAATGCCCTTCCAGCTAAGATAATACAAAACACTCTGCAAACAGCCTCTAGCTTTCGTCATGTAGGTTGGAACAAATAATTATACCAAGTAAATATTATATTAAATGTTAACATTCTGAAAATATCAGTAAGTATATAAACAAAAATTAACATTTATTTGTTTGTTGTTTTTTAATTTTTCTATAAAAAGTACTGCTCTGCTGCAAGGCACTGGCTAGAATGAACACACGGTACTCTACCAATCGCTATGTGCGCCACTCTCTAAGCTATGATATACAATTTACAGCACATCAGGATATATATTACAATCCGCACTCTGTGCCGCATGTAACTGTATTTACTAAAAGAACACATGCGCATTATACTAGTATGTCATATTATAGCATATTGTGCCATCCTATGTCATGTCATGTCATATCATGTTATGCAATACTTTAGTATAACATGTCGCAATATGATATGCCATAGTACAACACATATTGTAGGATATGCAAGGCTTACTACATTAAATTACCACACAGAATACTGCTGTGCTTTGCTGATACACGCTGTGATAAACATTTAAACGGGTCACTTACCGTTGTTGTCAGAAGATATCAGTTCCTGAAGACAGATTGTTGAATGGCTACCATCTTAAAGAACTAATATCTTGGGTTCCGGCCACCCCACCCAACCCAACCAACCCCCACCCCACACAGCCCCACCCCCACCACCACCACCCCATCACCCCAACCACCACCACCACCCACACACACACACCAAAGATAAAGGATATTTCCTATTATAAACAGTCTGGGTGATGAGTTCCATTACACATTTGAATGTCCGACCTTACACCCTGAGGGAAAACCGTACCTTGACAAATACTTCAGAGTACGTCCCAACACAATTCACACTTTTCCAGAGTATCCATCTATCAATCTGACATCATATGACGTCATAATCAGCTAAGTGGCATGTAGAGGCATGTATATGCCAAATATTTCTAACTCCTTAACTTGATCTTTAAACACATCTGGTATCATTTGACTATTCGGAGGTGGCTTCTTTGAGGAAAAAACACACTCCGTCAGAAATGGTTCTACAATTCTCTCCATGAGAGCTCGTGAAACATATGCCCACGTCGCATCTGATGTAATAAGATGATTAAAGAATTTGAGCCTTAAAGAAACACATTTCACTTTAATATCAATTAAATCAAGTCCTCCTTCTAACTTAGCATTATTGAGAACACGGTGGGACACGTTTATATATTAGTGTTACGTATGCCCTAGCCATAGTTGGAGGTAAATAGCCTTTCTCAAAGAGTTCAGTGGCTAACTCTCATTATTGGACCTACAAGGTGCCAAAAGGTTTTGTAAAATTCAACTGGAAGGCCATCACACCCCGGTGATTTTTCTAGTTTCATACCTTTAAGGGATTTAGTTAAATCTTCTAGTGTTAAGGGTTGATCACAGAATTCACTGCCTGTGTCTGACACCTTTTTGTCTATATTTGCTAACAAATCCAATTTTGCATCTTCATCAATTCCCTCTGACTTGTACAATGACTCATAGTAATTGCATACAATAGTACTCATTCCATTGTTGGTAAAGATGGTTGAACCATCCGGCATGTTTAATGAACACATCACCTTATCTATTGCCCCCCTTCTGCATGCATCTGGGCTCTTGCTCTAATTTGTGTACCTTCAAACTCATATTGTTCTATATCTCTTATTTTACTTTTAATTTTAACCAGTAATTCATAATAATTATTTTCACCATCATTTACTATAACATTAATTTTCATCAGTCATCGACGAAGTGTTTCCTTGCGTTTGCGTATTTCCCGTGCTTTTCTAATAGTATACCCCCAATTATAATAGATTTGCAACGTATGTAACTACTATGTGTCAAAATGATGTTGATTATTTTGAAACTAATTTGACTGAAAGCTGGTGAAAGTTGCTTGCGGTAAAATTGTTTTCAAAATATTCAACAGGTCGCATACTCATGACTGTAAAAGTGACATACTGGGATTACATGCTCAAATGATGAAAATGTGATAATTGTTTGTTGAATTGGGGTCCCTTATGTTTCGGGACCCAGGTCCTGTAGTCCCGTTAGCCATTGCCGTAACCCGGCTCTTCTCGCGGTAACTTTCTTATTCTTCCGTGCATCTGATAATCTCAATCGTTTCTGCCTGCATGAAAAAATACCAAACTGCTATGTTTCAGTGTAGAACTAACGGACAGTCTAGCCGTTTTCAAAAACTAGTAATGGGTGCAATTTTAAGTTTAAAAACAGCATAAAATGACACTAGCACAAATTGAGAAATTCACGATCTTATGAATTATTATTCCAAAATATACGTCTGATGCGCCGAAATACTAGTCAATGCACGCGATGCCTTGTCACTATCACTGTTACTGGTCGATTCTGATGGTTTGAAAATAATTGAAAAGTTAATTTCTATTTTCCTATACGTTTCATTATTCAGTTACGCCATAACTGGTGTATTGTTTGTTATTCGAAATAAACTGTCTAAAAGACAGCAATATGCCTGTGCATCCCAAAGCTGTGGGTCGGTAAGTTTGTTTGGTTATAAATAGATCATGTGATCGGGTTAGGAAATACGGACTAGTTAATACAGTCATACCTGCCTATAACGAGCACCTGTTATTCGCCTGTGTTGACACGTGGTTGTGGTTCTTGAAAACAGGTGGTCAAATTACCACGATCTCGTAGACTAAAATGCTGTTTCATAGAATAGCAACTCACTTATATTATACTAAGTGACTAACTGTGCTTAATAAGCATCGTGTAATGACCGATAAATTTAAGGTGAACTGTATGTGAATCGGAAGATTCATCGGCGAGTTTATTGAAGTAATATCATTCGCACTGTGCAACCACGTGACCAACATGAACTCTCTCTCGCTCTCCCTCTCTCTCTCTCTCTCTCTCTCCCTCCCTGCCTGCCTGCCTGCCTGCCCGCCTGCCTGCCTGCCCTCGTCCCTCACCCTCTCCCCTCTCTCTCTCTCTCTCACTCTCTCCTTCCCTCCCTCCCTCCCTCACCTTTGCCTATACACACACTCTCTCTCTCTCTCTCTCCCTCTCTCCCTCCCTGCCTGCCTGCCTGCCTGCCTGCCTGCCTGCCTGCCTGCCTGCCTGCCTGCCTGCCTGCCTGCCTGCCTGCCCTCCTCCCTCACCCTCTCACCTCTCCCCTCCCTCCCTCCCTCCCCCCCTCCTCCCTGGAATTCTGGCAGGCTACATAGGAAAGATTAATGTGACGATACCTGATAGTGATTTCAATCCAGTAGATGAATATCAGTGTATAATTTACTTTCATGACATTTTTTCAGGAATATGTATGCTGCGGCTATAAAATGTTGATTAGTACCAGCATATGGAATACAACTTCTCAAAAGAAAACAAATATTTTGCACAAATTGTCTTTTTCTTTCCAGATCCTCAGACGCATTGAAGGGGCGTGTCTGCCTTATAAGTATGTGCATGTAACGTAGCCCCAGCATCTACGTTGGCCAGCTTTAGTAGGCCTGGTATTATATAAGACGGGGTGTGCTGTCTGTCTAATTCATGGTATGCCATCCTCAAGATTGCTTTTACAACTCTTTGGCACCAGAAACTTATTTGTAGATACCAACATGAAGGTCCTACACATTTTAATTCCCGAGATATAGGGTATTACTGTGGGAGATGACCGGCATATTGAATTATGGCCGCTCTCTTTAAGAAATGGACCTTTCCATTTTTAGCTATGCCCCGCCCATCACTAGCTAAGCTCCACCCACACCTCACCGTGTTTGGATTAATCGATCCCCGAATGCCATAGCTATCAATTTCCTGAAAACTATACAGAGAAGCTGTTGAATATTTTGTAACTAATTAGTTTCAAAACATTCAACAGAATAGTTAATAAATAGTAAAAGCAAACAATTTGTACAACAGCCCATAGACCGTCATCAAATATGCGTTCGTGACGTACTTATCGACGTCATTCATGACGTCATCCATTATGATGTCATTGTACACACCACGCAGTTCATTATGACGTAATATGATGGGTGGGTACTCTGGAAAGGTGAATTGTGGACACAGTCGTTTGACACACACAGTACCTATAAAACCTTCATCTTGTGCACGTGACATATCCTCGATTTTCAAGTCTGTAGGCTTAGCGGATATGTAGACTGCTCAATCGATTACCGTAAGGGAAAATGTCACAGAAATACCAAGACAATCGTGTGGTGAAGTTGTCTGGAGCTGATTTGCGGACACAAGTCCCTTTGCTATGCGGCATATGTAGTGATGGTTGATTTCTTTGAAGTGTTTTTAGAATCACAAAATTCAGCTCTTCATATAGATCACGGTGCCAAAATGATTTCTGACTTACTGATATTTCAACACGTTTGCAACGTGAATGAGATTGCGAATATATCTACGATTAATACGGAGTAACATCACTGACTCTCGTCAAAAGTATGACGTGTAGCATGAGCATACGCGTTTAACGCCTCTTGTGTCGCCAGCGCATTAAAGCTCTCAAAAGTGTTTTTCAATTAATCATTTAATTGCCAATACTTTTCAAGGAAATTTTGATTTTTGCAGCCAAAAAGAGGATTTTCGTAAATTTATAACGAAAGTTTACAAAAAAATTGATTTCTGTTATCGTTCAAATGAACATTCATCAAAAGTGTAATGGACAAGAAAATTCAAATTTCTGCTTAGCCTGTGTCCAATTGCAGACCAATAAGAGTATTTTTGAAAACTTACCACTGGAATGACTGGCTCGGTAAGCGAACCAGTCATTCGAGTAGTAATTTTCAAAAATATTCTTCTCTTAGCATGCAAATGGACATTTCTCAAGATCACTGCAGAGGTCGTTTTTGACCAACTTGACCATTAAAGGGTTAAGTTGACACGAGAGAGGTTAATATGCATTTCTGTTTTTTTATAAATTAGATTTATCACCAATAATAATAATCGGCCATGATACATCCATCTTGTTCGGCTGGTAACATGTATGAAAAACGTTGCGTCGATAGATGTGCGACTCTCTGTTATCAGTTTCGTCAACATAGTATCGTGAGAGCTTTCAAGATACACTTTATCAAGGCACGAGTCAAAGAGCAAAGTAAATGTATGACAAAGTATATTGTTTAATTTGAAAAGAAGATTATCTATAATTTGAACAAGACATAAAACCCCATCTTTTGAATGTAAACAAGTAAGTCGTAGGTCAGACAAACCAGTGGGTCATTTAATGGAGCACTGCTGAATTTCTGCAGACTACATTTTCCAACTCTCAATAGACTGAATATGTTGAAAACAATTTGACTGAAATTTGTTGATGGTTAAGCCACCAACAACGTTCAATCTATTTTCTTTCAAAATATTAAGCAGGCCCAGAGTTACTGCCGATTGAAATTATTGTCTACTGGCTTGAAGTAGAGTCATTTAAATTAGTTTCAAAATATTCAACAGCATGTTTATTAAATAGTAAAGCCATACAATTCATACAACAACGCTTAGCCCGTCACCAATTATGTGTTCGTGATGAACTTATCTACGCCACTCGTGACGTCATTGATTATGACGTCATCCTACACGTCACGTAGTTGATTATAGCGTCCTATGCTCGATGGATAAACTGAACAAATGAGCCAACATCGCTTGATTGTGACGTCCGCTAACAAGTGACATGTTTTGATTATGACGTTAAATAGCCCTACTTGAATCACAGACCGGATCACTCCGTTATTATTATGAAATGGTCTCGACCTGTTGACACTTAAGCCGATCCTAAACGGCTTCGGCACTGGTCTTAGGAAATGTCTATATGAAGACCATGAAGAGACTTTTTTTAAAACCCCTTGTATCAACAGCGCCTCAAAGCGCTCAAAATACTATTTGATATAACAATTAAACATTTTGATAGTCAATATTTTTCAAGATATTTTAATGTTAGAAAACTATTTTTTTTATAAATTTACCACTGAATTTTTTCCCGCCCGCTTGACTATTCAAGGCGTAATGGGAAAGAAAATAAAGTTTTTACTTAGCCAGTTTCTATCGGTTACCGAGCCAGTCATTCTAGTGGTAAATATTCAAAAATACTCTTCTCTAGGGCTTTCAAATAGCCATGTCTGAAGACCACTGCGAAGTAGTTTTTGGTCAGTTTGGCCATTAAAGGGTTGAGTTGACACAAGAGGTGTTAGTGCAAGATACTGCTGGAATGATTCCATAACAGAGCCAGTTACTCCCGTGGTAAATTTTCCATAATAATCTTATCCTGGTCTTCACATGAACATTTTTCTCTGAGAGAATAGAAATTTTCTTGAACAATTTTCAGAATTATAATATCGCTTATGATAAAGATCCGTCTGCATGTCGTAGTTTCTGACCCCCTTACCTAATATCATATGTAGTGTAAAATTTTCCTAGGGTCCATCTCGTCTGTAAATTTTGCACTCGTTATTTTATTACTCATTTTGGGGGATGGACGAATCGTGATGCTTTACGCGACCGTGTATGATACGTACTCGAAACAAACAGCGAGAGTAAGATATACGGACAAACTTAGAGTGTTAGCTGAATGGACTAGTATATGAAACACGAATGGCGATTCGAGGGTGGCGTCAACAATAAATTACTATTTTTGTAAATCATTATTTCAAGCAAGAGCTACAACAATGAAAACAAAAATAAATAAATAGGAACAAAAACAAAGAATTCGTTGGCATATGCTAGTCCTATCAGTTTGTGTCGATGTCTCTGGCTATTAGATCATAGAAACTCACATAGTACGGCTTAGTAAAAGGGATTCTTGGTGACGATGAGTGATTGCATGTGAAATAAGGAGTCCAGAAAATGCCAAGGATCGCCATCGAGCGCTTTTGGTTAACATTGACATTTAAACCTCTTGACGTCAAAATTAATTCGAATTCAGCCTTCGTGACCCCCAGAACAACCAGCGACTCAAGCTTGGTCAAGCAAGGCACCTTCATTGCATTATCATACTGAATACACACGTACACGTATCCACGCACGCACGAATGCACGCACGCGCGCAGACACACACGCAGGTACGTACACACGCCGGCACGCGAACACGTACGTACGAACGAACGCACGTACGTACGCACGCACGCACGCATCCATCCATCCCACCCTCTACCATCGAATTCCTGTACTCGTTAACGCACGCACTCGCGCACAAGCGTGCTTGTATGCAAAACATGGCTTCATACAGAAGCTCACCCGTTGGAAGGATCCAGTCTGATGTCATAATCAAATACGCACATGTTAGCTGACGTCGCTAGCAAAGTGGTGTATCTCCCTCACAAAAAACGAAAGGTTGGTCACTAAAGTGTACGAATTGTATGTCTTTAATGAATGGACCTTTCCGGATTTAGCTATGCACCGCCCATCAATAGCTAAGCTCCACTCACACCTCGCCGTGTTAGGATGATCGATCCCCAAATGCCCTAGCTATCAATTTCCTGAAAACTATACAGGGAAGCTGTTGAATATTTTGTAACTAATTGGACTGGGTGCTGTTGCTTCCTATGGCAGCAACAGCACCCAGTCAAATTAGTTTCAAAACACCCAACAGAATATTTATTAAATAGTAAAAGCAAACAATTTGTACAACAACGAATAGACCGTCTTCAAATATGCGTTCGTGACGTACTTATCGACGTCATTCATGACATCATTCATTATGATGTCATTGTACACGTCACGCAGTTCATTATGACGTCATATGATGGGTGGGTACTCTGGAAAGGTGAATTACAATTAAACAAACATTCTGTTGAATATTTTGATACGAATTTTTCTGGGAGCTGTTGCTGCCATGCCTAATAAACATTCTGCTGAATATGTTGAAACTAATTTGTCTGAGAGCTGTTGCTGCCGTAGGTTCCCAGTCAAATTACTTTCAATATATCCAACAGCTTACCTGTATAGTTTATCTTGAAATTTTTACTATAAAAATTCCTGTTTCAACGCCTCAACTCGAATCCAACACACACATAAATATGGGAGGAGTTTAGTTAGAAATCTTCGGGGCACGTGTCTCGATATCGCGCACTCTCTATTATTCGTGCAAATATGTGACTAAAAAGTTTTATTTGCGTGCTCAGAAATTGAAAATACGACTGCAGTAATGAGTCATTCGAAGTTATTGTGATATATGAACTGGTGGAATTTGGTGTCGTGACATACCTGTGGCTGAAGTGTTATCGGAATACTATAAATACAGGAAAATGTTATCTTGAATTTATCAGTCTTCTGAGAAGCACAAGAATTCTATCAGGTGAGTTAAATATTATCACGATAGTATATTTATTCGCTGTAGTTTCATTATTTAACTTATCGGCGTGTCATCGGGGGCCCGGGTCTCCCGCCAACTTGTCAGGGGGTTGATTGAGACACTCAAAAGAGTTATATTCTGGATGCTCTCAGATGACCTCTCCTGCATTTTCCAGAGGTAAATATGGAAATCAGTTGATTGTTAAGTTATTACATTTTTCACTCAAATTTTTTTTTCATTTTCCGAAAATTTGTCGATCCTAAATATGCCCGTTGTCTACAGTCATTACATGGCAAGCGCATTGCGTCTATGCAAATGGGAGGGAGTTGAGAGGACTCTACGGCTCTAATACCCCCTCCTAGGTTTTTCACTCTTGTAGAGATTGGTTTGAAATGTTTTGTTAAATTCAACTACAAATTTCTAAAAAATTAAAAAATAGTTAAAAGATTGAGTACACTTGCTATGAAATTGAGAGTTAAGTAATTATTAATCGGCGCTTTTAGATTATCGTATACTACACATCTTTGATTATGTGGAATATTTGAAAACAATGTAACTGAAAAAAATATTATTTAGAAGACATTGAAAATAAAACTTAACAAGTCCTCTTTTTGCTTTGACCATCTCTCTCTATATCTATACCTTTTACTTTCCTCATGGAATTATCGTTAAATATCTTTTAAACTGAAACGTATGTTTTATTTGGGAGTAATGGTTTAAGCGGCGTGACGAAGTTAAATCGTGTCTCCGTTTACGATTAAACTGTTCTTGTAATGTTTGTCCTAAAGTTTTTTACTAATTGATTTACATTTATGTCTCTGAATTGATAGCATGCGTATTTACTGTGATTATTAAAATGTTTCTTATAAATTCTATCCATTTAAATTTAATGGAATGATTACTTTTATACTCTAGGCAGATGTAATAGAGTATAGAAGAAGTTGTACTGTATCTGGCATTAACTAACTTTGCCCAGAATCAGACCATGTTGGACTTTATTGTTATGCGCAGTGGATACTTACCTAGTTCTCCATAAGTCATTGCATTTGGTGTGTTACTTTTAATGTTCAGGAAAATTGTGTGGGGCTTCATTTGGCACGTTTCAATTATGTTCGCTTTTTCATAACCCCATACTTCAGAGGCATATATTAAAATCGGTCTTATCATTGCGTCGAAGAGAGTGCATTGTAGATCAGCTGGTATTTGTAGTTCCTTTATTCATTGTATTAGTCCATACATAGCTTTGGTCCCCTGTTTCAGATTTCTTTTTATACACGGTATTAAATTCCCATTATATCTGAAGACTACTCCCAAGAAGAGGTATCCATCCACTATTTTAGCAGTTGATCCACAATGTTAAATCCGGGTTGCGTTTTTGGCTTCCGTTTGGAGAAAATGATTATTTTTGTCGGGTTGCGTTTTTGGCTTCCGTTTGGAGAAAATGATTATTTTTGTTTTTGAGACATTTACTTTGTTTTCAGTGAGTACAGTAATTATGAAAGCAGTTTAAGCATCGCTGTAAAGACTCTGGTGAGTTGGCCAGGATCGCAGTATCATCTGCACGTAAAATTACAGTGAGATATAAAAGCGAATTGAGATATTCATCGGCTAGCTTCCTGATGGATGCGATTCCTGGTACTTTGTCTTTTTGTAGCGATGACTCTACGTCATTAACGTCATAAAAAAATAGCAGATAAAAAATTGAAAGATTCTCACCTTGTTGTACCCCTATTTTACAAAGGAAATAATCAGATGACATATTATTGTGAGTGACAAAGCATTTTATTGGCTGGTATTTACTGACATTATTAAAAATAATGTTAAAACATTTTCCAGATAATCTATTTTTCAAAGGTTTTGACCACAGTCCTGCCCTCCATACTGCATAGAAAGCTTGTTTGAAATCAATAAAACAGCATTATAATTTCTCCTGTTGTGCGAAGAGAAGCACAATTATAAACTGCATTGATAAAATGTTATCCAGCATTGATCTGCCTTTTCTAAATCACACTTGAGCCTCTGTAACTATTTCATATTTTTCAGCATATGACTTTAATCTTGTGTTTTTGATTGCAGTAAATAGTTTTCCCATGCAACAAAGTAAAGTTATGGGTCTATAGCTAAATTTATCCGACGAGTCGCCTTTATTTTTATATATTGCGAGTGTTTACCTATTAGTCATTCTTCTGGTATAATGCCACTATTAAAGATTTTATTGAACAGCTGTTCTTACATAATTATCATCTTGGTAATTGTGGATTTGATATATTCATTTAAGATGCCGTCTATTCCTGTTGCTCTCCAATTTCCTATGTTGTCCATTGCTTTTCTTTAATGATCGGTAGGTCTAACTCTGGCCATGCAGATATTTCCAATTCTTCGTGGTCTTCCACCTGATCATCGTTTTGACTAACTTCATTTACATTCTTAAAATGTTCGTATAAGTTATTTATCTCTGTATTGTTATTTGTCAACCTATCTTTGCTTCTCCCTTTGATTACTTTCCAGAAGGCGTTGGTGTCAGTCTTTCGTAAGTGTCTCAATGCTAGCAAGCAACAGGCCCTTCTAAATATCGTTTTCAAAATTACCACGGCAATAGATATCCTCCGCCACCCACCATATATGGTATTTAATTAGTACAGCACCCCGCTACCACACCACTCACTGTGTGAGTAATTCCACTGTAACGCCCATTACCTCTCTTGTGGCCTAATGAAATGTATCATATAACAAAGGCGTTCAGTCCTTTCCATACTTCTCGATATTAACCCGCGTGTAATATTCAACGAAATATTGTCCCTGGTTAGATAATGCGTAATAACCCCGCATGTCGCGCGATGCCGCCAATGTTTCGCAAATTGTCATGACGGCGAAATGTAAACAAGACGGAATACGTTATGTTATTAAAAGGCGCATGTTCACGGTAAAATTTCTGAAAATAAAATTGTTTAAATTATACACTTTTAGAGGCTTAAACTGTGAGCCTATATGTAATGAAACGAAATAAATTTTAACATATTATGATTCCATTCCATATAAATTAATATAATTTTTTAAGTTGCGAAATTAAGATAGAGGCACTGTCCTAAATTTAGTTATGGGCCGTTATACCGGTGATACCAATAGTTGGGATGAAACGGTGGGGTTCAATCTCGGTGGCAATGGTCGTACAGCCCCGCTGGAACGTCATCGTTCCACCGGCTCTAGAAGTCATTCTTTGTACTTTTCGGAGTCGCGATATGGGATCCGTTACCCCCCCCCCCCCCCCCCCCGAGAACCGTTGCTAACCAGCCCTCCAGCGCATCCTGTACATGCTGTGCAACGGAGTGGAGCAGCAGAACTGACCAGCGCGTAACCCACACCCACCCACCCACCCACCCACCCACACACACACTCCGCCCCCCCCCCAGCCCGCACCCCGCACCCACCCCACCCCGAGAATTACATATGTTTATAAACTGCATTGCAATGGTCACCTGCCATGTAACCCTTTCACGTCGAAAACTGACAAAACCGGTGCAGTGGTCTTGAGGGATGGCGGTTTGTGTGGCGGGCGGGACTGTTTTTGAGGATTTACCGCTAGAATAAATGCCTCTATAACCGTGCCAGCATTTCCGGTGGTAAATTGTCGCTAATAGTCTCCTGGTGGCTCGCAGATGGACAATGAATAAACAAATTTATTTTTCATTCATTGACCGATTTTGGTCAATAAAAGGTTAAGTTGCAGCATTTATTACAGTTATTTTGATTTCTAATTAACTACTTTAGCTTGTTCTAGTTATTCGCCACAGCGCACACGTGCATATGTGCATATGTGCATACGCTGGTACGTGCATATTTGTATAAGTGTTCGTACGTACGTGTATGTGCGTATTTGGGCGGTGTGTGTGTGGGGGGGGGGGGGGGGGGTTGGGGGTTGGTGTGTGGTGGTTGCTGTCGCACAACTGTGTCTATACAATGCAAATAAGTTGTCCGCCTTGCAATTCATACGTTCAAATTGTATTCACTTAAGGCCAATGGCGTATTGTGTAATAAATCTATCTATCTATCCGCTAATTCTTGCTTGGGTAAAGGAAAAAAGAAAATGTTATTAACTTGATAAATTGATAAGTGCATTCCCCAAGTCCCTGGTTGTCTGACTGTGTGGTCCTACTAACAAAATCTGGCTATAACGCCGATAGGTCCTACATACCGTAATCCGCGTCTGCTCCGAAACTACACAAATATTTAGAGACTAACAGGTCGGGGTATGGTTAGTCAACCTGTCACTCTATCGAAATTGCTGTCAAAGAACCTGTTCTGGGTCAGAGCAAACTCAGACTAGATTATTTGTAACTCTAAAGCAGACAAAACTACCTTGCAGGTTGAAAAACTTTGATATTTTGACAATTAGCTACCATGAGACGCCTTTTCTAGACTTATGAATGATAGCATTTTAATTGTTTTACCCTCGAATTTGTTTTTAAAAATTCAATTTTCTCATAGAAAATGTCAATTTGCAGACGAAGAGAAGACTATTTTTGAAAATTTAACCCTGCAATGACTGGTTCGGTTATCTAGCCAGTCATTCCAGTGGTAAATTTTCAAAAATAGTCTTTTCTTGGTCTGAAAATGGGCATTTCTCAAAACCATTGCAGAAGCCGTTTTTTCGCTGATATGAGTGTAAAAGCGTCAAAGTGCGTGGTACACTGCACACTCCACACACGCACTCCCGCACACCCCACAGTACGCTGCATACTCCACACACGCACACCCCACACACACCCCGCATACTCCACACACGCACCCGCACACCCCACGGTACACTGCATACGCCACACACGCACCCCCGCACACCCCACGGTACACTGCATACTCCACATATGCACCCCCGCACACCCCACACACACCCCACACACACCCTGCATACTCCACACACGCACCCGCACACCCCACGGTACACTGCATACTCCAAACACGCACACCCGTACACCCCACACACACCCCGCATACTCCACACACGCACCCGCACACCCCACGGTACACTGCATACTCCACACACGCACACGCACACCCCGCACGGCCTTGCGGTCTAGTACACCCCAGTAGGTACGCCACTATGGGTAGTTTGGAAATGTATATGGATTTCAGAGATGAAATGGTTCAATTAACTTTTTGAACAAATATATGAGAATGCAACAGATGTTTTTGGAATAACTACGGCTTTCTGACAAGATGAATTTGGTATATTTTTCCCGTTTCAACAACAGGTCTGAGGAGTTAGTTAGCCTTCTCGGGCCTCCTTAACTCTGAGATGGCGTCATGATTAATTTAGTAAACAATAACATCTGTGTAATTGAATAATTTCATGTCCAACTGAAGGTCCATATTTTTGTCAAAAAGTCCAGGGAATGGTCTTTGAGGGCATCTAGATTTCACAACTCTACAAGGGATCACCCACCACCACCCACTCCACCCGACCCGACCCAGCCCACCAGACTCCCCACCTAGTAAGTATGTTTCCTTGACCCCTCCCTGTTTAGAAGTATCTAGGGTACCTACGAAACCATTAATCCGGCCCCGGATATGTTGGTGTACTTTGCAACGCGGGTATAAACTGTACGCCAAGTCAGCTTACATCTACCATAAAATGATCACTCGCATTGCCCGAGCATCACCCCGAAACGCTATGGGTGGCAGGATTGAAGAATGGATTTCACGTCACCTGAAGTCGTGAATGTGTGCGTTATTGGGCTGAACTATCGCCGGAACGGAGTAGTTTAACTGCCTGAATGCTGTAAGCCACCAGATAGCACAATGGCACCGAAGTAGCAATGTCTCAATTTCCAGTCAACGTGTTAGCCGAACACGATCTACTATTGCAACAAGAAATTCGCAATTAGAATTAAACTTCTATAGTCTTACTATGAGCTATCGAGACAGCTCTGCTCACTTTGAAAGCCAACAGTACAATGACTATCATTGGCGCTACGACAATGGTTTTATATTGAACATTGTGCAGCAGCGAAAACTATAGAATCCCAAACGATGTCGGCTGTAAATATGGCGGCCTCAGTTCGTCACTGAATGCGTCTAACGATTTCCTTCTAGGTGTATTGCTTCAGGATAACTTTAACGATATAGTACGCATCATATGGACTTTTTCAGTTTATCCATCCACCATATGACGTCATAATCAACTATGTGCCGTGTAGGATGACGTCATAATCAGTGATGTCACGAATGGCATAGTCACGAACGCTTAATTGATGAGAGACTAACCGTTATTGTATGCGTTATGTTTTTTTCAACAGCACCCAGTCAAATTAGTTTCAGAATATTCAACAGCTTAGCCTCTACCTGCATAGTTTTCTGGAAATTGATAGTCGTCGAGTTCAGGGATCGCTCCCAACGCGAGCGAGGTGTGGGTCGAGCTTAGCTGGAGATGGGCGGGGCATTGCTAAAACTGGATTCCCCCATTATTCGGTCTCACACAGTGAACAACTTATGCTCTTCCGCTCAGCCTAAATTAAACAGCTTTAAATTCGGCAGCAATGAGTTGTTCTGGAGGGAGAAGTTCCTGACCCTGTGACAGCTTAATCTGGCGTGTACGCGAAATATGTACCGGTAATTACAGCCTGCCTATTTCTATACTATTTTCACGATCTCTCAGCTAAACTAGCATTGAGAATACGTCTCTTTGTAAATGATGCAATGGAGGAATCCAGTTTTAGCTATGAGCCACCCACCCCGCCCCATCCCTAGCTAAGCTCCGCCCACGCTTTGTCGGTGTTGGGATTGATCGATCGCTGAACATTGTGCAGACTATCAATTTCCTGAAAACTATGCAGATAAGATGTTGATTATTGAGCGTCCACTCAAAGTAGTTTCAAAATATTTAGCAGCATGTTTATTAAATAATAAAGATACAGAAACTTCAACAAGTTGAAGGAGGCTAGTTAGTCATCATGGATAATGAAGACAAGCGTTCACTCAGTTTTATATTTCATACAAGGGGGATAATCCAGTAATTATAATATCTTGACGAGTTTTCTCCCTGTATATGCCAAGTAAGTTAAATCCGAGGAATGAATTCAATAATACATCTACAGCTGTAGCATACGTTGATTTTACATATTTTCCTCCAATGCAAAAATCATGAAAATTGCTGTTAAATCAAGATTCCTAGATCGGCGTATAATAAGATCCCCAGCGAGTGCTAAGGTCAATCAAAATGGTTCCGCACTTGTTCGTAAAATGTCACCCACCTAGAGATAGCTAACGTTGTGTGACATTAACTCTTTGCTACACCCCCCCATCCGGCAACCCCCACCCCCGCACACCCCACCCCACCACCACAACAACCTCCCCGCCCCCATCCCCCGAACTCCCATAACTTTCAATGGACCTTTCCAGTTTATCCATCCATCATTTCACGTCATATTACGTCATAATCAACTACGTCAGTGTAGGATGACATCATAATCAATGACGTAGATAAGTACGTCACGAACGCGACGGACTAACCGTTGTTGTACGAACTGTATGTCTTTACTATTTAATAAACATTATGTTGGATATTTTGAAACTAATTTGACTGGGTGCCAAATTAGTTTCAAAATATTCAACAGCTTATCTGTATATTTTTCGGGAAATTGAAAGTGAGGGAGTTCAGGGATCGATCGATCCCAACACGAGGGATATGTGGGTGGAGCTTATCTAGAGATGGGCGAGGCATAGCTAAAACTGGAAAGGTCCCTTCAAGATAAGAATCTAAGTAGTACACTGCGTGATATTTTGAAGCTAATTCGCCAGGAACCTGTTGCTGCCCGTGTGTTGTAACTAATGGTTCTTAATTTGCAATTCTTTATCCAGTGAGTGTCTCAATTTCAAGACATCTACAAGAATGCTGTTGAATACTTTGAAACTAGTTTTACTTGAAGTTGTTGCTGTCATAGACAGCAATAGCGCCCAGTCAAATTAGTTTCAAAATATTCAACATAATATTCCTTATATCAAATAGAATTTGTTATTTCTGTTTTTGTAATGGGTAAGGTGTTAATATCGTATTTTCCCCCTACAGATATCACAAACGCCTAGATCAACATGCTGCTGATTTTCGCAACTTTTGTTGTCATGGTGACAATGGCCTATTCAAGGAAACCGGTGCTGATTGACCTCACGCACGAGCTGAGTCCGGATTTTCCTGTATATCCGTGGTTTCCGAGATTGAACCTAACAAATTTGGTCCGAGAACAGCGTGACGGATACTGGTGAGATAATTTATATAATTTATGATCGGGGAGAATCTAATCACAAGATCACAGGCGTCAGTACATTGTTGTTGAGTACAAATTGCCAGGGCCGACCGACCGACTGATTGACTGACTAACCGATGGACCGACCGATTGAATGACTGATCGACCGACCAACTGACCGACAATTCGGACACCTTCGTGACGAACTGTTCAATTCTCATGACTGTAATATAAGTCATTATCATTGTAACGTCAACTAACTGGTGCCGTCATGGACCTTTCCAGTTTATCCACCCATCCTATGACGTCCTAATCAACCACGTGGCGTGTGGGATGACGTCATAATCAATGACGCCATGAATGGCGTAGATACGTACGTCATGAATGCATAATTGAAGACGGACTAAGCACTGTTGTACGAATTGCATGTATATACTATTTAATAAACATGTTGTTGAATATTTTGAAACTAATTTGACTGGGCGCTGTTGCTGACATAGGCAACAACAGCAACAAGTCAAATTAGTTTCAAACTATTCAACGGCTTAACTGTATAGTTTTCTGTAAATTGATAGTCGGGGAGTTCAGGAATCGATCAATTCCAACACGATCGAGGTGTGGGTGGAGCTTAGCTAGAGATGGGCGGGGCATAGCTAAAACTAGAAAGATCCAATAGATTAACTGTTTAACCATCAGGAGCTCGCGCGGATATGCTGTGTATTAATCCTTTAACCCTCAAACGTGTTCAAGAATGTTTCTTTATGAAAATGTCTATTTGCAGATCAAGAGAAAGTTATTTTTGAAAATGTATCACTGGAATGACTGGCTATGTTATCGAGCCGGTCATTACAGTGGGTAAATTTTCAAAATAATCTCTTGTTCTACAATTGGACATTTCTCAAAACAACTACACCAGCCAATTTTGACCAGCTTGCGTGTCAAAGTGTTAATAATAGTAGTCAATGCAGATGTTATTAACCTCCACTAGTACCAGTAACCTTTCTAAGTCAATGTACCTTTGCCGTTTTTGCTAAGCCCCGCCCACATCTACCTAAGCTCCACCCACACCTCGCTCGTGTTGTGATCGATCGATCCCTGAACTCCATGGCTGTCAATTTCCAGAAAACTATACAGATATGCTGTTAAATATTTTGAAACTAATTTGACTGGGTGCTGTTGCTGCCTATGGCAGTAACAGCGCCCAGTCAAATTAGTTTCAAAATCTTCAACATAATATTTATTAAATAGTAAGGACGTACAATTCGTACAACAATATAGGGGCCTATAGTCCGTTTTCAATTATGCGTTCGCGACGTACTTAGCTACGTCATTCATGACGTTATAATAACGTCATTGATTATAATGTCATTCCACACGTCACGTAGTTAATTATGACGTCATATGGTGGATGGGAAAAGTGGAAAGGTCTATTCTGACAGATGACACATTCTATCGTAGGCCCTATATAGGCTATAAATGTGAAGGCAGACGTGATATGGACATCGTTAGCAACTAGGCCCCCTTAATCATGTTTCCTAACCTATTTACTTATGCTTTATTGAATGCCATGAACTAAAACAATGAAAACTTGTGTTCATTTTGAAAATAGTACTGCTGCAAGTTGTTGCTCTCTTACAAAATAACATTTAGCAGCAAATCGAGACTGAGGTAAACATTTCCAACGATGGCGACGGCGGCGACTGGATCAACGTTATGTTTCTGCCTCTAGCAAATCATCTTTACGTATATATTAGGATTGCTTAATCTTAGTGGAACCAAACTTGAACACATCGTTGTCTAAGTCATAAGGAGCCAACGCGATGACAATGAGGTTACTAGGTTAAAAGTCAATGTCGCTCTGACCTTGATATTTAACCTTAACGTTAAGTTTTGCACTTAGCAATTCATTTTCCTATATATTTCCGGGTTGGTTAATCTTATTTAAACTAAACTTGGGTGCATGGTTACCTATAATATTAGGAAGAAGCATGATGACAAAGCGATCACAATGTCAAAGGTCAATGTCACTGTGACAAAGAGGAGATATGCGAGACATTTAATTCCGCGGGATTCTTGTTTAAAAATGAAAGCTACTAGCGCCTATTGCGGGAAACTGACCAATATAAGCTATTGCCGTGCTTCAGGTATGAAAACACACATTTCTACTTCAGACCTCTACTGCATCAATAGACCTACCTGTAGACTGTTCGTAGAACTTATAAACAAGGATTTATTTCTTACTTTATTATGTTTAATATATTCAGGATGGACTACAACTTTATCATGACAGTTGATCACGTCGGGACGCACATGGACGCACCCTCGCATTTTTCCGAGGGAAACCTACGCATGCACGAAGTCCCGATCAACCGCTTCGTCGGTCCTGGTGTTGTAATTAAAGTAGCGGACAAGGTTTTAGAGAATCCGACCTACCAAGTAACCGTCGATGATATTCTTGAATGGGAAGCGAGGAACGGACGTATTCAAAATGGTTCCATTGTTATGATGGACGCTGGTTGGGGGCCCAAGACCCGCGATGCAAGGTTAATGTTCGGAACAGATGATCCAATGGACCCCAGTACATTCCATACGCCGAGCTTTTCTGGCCCTGCAGCTCGCTTCCTGCAACGAAGACATGTTAGTATTGTTGGCGTGGATACCATTTCAGCAGATCCAGGCGATTCGACAACATTTCCGGCGCATCTTGCTCTTTTGCCCTATGGTGTCATTGTTGTGGAGAATGTCGCAAATTTAGACCAGGTTCCAGAAACGGGGTCAATGATCTACTGCATGCCTCTCACGCTACGTGACGCGAGTGGATCACCCATGCGAGCATTCGCTGTCATTCATGACGACATTATGCTGCCCGCTAACTCTGCCCACGGATGTAGTATGTCGCTGCTATATGTTAGCTTGCTTAGTTTAATAGTAATGGCCTATCACCACGCTCTGTGACTCTGATAGACTAACCCATCGATATCATTATCTCTAGATCACCCAGGATGCTTTCAAATATCTAACATAGTATTTCGATCATTTTTCGTCAGTGTGCGCATATTACACAATCCAGAGACTTCCGCCCGATCTCGTTTATAAGAGAATAGTAGAACAATACCAGAATCTGGGGTTTTTCTTAATAATTCACCTTTCCAGAGTATTTATCTATCAATCTGACGACATATGACGTCATAATCAGCTAATCGGTGTATAGAATTACATCATAATCATTACGTCATAAAATTATTCTAATTAGGCCCGTCTTTAGCTCTTACTAGTCCGATACGTTGTAAGAATTGTATGTCTCTACTATTTAATAAACTGGCTGTTGAATATTTTGAAACTAATTTAACTGGACGCTTTTGCTGCCATAGGCAACAACAGCACCAAGTCAAACTAGTTTCAAAATATTCAACAGCTTACATGTATAGCTTTCTGGAAATTGATAGTCAGGGAGTTCAGAGATCGATCTCAATGTGATCGAGGTGTGGGTGGAGCTTAGCTAGAGATGGGCGGGACATAGCCAAGTCCATTGTGTTAGTTATCGAATAAAACATCGGATTAAAATAGAGAAACCCAATTTTACTAGCGTTATCACATATCGTGTTCAAGGTGATGAGATATGCGAAAACAGGTAACATGCGATTTTTCACCACATCAATCGCAACATAGGCCTATATTGTTTTTATTTCGCATAGTCATTTGGTAGACCTGTAATCATAATTTTACTAAAGTCGCAACAAGTTCTATTTTAACACCATAAGCCGCTAATATTAAACCCTTGATATGATTACTTTAAAATATTAAAGTGACACATTACATTGAAGATATACTTATGATAGACATAACGCTATGCCGTCAGGTGTTGTGTTTACGGGTCCTATGCGTCGGGATAATCGGTCACGCGCAATCGGGCTTTACTGAACTGATATCACCGGCGCTCGTTGCAACACCAATATTGAAGGTATTGGAATGAGTGATCTAGAAATTATTATCTCTATGGATTAACCATTTAAACCTTACAGACGAGAAACGACATATTCTTTATGATGTAAGGAATGTTCTTTTGAATACTTTGAAACTATTTCGACTAAGATCTGATACTTCTTAAAGCAGAAACAGGTTCTGGTTGAATTAGTTTCAAAATATTAAACGCCTAAAGTTCCTGTATATTTAGCCTGAAATTTAGATTCTGGGAATTCATGTTTCGAAGTTTCAATTCGATGCCAGCGCACGTAAAAAGTGGGAGGAGCTTAGCTAAAAATGGGCGGGACATGGCTAGAAATGGATACCGCTCTTGATTGTGATTCGTTAGTACGGGTGGTCATCATTTGGCTCAAATCACTATATATCATTACACAAAACCTGTACTAAGCGACTATCTTTCTTTAGTGACCACTTTTGACTGATCATGCCTTGACCCTTGCAGGCCAGTTGACTTATAATGTTTGCCTAACATACATTTATCGCTAACCTTTAACAAATATAATCCTATAAAATGTAAATAGTATGTAAAAATTTATAAAGGTCTGTAACCAGAGATATTATGTTGAATATTTAGAAACTAATTTGACTGCAAGATGTGGGCAGCAACACCCAACAGCTTCTAGTTAAATGAATTTAAATATAATAAACCATACGTGTTTTGTAATATTGTAAAGATTTTTCGGATTTTTCGGGTTTTCCAGATTTTGTGGATCACGCCCAATTTTGTCGAATCCTAATGTACTGTCACACCCTTCCCTGTGTTAAAATTTGAACCAAACTAGATAAGTAGTTCCGAGAAAGCATAGATCCAGAATTTGATTCGATCCTGGTTGATCCGTGACAAGATTTCCTCCTTGATCAAGTTCTGGATCTAGGCATATTCCATAATGATCCCATTTGACACTGCGACTGCACACTAGGGATTCATAACTTTAAACAAAGTCCAAAGAAATTTGAAAATCCGAAAGAAAGGAGTTTAATTGTTTAATTGTAATTCAATCTCATTAATTGTATAAAACATTTCTTCAATACATATTATATTTTTCAATCAATCAGTTTTAAGTTTTTGTTCTGACCATACCAACGACTCATAACGCTTTGTGAGTATTACATGTGGGCCTCGCCGCATGTGTGTCCGCATGTTTGATTAATCCATTGATCAATCGATCAGTTGTTCGGTCAGTCGGTGGGCTGCTCGTTCGGTCATTTGTTTGATCACTGAATCACTTGTTCCATCGATCGTCCATTCTTCTTTTCGATCGCTGGTATTACACTTGGAGAGCCGTTCTCAAGATGAAATCTGTGGTTTTCTGCAGTTCTTCCACAGGCCCATACAGCTTTTTCAAGAAAAGAGGTTGACAAAGGCCAGATCTCTTCTCTCAGCAGCTGATACGTACTGCAACATTGAATTATGTGCTCTGTGGTCTGTTCTGCTTCTCCACAAGGACAAGCGGGCGATGTCGTAAGGTGGAACCGCCTGTACATGTGTTGGTTTAGTCTGTTGTGTTCAGTTCTGAGACGAAAAATGGTCACTTGCTCTGGCCTCCAGAGATGATGGTAGGCATTTTCTGATTGAGGTGTTCTATAGAGTGAATTGATGATAGTCTTCATCTCTGTATGGGTAACCATGTTTTCTGTCTGATTCTCTTCTGCACCCACCTTTGCCATCTTGTCTGCTTCCTCATTTCCTTGGACTCCACAGTGTGAGGGGATCTACTGCAATGCTATCCGAAAGCATTTGATGGTGTGTAGTGCTTCTTCAAGTTGTAGCAGCTTACTTATGGTGATAGCCTCAAGGACGGAGCCGTCATCAGATAAAAAGACAATCTGTGCAATAGGGTCTGCTGTTCTGCTGATGGTATTAGCTGCATGAACCAGTGCTTCGACTTCAGCTCTGTAGTTTGTGCAGTGTTTGCCCGTCGGTATTGCATCTGACTCATGTTGTCCGTTTGGATACTGTATGTGCAGTCCGGCACCTCTGCTCCTAATTGCATCTTTGGCTGATCCATCTGTGTAGATCCTTATCCATGTCTCCTGAGGATACATTTCTTCCAGCATGGCTAGGGTCAGGGCCTTCTTGCTCACATCACTGTGTTCATCTTTGGTTGTGAGATGAGGTACTGTGGTGCGATAAGCTATGCTCTCTAGTTTGTTTTCCCAGGGTGGAGGATCAAGGGTGTGGTTTGGGTCGTCTATTTGTGCTGGCAACATCTCTTTCACAAAACTTGATCCGTTAAGTCTTCCTGATGACAGCTGTGCTTGCCTAATCTTCATCGGGTGGTTGATGAACGATTTGAACTTGGCAGCGTGGATCAGTGCTTTACATTCCCTTCCTTTGCTAAGTGGGGGGATGCCTGCTGTTTGCTCCATTTTTTCTATTGGTGTTGATCTCATTCCACCAGTGATGATGCGCAGTGCCTGGTTTTGTACTCTGTCGAGGTTCTGTTGATGATATTTAGCTGCTGTCATCCATGAGCTGGATCCATACTCAAGGTGTGGTCGTACGGTACCTAGGTAGATGGTCTTGAGGATCCTTTCATTGGCACCCCACTTTGTTCCTGCCAACTTCCTATTGATGTTTAGCTTTCTTCTTGCCTTTGCCTCTGCGTTCTGGATGGGCTCCTTCCATGGTAATCTTCTGTCATAGGTGACTCCCAGGTATGTCTGCTGGTCCTCATACTCGAGTGGAGTACCGCCCAGTGTCAGATTGCCAGCCTTGGTTTTGGTGGATAGTGAGAATAGCATGGCTGATGATTTTTCTTTGTTGATGGTAATACACCAGCGATTGGCCCAAGCTGTAATTCTGTCCAAGGTGAGCTGCATTCTGTACGTGGCAGTCGTTGTGTACTCCTCGGTGCACCAGAGTACGAGGTCATCTGCATAGAGGGCTGCTTGTATCCCATTGGGCAGCTCTGCTACAATGTCATTAATGAAGAGTATGAACAGAGTTGGTGATAATACTCCGCCTTGTGGCACCCCTTGTCTCAGCAATACATTCTGTCCAGATTGTCCATCCACCAGCACCCTAGCCCGGCGATTGTGTAGGTACGACTTGGTCCATCGGAACATGTTGCCACCGATGCCTGTGCGCCGGAGCTTCACGAGGAGGCCATCCTTCCACACCTTGTCAAATGCCTTCTGCAGATCGATAAAGGCAGCTAGCATCACCTTCTTGGCTTGAAAAGTGTCCTCTATGACCTGTGCAAGATGTGTTGTTTGATCTTCTGTGCTCCTGTATCTTCTGAAGCCGGCCTGCTCTGAAACTATAGTGTTCTCCGATTCCAGGTACCACTGCAACCGCTGGTTGATGATGCGCTCCATGGTCTTGCATATGCAGCTTGTAAGACTGATAGGACGGTAGCTCAGCACTTTCGTCTTGTTCTTCCCTTTTTCAGATTAGGAATCATTCTGGCTTCCTTCCAGCACTGAGGAACCTCTCCATTGGTCCAACTGAGATTAAATATGTCTAGCAACTTGCGGAGAGATGCATTACCAAGGTGTTGGATCATTTCATTCGTAATGCCATCTGGCCCGGGAGATTTCTTCTTCTTCAATTGGCGGATGGCCTTCTTCAGTTCTGCTAAACTAATGTCAACTTTCATTGCATCGTGAGTGTTGGTGTCTGTTCTTTCCTTTTGCTCTTTTCCAACCTCTTTTTGACGCATCCGTGGTATAGAAATGTTGCTTTCTTTTGCATATGCCTTCGCAAATGCACCTGCAGCCATCCTTCCTGTCAGTGTTTGTCCATCTTCTTCAAGAGTAATCTTCTCTCCCCCCGACACCCTCATCATTCAGTGCTTTAGTCAGTCTCCATAGCTTTGTGGTGTCTCTCTCTAAATTAAACCCTGCCGTCTTTTCCCTCCAGCTTCTTCTTTTGGCCTCCCGCTTGGTCTTTAGATACCGGGCTTTAGCTTGTTGTAGCGTGAAGTTGTTTTCATGACAGGGATTTCACTCTGCATCTTTTCTGGCCTTGTCTAGTTTATCATGTGCTGCTTGCAGTTCTGTTGTCCAGTAGGGGCGGTAGTTTTTCCTGAACCCTCGAGGAATCGCTTCGTTGGCAGCCTTGAGGATACTTGAATTAAATTCCTTGACCACATTGTTGATGTTTCTCCCTTCTACTGCTATATTTTGGGTAAGCTCACTGGAACGAATGCCGAACAGACTCCAATTTGCCTTTTTGTAGTTCCACCTTGGATGTTGAGCTGTACTTGTCGAAATACTTCCAGAAAGAGAGAGGAGGACTGGGCGGTGGTCGCTTCCTCCTAACTGCGATCCGACCACTCTACTGAGGTTTCTGTGAATGTCTTCTGTACAAAATGCCAAGTCCGGCGTTGTTGTCGAGTGCCATCGGTACGAGTAGAAGGTAGGCTGATCTGTGGGATCGTTGACAAGTAAAAGGTGCTTTTCATCTTGCCATGCTTCAATGTCTTCTCCTCGTTTATCAAGTGTTCTGTATCCCCAGCTCTGGGACTGGCTATTAAAGTCTCCCACAATGAGGAAGTGGCAGTCCGGGACCCGGATTGTGTCAAGTGAGAGATTCTTGTCATTAGGGCAGTAATAATTGACAATATCAATTTCAGAGTTGCTGGTTGTTACCTTGATCTTGATATATTCTGCCTCTTCCATAAAGGTTTTGATCTGGCTGGCGTTCACGGTGTTTCTGACCAAGGTGATCACCCCACCTTTCTCTCTTCCTCTTCGATCACACCGGAAAATCTGGTAGTCTCTGATCTTAAATGGTTTACCTTCTTGCAGGTGTGTCTTTTGGATGCAGCAGATATCAATGTTGTTTTCGTACAGGAACTGTTCGAGCTCTGATTTCTTGTTGGTAACCCCTTCTGCGTTCCAGTGCATGATGTTGATACTGAGGTTCTCTTTGGGGTTGGTCTTCTCTTTCGGTTGGCCAGTAGCTCTCCATCCTCGTCCCCTGGCTCCACAAGACGAGTTGATGAGACCTCCAGTGGCTGAGGGTGGGCTCCTTCGAGGCGTGGAGCCCGGCGCTGCACCTGCCTGGCGGATACTCACAGGGCGAGCACCATTTCGGTTGATTTGATCTCCAAGTGTCATTTCATTAGCGTTGTGCATAATGCTCTGGTTAGCCCCTCCAAATGTCTGGATTGACACCCAGTGGGTTACACCCCTGCGCCACGTTGAGGCCGAGCATATAGTCTTAAACAGGGGAATCGTCCATTCAGTCAGTCGGTCGGTTGGTCTGTCTGTCTGTCTGTCTGTCTGTCTGTCTGTCTGTCTGTCTGTCTGTCTGTCTGTCTGTCTGTCTGTCTGTCTGTCTGTCTGTCTGTCTGTCTGTCTGTCTGTCGGTTGGTCTGTCTGTCTGTCTGTCTGTCTGTCTGTCTGTCTGTCTGTCGGTCGGTCGGTCGGTCGGTCGGTCGGTCGGTCGGTCGGTCGGTCGGTCGGTCGGTCGGTCGGTCGGTCGGTCTGTCGGTCAGTCGGTCGGTCGATCAGTTGGTCGATTTAGGCCCATTGATGGATTATATCTGCTGGGCCACCTCAACGTACATATAAGCATTTTCACATGTTGGCCACCGTGTTGATGAATGCCCGTTTGCTGGCCAAGAAGTTTCTATTGTTTACTATTTTACCTCTGGAATTACTGATACGGTAATCGAGCCAGTCATTCCAAAGGGAAATTGTTTTAAAAAATGTCTTCACTTGTCCAGCATATGGACACTGACAAAGCAAAAGATTTTATATTTCTTGACCGTTAGCTCTGCTGTGGACCCACAAGAAATGCTGATTTTCAGGATAACAAATATCATATTTTGTGGACATCGCAATGGTAAATACACAAAATTAGGTTTCTCTTGAGTTGCAAGTGGAAATTTCCTGAGCAAAAATTTCAATTTTGTTGAAAAATCTTTATCATTAAAGAGTTAATTGACATCAGTCGTTTTGTAATCGCTTTGACACGCTGTTGACACAAGATGGTTAAATCATTTTGAACGGGAGTCAGTATTTCCGGTTCTCACCAGAACACTAACAATTTCAGATTTGCAGCGACAATGATTAACCATTTCATGACGAAGCCGGCCAAAATCAACCTATACAGTGGTATTGAGGAATGTCCATTTTCAGGCCAAGATAAGACTATCTTTGAAGATTTACGATAGGAACGACTGGCTCGGTAACGGAGCCCATCCTTCCAGTGGTAGATTTCCAAAAAAAACCGCTTCGCCCGCATATCGACATACAATAAATAAATATTTTTATCATCTTGACCAACGATTAAAAGGCATTGAGAATATTGGAGGCACCGACCCATCACTCAATTATTTGACGTCATCGTCAAAATACGTGGCTATTTAGTTGACGTCACAATCATATTTCGTAGCTCCGTCATGAAAATAAAGAGGTTCCATCACGAATGTATACGAATTATAATATGTTTTTGGGCGAATTTGAAGACATTGTGTCATTTGTGTGAGCGCAGCGAATTCTCCTGTTATTGGGACACCGTGACTTTTTCACAAGATGGTTATTGACATGGCATGGTCTTTTGACACTATCCAGCTATCAGACATCATGGATCCTCTGTTATACACCAGGCTGGAGTTAATGACGACGGACTGCCACTTGGAAAGCAGCTGTTGACAGGTGCAGAATTCGAGACCCCAATCGGCCAACCACAGGCAGATTACCCCCCTCTCTCTCTCTCTCTCTCTCTCTCTCTCCACCCCCCCCCCCCCTCCATCCCCCTCCCTCGGTCTTCCTCCCTCCCTATATCCTTCTCACCCTCACGTCCCTGCTCCTCCTTCCCTCCCTCTCTCTCCCTCACTCTCTCTCTCCCATCTTCTCTCTCCTCCCTCTCTTCTTCTATTCCCCCCTCTCTCTCTCCCTCTCTGGCCGTCCACATCACTCCCGTACTCCCTCCAGCTCCCTCCCTCTCTCGATCCCCCCCCCCTCGCTCCACACTCGACCATGTAATGATGCTAAACAGTAAAGACTCTAGTTGAGTACAAGAAACAGCGGCCAAATAAAAAGGACTGATTGTAGCTGCATGATAGTTTCAAACTACATCAGCCACAGAGCAGTGTACATGATATCATCATCATCATCATCATCATCATCATCATCATCATCATCATCATCTTGGAGATGCTACCACCAACATCTGGACTTTGGGGAAACATATACGGCGTGTTCACTACCATGATTCTTTACGGAAGTAAGACCTTGGTTTAAACCCACTATTTTCAGATCATCTACATTTTGACGTGCTAAACTCAATAAATAAATCTGTGTCAAGTAGGTTTTTCCGATCGACCGATGATGCTGATGATGACTGAGAACGACGACGAGGACGACAGCGGAAGCGGCAGCGGCGACGACGACGACGACTAGGACGACGACGACGACGACGACGACGACTAGGACGACGACGACGACGACGACGATGATGGTGATGATGATGATGATGATGATGATGTCGTCGCCGAGTGGATGTGTTCTACAGCTGGAGAGGTGAAACTGCAATCAGTTTTTCATTTTCTTGTCCACTTGGGACCGGCCTGAGCTCGTCTACGTTCTTTATCGTCGTTAGTGGTCCTAGATTACGTCCCTTGATGTCTACTCGTAAAGCACTTAGAAAGTTGATGTTGTGATATCCTTTGCGTGCCTGAGACCTGGTGGCACATACGATGCTATTGGAGCGCCAGCTCCCGGGACTGCGAAGTCACGTACCTGCCCAATATGCTTAGTAAGTGATGATGAACAAATACTCAAATTTGCTTCATTACCAGCTGTACCTATTCTGCAAGAAAAATCGTACATTTCGATGCAGCTTATGCACCACCATACAGATTGCTTCTTTGATAAGTTACCAATTAGCGATACGCTCTCCACGTGTTCCGTCGAGTGCTCTACACACGACCTCGTTACCACAGCGTTGCAAGAATTCCAAACAGATGTATGTGGGATGCGACCCTCTCCGGAAGACATGCTCTCATTTAGTGTAGAAACACAGACAGATGCGTGCTTTATCAGTACTGACGATCGACTAGATATAGGCTGGGTGCCTTATAGTCTTGCTACATGTTCCATCGGTACATCTACGGATGATCTCTATGATAAATGTGATGCCAGTACATCCACACATGACTGGTATTCTAGTTCTAACAATTGTGATGTAAAACCAACTAAACAACCACTTTATAGTGTTGAGACTCAGACAGACGTGTGCGTTACTAGTGCAGGCGGGCGAGTAGACATAGGCATAGGCGGTGATCGATCTAGCATAACTACATGTCCAAGTAGTACCTCTACAGATGACATGTTCGCTACAACTGATGCTGCCACGGCAACCTAGTGAAAACGAATGTGATGTACACCCAATCGCGCATGACAGCCGTGATGCTAGAACAGCCACAGAAGCGAACACATGTCGTGAACAAACTAGGACTGCTAACCTTCAGGCTGACAGTATTTCCAACACCGTATTACATCCTCCACATCACACATCTGATCAACCACACTGCGTGGCAATGGTTTAAGACCTGTAGTCAAATCTTTTGACAGAATTCTTGCAACGACACAAGAAAATGTGAACTTAAAACGCGCTCTAGTGGAAAAGGATTTATGTAGTGCAAAGAAGGATATACAACAGCTACGTTCGGATCTTTAGTCAAGAACGGACCGTGTGTGTCTATTGGAGGCGCAACTGATTAACTTCTCTGAACGAGTGTTATGCATTACAGAAACGTCCAAGAATGTGCTGCCACCGCGCGGCCCATGCGGCCACTGCATTGTTTTGAATAATAAGTCTTCTGAACTGGATCCTTTCAATGATGATGTATGCAGTAAGGTTGATGCTATACAGAACACACTGTATGCCACCGAAGTAGCTCTAGCTGAATCAAACTCTCAGATTGACTTTCTACAAGAGTTTCAGAGAAAAAAGCTAGTGAACCAGAAACAGTGGTCACACATGCTGTGCCAAGCATATCTACTCGGAACAGATTCACTGGTCTACGTGAAGAAATAGTGGATCTGTCTAGCAATTCTGTGACCAATGTACAAAATCGCCATAACCCTGCCAATAAATGCAAACAATCTGAGAAAATGTTCAATCCGTCCGCAGTAGACGTCAACAAGTCTGTTGATAGCGTCGATGTGCTGAGAGTTGGGAACTCACATACTAGACGACTCGGTCCACATAAAGTTTTCTGGAAAAGGAACGCGCAGATAAAAACTCTAAGACGTTATGGGTGCGTGTAAGTTCATATCCACTTATAATACTCACGTACCATCAGCTATTGTCCTGCATGTTGCAGATAACACACTTGTTGATTTTAGTGTGAAGGATACGTTGAAACAAGTGCGGGAACTAGTGCAGACGGGTAGAGTGAAATTTCCAGAAGTTGCAACATTTATCCCTTAGGTTCTTCCGCGACGGTTAGCAAACAAGGAAGTTACAGGTAATTACTTGTCAAAAGCCTCAGCCTTCAGCAGGGATATTGAAAACATCAGTTCGTCAGCCATTCCTCTTGAAGACCTAAGCAATGTTACCGATACATATTTTGCGGAGGACGGCGTACACCTGAATTATGCTGGTCGCGGCAGATTGATCACCGCATATAGAAAGGTGATAAACCCTGTCCTCGGTATTGAGGCGCCAGGCGCCAGGCCAAACAGTACCTGGCACCACAATGATCAACCACACGTCCACAGCGCAAACAGTAACTGGCACCACAATGATCAACCACACGTCCACAGCGCAAACAGTACCTGGTACCACAATGATCAACCACACGTCCACAGCGCAAACAGTACCTGCCACCACAATGATCAACCACACGTCCACAGCGCAAACAGTACCTGGCCACCACAATGATCAACCACACGTCCACAGCGCAAACAGTACCTGGCACCACAATGATCAACCACACGTCCACAGCGCAAACAGTACCTGGCACCACAATGATCAACCACACGTCCACAGCGAAAACAGTAACTCGCACCACAATGATCAGCCACGCGTCCACAGCGCAAACTGTACCTGGCACCTCAATGATCAACCACACGTCCACACCGCAAACTGTACCTGGCACCACAATGATCAACCACACTTCCACAGCGCAAACAGTACGTGGCACCACAATGATCAACCACACGTCCACAGCGCAAACAGTACGTGGCATCACAATGATCAACCACACGTCCACACCGCAAACTGTACCTGGCACCACAATGATCAACCACACGTCCACAGCGCAAACAGTACGTGGCACCACAATGATCAACCACACTTCCACAGCGCAAACAGTACCTGGCACTACAAAGATCAACCACACGTCCACAGCGCAAACAGTACGTGGCACCTCAATGATCAACCACACGTCCACACCGCAAACTGTACCTGGCACCACAATGATCAACCACACGTCCACAGCGCAAACTGTACCTGGCACCACAATGATCAACCACACTTCCACAGCGCAAACAGTACGTGGCACCACAATGATCAACCACACGTCCACACCGCAAACTGTACCTGGCACCACAATGATCAACCACACTTCCACAGCGCAAACAGTACGTGGCACCACAATGATCAACCACACGTCCACAGCGCAAACAGTACGTGGCACCACAATGATCAACCACACGTCCACACCGCAAACTGTACCTGGCACCACAATGATCAACCACACGTCCACAGCGCAAACAGTACGTGGCACCACAATGATCAACCACACTTCCACAGCGCAAACAGTACCTGGCACTACGAAGATCAACCACACGTCCACAGCGCAAACAGTACGTGGCACCACAATGATCAACCACACGTCCACACCGCAAACTGTACCTGGCACCACAATGATCAACCACACGTCCACAGCGCAAACAGTACGTGGCACCACAATGATCAACCACACGTCCACACCGCAAACTGTACCTGGCACCACAATGATCAACCACACGTCCACAGGGCAAACAGTACCTGGCACCACAATGATCAACCACACTTCCACAGCGCAAACAGTACGTGGCACCACAATGATCAACCACACGTCCACAGCGCAAACAGTACGTGGCACCACAATGATCAACCACACGTCCACACCGCAAACTGTACCTGGCACCACAATGATCAACCACACGTCCACAGCGCAAACAGTACGTGGCACCACAATGATCAACCACACTTCCACAGCGCACACAGTACCTGGCACTACAAAGATCAACCACACGTCCACAGCGCAAACAGTACGTGGCACCTCAATGATCAACCACACGTCCACACCGCAAACTGTACCTGGCACCACAATGATCAACCACACGTCCACAGCGCAAACAGTACGTGGCACCACAATGATCAACCACACGTCCACAGCGCAAACAGTACGTGGCACCACAATGATCAACCACACGTCCACACCGCAAACTGTACCTGGCACCACAATGATCAACCACACGTCCACAGCGCAAACAGTACGTGGCACCACAATGATCAACCACACTTCCACAGCGCAAACAGTACCTGGCACTACAAATGATCAACCACACGTCCACAGCGCAAACAGTACGTGGCACCACAATGATCAACCACACGTCCACACCGCAAACTGTACCTGGCACCACAATGATCAACCACACGTCCACAGCGCAAACAGTACGTGGCACCACAATGATCAACCACACGTCCACACCGCAAACTGTACCTGGCACCACAATGATCAACCACACGTCCACAGCGCAAACTGTACCTGGCACCACAATGATCAACCACACTTCCACAGCGCAAACAGTACGTGGCACCACAATGATCAACCACACGTCCACACCGCAAACTGTACCTGGCACCACAATGATCAACCACACGTCCACAGCGCAAACAGTACGTGGCACCACAATGATCAACCACACTTCCACAGCGCAAACAGTACGTGGCACCACAATGATCAACCACACGTCCACACCGCAAACTGTACCTGGCACCACAATGATCAACCACACTTCCACAGCGCAAACAGTACGTGGCACCACAATGATCAACCACACGTCCACAGCGCAAACAGTACGTGGCACCACAATGATCAACCACACGTCCACACCGCAAACTGTACCTGGCACCACAATGATCAACCACACGTCCACAGCGCAAACAGTACGTGGCACCACAATGATCAACCACACTTCCACAGCGCAAACAGTACCTGGCACCACAATGATCAACCACACGTCCACAGCGCAAACAGTACGTGGCACCTCAATGATCAACCACACGTCCACACCGCAAACTGTACCTGGCACCACAATGATCAACCACACGTCCACAGCGCAAACTGTACCTGGCACCACAATGATCAACCACACTTCCACAGCGCAAACAGTACGTGGCACCACAATGATCAACCACACGTCCACACCGCAAACTGTACCTGGCACCACAATGATCAACCACACGTCCACAGCGCAAACAGTACGTGGCACCACAATGATCAACCACACGTCCACAGCGCAAACAGTACGTGGCACCACAATGATCAACCACACGTCCACACCGCAAACTGTACCTGGCACCACAATGATCAACCACACGTCCACAGCGCAAACAGTACGTGGCACCACAATGATCAACCACACGTCCACACCGCAAACTGTACCTGGCACCACAATGATCAACCACACGTCCACAGCGCAAACAGTACCTGGCACCAGAATGACCAACCACACGTTCACAGCGCAAACAGTACGTGGCACCACAATGATCAACCACACGTCCACACCGCAAACTGTACCTGGCACCACAATGATCAACCACACGTCCACAGCGCAAACTGTACCTGGCACCACAATGATCAACCACACTTCCACAGCGCAAACAGTACGTGGCACCACAATGATCAACCACACGTCCACACCGCAAACTGTACCTGGCACCACAATGATCAACCACACGTCCACACCGCAAACTGTACCTGGCACCACAATGATCAACCACACTTCCACAGCGCAAACAGTACGTGGCACCACAATGATCAACCACACGTCCACACCGCAAACTGTACCTGGCACCACAATGATCAACCACACTTCCACAGCGCAAACAGTACCTGGCACCACAATGATCAACCACACGTCCACAGCGCAAACAGTACGTGGCACCACAATGATCAACCACACGTCCACACCGCAAACTGTACCTGGCACCACAATGATCAACCACACGTCCACAGCGCAAACTGTACCTGGCACCACAATGATCAACCACACTTCCACAGCGCAAACAGTACGTGGCACCACAATGATCAACCACACGTCCACACCGCAAACTGTACCTGGCACCACAATGATCAACCACACGTCCACAGCGCAAACAGTACGTGGCACCACAATGATCAACCACACGTCCACACCGCAAACTGTACCTGGCACCACAATGATCAACCACACGTCCACAGCGCAAACAGTACGTGGCACCACAATGATCAACCACACGTCCACAGCGCAAACAGTACGTGGCACCACAATGATCAACCACACGTCCACACCGCAAACTGTACCTGGCACCACAATGATCAACCACACGTCCACAGCGCAAACAGTACGTGGCACCACAATGATCAACCACACGTCCACACCGCAAACTGTACCTGGCACCACAATGATCAACCACACGTCCACAGCGCAAACAGTACGTGGCACCACAATGATCAACCACACGTCCACAGCGCAAACAGTACGTGGCACCACAATGATCAACCACACGTCCACAGCGCAAACAGTACGTGGCACCACAATGATCAACCACACGTCCACACCGCAAACTGTACCTGGCACCACAATGATCAACCACACGTCCACAGCGCAAACAGTACGTGGCACCACAATGATCAACCACACGTCCACACCGCAAACTGTACCTGGCACCACAATGATCAACCACACGTCCACAGCGCAAACAGTACGTGGCACCACAATGATCAACCACACGTCCACAGCGCAAACAGTACGTGGCACCACAATGATCAACCACACGTCCACACCGCAAACTGTACCTGGCACCACAATGATCAACCACACGTCCACAGCGCAAACAGTACGTGGCACCACAATGATCAACCACACGTCCACACCGCAAACTGTACCTGGCACCACAATGATCAACCACACGTCCACAGCGCAAACAGTACCTGGCACCAGAATGACCAACCACACGTCCACAGCGCAAACAGTACGTGGCACCACAATGATCAACCACACGTCCACACCGCAAACTGTACCTGGCACCACAATGATCAACCACACGTCCACAGCGCAAACTGTACCTGGCACCACAATGATCAACCACACTTCCACAGCGCAAACAGTACGTGGCACCACAATGAACAACCACACGTCCACACCGCAAACTGTACCTGGCACCACAATGATCAACCACACGTCCACACCGCAAACTGTACCTGGCACCACAATGATCAACCACACGTCCACAGCGCAAACTGTACCTGGCACCACAATGATCAACCACACTTCCACAGCGCAAACAGTACGTGGCACCACAATGATCAACCACACGTCCACACCGCAAACTGTACCTGGCACCACAATGATCAACCACACGTCCACAGCGCAAACAGTACGTGGCACCACAATGATCAACCACACGTCCACACCGCAAACTGTACCTGGCACCACAATGATCAACCACACGTCCACAGCGCAAACAGTACGTGGCACCACAATGATCAACCACACGTCCACAGCGCAAACAGTACGTGGCACCACAATGATCAACCACACGTCCACACCGCAAACTGTACCTGGCACCACAATGATCAACCACACGTCCACAGCGCAAACAGTACGTGGCACCACAATGATCAACCACACGTCCACACCGCAAACTGTACCTGGCACCACAATGATCAACCACACGTCCACAGCGCAAACAGTACCTGGCACCAGAATGACCAACCACACGTTCACAGCGCAAACAGTACGTGGCACCACAATGATCAACCACACGTCCACACCGCAAACTGTACCTGGCACCACAATGATCAACCACACGTCCACAGCGCAAACTGTACCTGGCACCACAATGATCAACCACACTTCCACAGCGCAAACAGTACGTGGCACCACAATGAACAACCACACGTCCACACCGCAAACTGTACCTGGCACCACAATGATCAACCACACGTCCACACCGCAAACTGTACCTGGCACCACAATGATCAACCACACTTCCACAGCGCAAACAGTACGTGGCACCACAATGATCAACCACACGTCCACACCGCAAACTGTACCTGGCACCACAATGATCAACCACACGTCCACAGCGCAAACAGTACGTGGCACCACAATGATCAACCACACGTCCACAGCGCAAACAGTACCTGGCACCACAATGATCAACCACACGTCCACACCGCAAACTGTACCTGGCACCACAATGATCAACCACACGTCCACAGCGCAAACAGTACGTGGCACCACAATGATCAACCACACGTCCACACCGCAAACTGTACCTGGCACCACAATGATCAACCACACGTCCACAGCGCAAACTGTACCTGGCACCACAATGATCAACCACACTTCCACAGCGCAAACAGTACGTGGCACCACAATGATCAACCACACGTCCACACCGCAAACTGTACCTGGCACCACAATGATCAACCACACGTCCACAGCGCAAACAGTACCTGGCACCAGAATGACCAACCACACGTTCACAGCGCAAACAGTACGTGGCACCACAATGATCAACCACACGTCCACACCGCAAACTGTACCTGGCACCACAATGATCAACCACACGTCCACAGCGCAAACTGTACCTGGCACCACAATGATCAACCACACTTCCACAGCGCAAACAGTACGTGGCACCACAATGATCAACCACACGTCCACACCGCAAACTGTACCTGGCACCACAATGATCAACCACACGTCCACAGCGCAAACTGTACCTGGCACCACAATGATCAACCACACTTCCACAGCGCAAACAGTACGTGGCACCACAATGATCAACCACACGTCCACACCGCAAACTGTACCTGGCACCACAAAGATCAACCACACTTCCACAGCGCAAACAGTACGTGGCACCACAATGATCAACCACACGTCCACAGCGCAAACAGTACCTGGCACCACAATGATCAACCACACGTCCACACCGCAAACTGTACCTGGCACCACAATGATCAACCACACGTCCACAGCGCAAACAGTACGTGGCACCACAATGATCAACCACACGTCCACACCGCAAACTGTACCTGGCACCACAATGATCAACCACACGTCCACAGCGCAAACTGTACCTGGCACCACAATGATCAACCACACGTCCACAGCGCAAACAGTACGTGGCACCACAATGATCAACCACACGTCCACACCGCAAACTGTACCTGGCACCACAATGATCAACCACACGTCCACAGCGCAAACAGTACGTGGCACCACAATGATCAACCACACGTCCACACCGCAAACTGTACCTGGCACCACAATGATCAACCACACGTCCACAGCGCAAACAGTACGTGGCACCACAATGATCAACCACACTTCCACAGCGCAAACAGTACCTGGCACCACAATGATCAACCACACGTCCACAGCGCAAACAGTACGTGGCACCACAATGATCAACCACACGTCCACACCGCAAACTGTACCTGGCACCACAATGATCAACCACACGTCCACAGCGCAAACTGTACCTGGCACCACAATGATCAACCACACTTCCACAGCGCAAACAGTACGTGGCACCACAATGAACAACCACACGTCCACACCGCAAACTGTACCTGGCACCACAATGATCAACCACACGTCCACACCGCAAACTGTACCTGGCACCACAATGATCAACCACACTTCCACAGCGCAAACAGTACGTGGCACCACAATGATCAACCACACGTCCACACCGCAAACTGTACCTGGCACCACAATGATCAACCACACGTCCACAGCGCAAACAGTACGTGGCACCACAATGATCAACCACACGTCCACAGCGCAAACGGTAACTCGCACCACAATGATCAACCACACGTCCACACCGCAAACTGTACCTGGCACCACAATGATCAACCACACGTCCACAGCGCAAACAGTACCTGGCACCACAATGATCAACCACACGTCCACAGCGCAAACAGTACGTGGCACCACAATGATCAACCACACGTCCACAGCGCAAACTGTACCTGGCACCACAATGATCAACCACACGTCCACAGCGCAAACAGTACGTGGCACCACAATGATCAACCACACGTCCACAGCGCAAACAGTAACTGGCACCACAATGATCAACCACACGTCCACAGCGCAAACAGTAACTGGCACCACAATGATCAACCACACGTCCACAGCGCAAACTGTACCTGGCACCACAATGATCAACCACACGTCCACAGCGCAAACAATAACTGACACCACAATGATCAACCACACGTCCACAGCGCAAACAGTACGTGGCACCACAATGATCAACCACACGTCCACACCGCAAACAGTACCTGGCACCACAATGATCAACCACACGTCCACAGCGCAAACAGTACGTGGCACCACAATGATCAACCACACGTCCACACCGCAAACTGTACCTGGCACCACAATGATCAACCACACGTCCACAGCGCAAACTGTACCTGGCACCACAATGATCAACCACACTTCCACAGCGCAAACAGTACGTGGCACCACAATGATCAACCACACGTCCACACCGCAAACTGTACCTGGCACCACAATGATCAACCACACGTCCACAGCGCAAACTGTACCTGGCACCACAATGATCAACCACACTTCCACAGCGCAAACAGTACGTGGCACCACAATGATCAACCACACGTCCACACCGCAAACTGTACCTGGCACCACAAAGATCAACCACACTTCCACAGCGCAAACAGTACGTGGCACCACAATGATCAACCACACGTCCACAGCGCAAACAGTACCTGGCACCACAATGATCAACCACACGTCCACACCGCAAACTGTACCTGGCACCACAATGATCAACCACACGTCCACAGCGCAAACAGTACGTGGCACCACAATGATCAACCACACGTCCACACCGCAAACTGTACCTGGCACCACAATGATCAACCACACGTCCACAGCGCAAACTGTACCTGGCACCACAATGATCAACCACACGTCCACAGCGCAAACAGTACGTGGCACCACAATGATCAACCACACGTCCACACCGCAAACTGTACCTGGCACCACAATGATCAACCACACGTCCACAGCGCAAACAGTACGTGGCACCACAATGATCAACCACACGTCCACACCGCAAACTGTACCTGGCACCACAATGATCAACCACACGTCCACAGCGCAAACAGTACGTGGCACCACAATGATCAACCACACTTCCACAGCGCAAACAGTACCTGGCACCACAATGATCAACCACACGTCCACAGCGCAAACAGTACGTGGCACCACAATGATCAACCACACGTCCACACCGCAAACTGTACCTGGCACCACAATGATCAACCACACGTCCACAGCGCAAACTGTACCTGGCACCACAATGATCAACCACACTTCCACAGCGCAAACAGTACGTGGCACCACAATGAACAACCACACGTCCACACCGCAAACTGTACCTGGCACCACAATGATCAACCACACGTCCACAGCGCAAACTGTACCTGGCACCACAATGATCAACCACACTTCCACAGCGCAAACAGTACGTGGCACCACAATGATCAACCACACGTCCACACCGCAAACTGTACCTGGCACCACAATGATCAACCACACGTCCACAGCGCAAACAGTACGTGGCACCACAATGATCAACCACACGTCCACAGCGCAAACGGTAACTCGCACCACAATGATCAACCACACGTCCACAGCCGCAAACAGTACCTGGCACCACAATGATCAACCACACGTCCACAGCGCAAACAGTACCTGGCACCACAATGATCAACCACACGTCCACAGTGCAAACAGTATCTGACACCACAATGATCAACCACACGTCCACAGCGCAAACGGTAACTCGCACCACAATGATCAACCACACGTCCACAGCCCAAACAGTACCTGGCACCGCAATGATCAACCACACGTCCACAGCGCAAACAGTAACTGGCACCGCAATGATCAACCACACGTCCACAGCGCAAACAGTAACTAACACCACAATGATCAACCACACGTCCACAGCGCAAACAGTACCTGTCACCACAATGATCAACCACACGTCCACAGCGCAACCAATAACTGACACCACAATGATCAACCACACGTCCACAGCGCAAACAGTACGTGGCACCACAATGATCAACCACACGTCCACAGCGCAAACAGTACCTGGCACCACAATGATCAACCACACGTCCACAGCGCAAACAGTACGTGGCACCACAATGATCAACCACACGTCCACAGCGCAAACGGTAACTCGCACCACAATGATCAACCACACGTCCACAGCCCAAACAGTACCTGGCACCACAATGATCAACCACACGTCCACAGCGCAAACAGTACCTGGCACCACAATGATCAACCACACGTCCACAGCGCAAACAGTACCTGGCACCACAATGATCAACCACACGTCCACAGCGCAAACTGTACCTGGCACCACAATGATCAACCACACGTCCACAGCGCAAACAGTACGTGGCACCACAATGATCAACCACACGTCCACACCGCAAACTGTACCTGGCACCACAATGATCAACCACACGTCCACAGCGCAAACTGTACCTGGCACCACAATGATCAACCACACGTCCACAGCGCAAACAGTACGTGGCACCACAATGATCAACCACACGTCCACACCGCAAACTGTACCTGGCACCACAATGATCAACCACACGTCCACAGCGCAAACAGTACCTGGCACCAGAATGACCAACCACACGTTCACAGCGCAAACAGTACGTGGCACCACAATGATCAACCACACGTCCACACCGCAAACTGTACCTGGCACCACAATGATCAACCACACGTCCACAGCGCAAACTGTACCTGGCACCACAATGATCAACCACACTTCCACAGCGCAAACAGTACGTGGCACCACAATGATCAACCACACGTCCACACCGCAAACTGTACCTGGCACCACAATGATCAACCACACGTCCACACCGCAAACTGTACCTGGCACCACAATGATCAACCACACTTCCACAGCGCAAACAGTACGTGGCACCACAATGATCAACCACACGTCCACACCGCAAACTGTACCTGGCACCACAAAGATCAACCACACTTCCACAGCGCAAACAGTACGTGGCACCACAATGATCAACCACACGTCCACAGCGCAAACAGTACCTGGCACCACAATGATCAACCACACGTCCACACCGCAAACTGTACCTGGCACCACAATGATCAACCACACGTCCACAGCGCAAACAGTACGTGGCACCTCAATGATCAACCACACGTCCACACCGCAAACTGTACCTGGCACCACAATGATCAACCACACGTCCACAGCGCAAACTGTACCTGGCACCACAATGATCAACCACACGTCCACAGCGCAAACAGTACGTGGCACCACAATGATCAACCACACGTCCACACCGCAAACTGTACCTGGCACCACAATGATCAACCACACGTCCACAGCGCAAACAGTACGTGGCACCACAATGATCAACCACACGTCCACACCGCAAACTGTACCTGGCACCACAATGATCAACCACACGTCCACAGCGCAAACAGTACGTGGCACCACAATGATCAACCACACTTCCACAGCGCAAACAGTACCTGGCACTACAATGACCAACCACACGTCCACAGCGCAAACAGTACGTGGCACCACAATGATCACCCACACGTCCACACCGCAAACTGTTCCTGGCACCACAATGATCAACCACACGTCCACAGCGCAAACTGTACCTGGCACCACAATGATCAACCACACTTCCACAGCGCAAACAGTACGTGGCACCACAATGAACAACCACACGTCCACACCGCAAACTGTACCTGGCACCACAATGATCAACCACACGTCCACACCGCAAACTGTACCTGGTACCACAATGATCAACCACACTTCCACAGCGCAAACAGTACGTGGCACCACAATGATCAACCACACGTCCACACCGCAAACTGTACCTGGCACCACAATGATCAACCACACGTCCACAGTGCAAACAGTACCTGGCACCACAATGATCAACCACACTTCCACAGCGCAAACAGTACGTGGCACCACAATGATCAACCACACGTCCACAGCGCAAACAGTAACTGGCACCGCAATGATCAACCACACGTCCACAGCGCAAACAGTAACTGACACCACAATGATCAACCACCCGTCCACAGCGCAAACAGTACCTGTCACCACAATGATCAACCACACGTCCACAGGGCAAACAGTACCTGGCACCACAATGATCAACCACACTTCCACAGCGCAAACAGTACCTGGCACCACAATGATCAACCACACGTCCACAGCGCAAACAGTACCTGGCACCACAATGATCAACCACACTTCCACAGCGCAAACAGTACGTGGCACCACAATGATCAACCACACGTCCACAGCGCAAACAGTAACTGGCACCGCAATGATCAACCACACGTCCACAGCGCAAACAGTAACTGGCACCGCAATGATCAACCACACGTCCACAGCGCAAACGGTAACTCGCACCACAATGATCAACCACACGTCCACAGCCCAAACAGTACCTGGCACCACAATGATCAACCACACGTCCACAGCGCAAACAGTACCTGGCACCACAATGATCAACCACACGTCCACAGTGCAAACAGTATCTGACACCACAATGATCAACCACACGTCCACACCGCAAACTGTACCTGGCACCACAATGATCAACCACACGTCCACAGCGCAAACAGTACCTGGCACCAGAATGACCAACCACACGTTCCACAGCGCAAACAGTACGTGGCACCACAATGATCAACCACACGTCCACACCGCAAACTGTACCTGGCACCACAATGATCAACCACACGTCCACAGCGCAAACTGTACCTGGCACCACAATGATCAACCACACTTCCACAGCGCAAACAGTACGTGGCACCACAATGAACAACCACACGTCCACACCGCAAACTGTACCTGGCACCACAATGATCAACCACACGTCCACACCGCAAACTGTACCTGGCACCACAATGATCAACCACACTTCCACAGCGCAAACAGTACGTGGCACCACAATGATCAACCACACGTCCACACCGCAAACTGTACCTGGCACCACAATGATCAACCACACGTTCCACAGCGCAAACAGTACGTGGCACCACAATGATCAACCACACGTCCACAGCGCAAACAGTACCTGGCACCACAATGATCAACCACACGTCCACACGCAAACTGTACCTGGCACTACAATGATCAACCACACGTCCACAGCGCAAACAGTACGTGGCACCACAATGATCAACCACACGTCCACACCGCAAACTGTACCTGGCACCACAATGATCAACCACACGTCCACAGCGCAAACTGTACCTGGCACCACAATGATCAACCACACGTCCACAGCGCAAACAGTACGTGGCACCACAATGATCAACCACACGTCCACACCGCAAACTGTACCTGGCACCACAATGATCAACCACACGTCCACAGCGCAAACAGTACGTGGCACCACAATGATCAACCACACGTCCACACCGCAAACTGTACCTGGCACCACAATGATCAACCACACGTCCACAGCGCAAACAGTACGTGGCACCACAATGATCAACCACACTTCCACAGCGCAAACAGTACCTGGCACCACAATGATCAACCACACGTCCACAGCGCAAACAGTACGTGGCACCACAATGATCAACCACACGTCCACACCGCAAACTGTACCTGGCACCACAATGATCAACCACACGTCCACAGCGCAAACTGTACCTGGCACCACAATGATCAACCACACTTCCACAGCGCAAACAGTACGTGGCACCACAATGATCAACCACACGTCCACACCGCAAACTGTACCTGGCACCACAATGATCAACCACACGTCCACACCGCAAACTGTACCTGGTACCACAATGATCAACCACACTTCCACAGCGCAAACAGTACGTGGCACCACAATGATCAACCACACGTCCACACCGCAAACTGTACCTGGCACCACAATGATCAACCACACGTCCACAGTGCAAACAGTACCTGGCACCACAATGATCAACCACACGTCCACAGCGCAAACAGTACGTGGCACCACAATGATCAACCACACGTCCACAGCGCAAACAGTACCTGGCACCGCAATGATCAACCACACGTCCACAGCGCAAACAGTACTGGCACCACAATGATCAACCACACGTCCACAGCGCAAACAGTATCTGACACCACAATGATCAACCACACGTCCACACCGCAAACTGTACCTGGCACCACAATGATCAACCACACGTCCACAGCGCAAACAGTACCTGGCACCAGAATGACCAACCACACGTTCACAGCGCAAACAGTACGTGGCACCACAATGATCAACCACACGTCCACACCGCAAACTGTACCTGGCACCACAATGATCAACCACACGTCCACAGCGCAAACTGTACCTGGCACCACAATGATCAACCACACTTCCACAGCGCAAACAGTACGTGGCACCACAATGAACAACCACACGTCCACACCGCAAACTGTACCTGGCACCACAATGATCAACCACACGTCCACACCGCAAACTGTACCTGGCACCACAATGATCAACCACACTTCCACAGCGCAAACAGTACGTGGCACCACAATGATCAACCACACGTCCACACCGCAAACTGTACCTGGCACCACAAAGATCAACCACACTTCCACAGCGCAAACAGTACGTGGCACCACAATGATCAACCACACGTCCACAGCGCAAACAGTACCTGGCACCACAATGATCAACCACACGTCCACACCTCAAACTGTACCTGGCACCTACAATGATCAACCACACGTCCACAGCGCAAACAGTACGTGGCACCTCAATGATCAACCACACGTCCACACCGCAAACTGTACCTGGCACCACAATGATCAACCACACGTCCACAGCGCAAACTGTACCTGGCACCACAATGATCAACCACACTTCCACAGCGCAAACAGTACGTGGCACCACAATGATCAACCACACGTCCACACCGCAAACTGTACCTGGCACCACAATGATCAACCACACGTCCACAGCGCAAACAGTACGTGGCACCACAATGATCAACCACACGTCCACACCGCAAACTGTACCTGGCACCACAATGATCAACCACACGTCCACAGCGCAAACAGTACGTGGCACCACAATGATCAACCACACTTCCACAGCGCAAACAGTACCTGGCACCACAATGACCAACCACACGTCCACAGCGCAAACAGTACGTGGCACCACAATGATCACCCACACGTCCACACCGCAAACTGTTCCTGGCACCACAATGATCAACCACACGTCCACAGCGCAAACTGTACCTGGCACCACAATGATCAACCACACTTCCACAGCGCAAACAGTACGTGGCACCACAATGAACAACCACACGTCCACACCGCAAACTGTACCTGGCACCACAATGATCAACCACACGTCCACACCGCAAACTGTACCTGGTACCACAATGATCAACCACACTTCCACAGCGCAAACAGTACGTGGCACCACAATGATCAACCACACGTCCACACCGCAAACTGTACCTGGCACCACAATGATCAACCACACGTCCACAGTGCAAACAGTACCTGGCACCACAATGATCAACCACACTTCCACAGCGCAAACAGTACGTGGCACCACAATGATCAACCACACGTCCACAGCGCAAACAGTAACTGGCACCGCAATGATCAACCACACGTCCACAGCGCAAACAGTAACTGACACCACAATGATCAACCACCCGTCCACAGCGCAAACAGTACCTGTCACCACAATGATCAACCACACGTCCACAGGGCAACCAATAACTGACACCACAATGATCAATCACACATCCACAGCGCAAACAGTACGTGGCACCACAATGATCAACCACACGTCCACAGCGCAAACAGTACCTGGCACCACAATGATCAACCACACTTCCACAGCGCAAACAGTACGTGGCACCACAATGATCAACCACACGTCCACAGCGCAAACAGTAACTGGCACCGCAATGATCAACCACACGTCCACAGCGCAAACAGTAACTGGCACCGCAATGATCAACCACACGTCCACAGCGCAAACGGTAACTCGCACCACAATGATCAACCACACGTCCACAGCCCAAACAGTACCTGGCACCACAATGATCAACCACACGTCCACAGCGCAAACAGTACCTGGCACCACAATGATCAACCACACGTCCACAGTGCAAACAGTATCTGACACCACAATGATCAACCACACGTCCACAGCGCAAACGGTAACTCGCACCACAATGATCAACCACACGTCCACAGCCCAAACAGTACCTGGCACCGCAATGATCAACCATCACGTCCACAGCGCAAACAGTAACTGGCACCGCAATGATCAACCACCAGTCCACAGCGCAACCAGTAACTAACACCACAATGATCAACCACACGTCCACAGCGCAAACAGTACCTGTCACCACAATAATCAACCACACGTCCACAGCGCAACCAATAACTGACACCACAATGATCAATCACACATCTACAGCGCAAACAGTACGTGGCACCACAATGATCAACCACACGTCTACAGCGCAAACAGTACCTGGCGCCACAATGATCAACCACACTTCCACAGCGCAAACAGTACGTGGCACCACAATGATCAACCACACGTCCACAGCGCAAACGGTAACTCGCACCACAATGATCAACCACACGTCCACAGCCCAAACAGTACCTGGCACCACAATGATCAACCACACGTCCACAGCGCAAACAGTACCTGGCACCACAATGATCAACCACACGTCCACAGTGCAAACAGTATCTGACACCACAATGATCAACCACACGTCCACAGCGCAAACAGTAACTGGCACCGCAATGATCAACCACACTTCCACAGCGCAAACAGTACGTGGCACCACAATGAACAACCACACGTCCACACCGCAAACTGTACCTGGCACCACAATGATCAACCACACGTCCACACCGCAAACTGTACCTGGCACCACAATGATCAACCACACTTCCACAGCGCAAACAGTACGTGGCACCACAATGATCAACCACACGTCCACACCGCAAACTGTACCTGGCACCACAAAGATCAACCACACTTCCACAGCGCAAACAGTACGTGGCACCACAATGATCAACCACACGTCCACAGCGCAAACAGTACCTGGCACCACAATGATCAACCACACGTCCACACCGCAAACTGTACCTGGCACTACAATGATCAACCACACGTCCACAGCGCAAACAGTACGTGGCACCTCAATGATCAACCACACGTCCACACCGCAAACTGTACCTGGCACCACAATGATCAACCACACGTCCACAGCGCAAACTGTACCTGGCACCACAATGATCAACCACACTTCCACAGCGCAAACAGTACGTGGCACCACAATGATCAACCACACGTCCACACCGCAAACTGTACCTGGCACCACAATGATCAACCACACGTCCACAGCGCAAACAGTACGTGGCACCACAATGATCAACCACACGTCCACACCGCAAACTGTACCTGGCACCACAATGATCAACCACACGTCCACAGCGCAAACAGTACGTGGCACCACAATGATCAACCACACTTCCACAGCGCAAACAGTACCTGGCACCACAATGACCAACCACACGTCCACAGCGCAAACAGTACGTGGCACCACAATGATCACCCACACGTCCACACCGCAAACTGTTCCTGGCACCACAATGATCAACCACACGTCCACAGCGCAAACTGTACCTGGCACCACAATGATCAACCACACTTCCACAGCGCAAACAGTACGTGGCACCACAATGAACAACCACACGTCCACACCGCAAACTGTACCTGGCACCACAATGATCAACCACACGTCCACACCGCAAACTGTACCTGGTACCACAATGATCAACCACACTTCCACAGCGCAAACAGTACGTGGCACCACAATGATCAACCACACGTCCACACCGCAAACTGTACCTGGCACCACAATGATCAACCACACGTCCACAGTGCAAACAGTACCTGGCACCACAATGATCAACCACACTTCCACAGCGCAAACAGTACGTGGCACCACAATGATCAACCACACGTCCACAGCGCAAACAGTAACTGGCACCGCAATGATCAACCACACGTCCACAGCGCAAACAGTAACTGACACCACAATGATCAACCACCCGTCCACAGCGCAAACAGTACCTGTCACCACAATGATCAACCATACGTCCACAGGGCAACCAATAACTGACACCACAATGATCAATCACACATCCACAGCGCAAACAGTACCTGGCACCACAATGATCAACCACACGTCCACTGCGCAAACAGTACCTGGCACCACAATGATCAACCACACTTCCACAGCGCAAACAGTACGTGGCACCACAATGATCAACCACACGTCCACAGCGCAAACAGTAACTGGCACCGCAATGATCAACCACACGTCCACAGCGCAAACAGTAACTGGCACCGCAATGATCAACCACACGTCCACAGCGCAAACGGTAACTCGCACCACAATGATCAACCACACGTCCACAGCCCAAACAGTACCTGGCACGACAATGATCAACCACACGTCCACAGCGCAAACAGTACCTGGCACCACAATGATCAACCACACGTCCACAGTGCAAACAGTACGTGGCACCACAATGATCAACCACACGTCCACAGCGCAAACGGTAACTCGCACCACAATGATCAACCACACGTCCACAGCCCAAACAGTACCTGGCACCACAATGATCAACCACACGTCCACAGCGCAAACAGTACCTGGCACCACAATGATCAACCACACGTCCACAGTGCAAACAGTATCTGACACCACAATGATCAACCACACGTCCACAGCGCAAACAGTAACTGGCACCGCAATGATCAACCACACTTCCACAGCGCAAACAGTACGTGGCACCACAATGAACAACCACACGTCCACACCGCAAACTGTACCTGGCACCACAATGATCAACCACACGTCCACACCGCAAACTGTACCTGGCACCACAATGATCAACCACACTTCCACAGCGCAAACAGTACGTGGCATCACAATGATCAACCACACGTCCACACCGCAAACTGTACCTGGCACCACAAAGATCAACCACACTTCCACAGCGCAAACAGTACGTGGCACCACAATGATCAACCACACGTCCACAGCGCAAACAGTACCTGGCACCACAATGATCAACCACACGTCCACACCGCAAACTGTACCTGGCACTACAATGATCAACCACACGTCCACAGCGCAAACAGTACGTGGCACCTCAATGATCAACCACACGTCCACACCGCAAACTGTACCTGGCACCACAATGATCAACCACACGTCCACAGCGCAAACTGTACCTGGCACCACAATGATCAACCACACTTCCACAGCGCAAACAGTACGTGGCACCACAATGATCAACCACACGTCCACACCGCAAACTGTACCTGGCACCACAATGATCAACCACACGTCCACAGCGCAAACAGTACGTGGCACCACAATGATCAACCACACGTCCACACCGCAAACTGTACCTGGCACCACAATGATCAACCACACGTCCACAGTGCAAACAGTACCTGGCACCACAATGATCAACCACACTTCCACAGCGCAAACAGTACGTGGCACCACAATGATCAACCACACGTCCACAGCGCAAACAGTAACTGGCACCGCAATGATCAACCACACGTCCACAGCGCAAACAGTAACTGACACCACAATGATCAACCACCCGTCCACAGCGCAAACAGTACCTGTCACCACAATGATCAACCATACGTCCACAGGGCAACCAATAACTGACACCACAATGATCAATCACACATCCACAGCGCAAACAGTACCTGGCACCACAATGATCAACCACACGTCCACTGCGCAAACAGTACCTGGCACCACAATGATCAACCACACTTCCACAGCGCAAACAGTACGTGGCACCACAATGATCAACCACACGTCCACAGCGCAAACAGTAACTGGCACCGCAATGATCAACCACACGTCCACAGCGCAAACAGTAACTGGCACCGCAATGATCAACCACACGTCCACAGCGCAAACAGTAACTGACACCACAATGATCAACCACCCGTCCACAGCGCAAACAGTACCTGTCACCACAATGATCAACCATACGTCCACAGGGCAACCAATAACTGACACCACAATGATCAATCACACATCCACAGCGCAAACAGTACCTGGCACCACAATGATCAACCACACGTCCACTGCGCAAACAGTACCTGGCACCACAATGATCAACCACACTTCCACAGCGCAAACAGTACGTGGCACCACAATGATCAACCACACGTCCACAGCGCAAACAGTAACTGGCACCGCAATGATCAACCACACGTCCACAGCGCAAACAGTAACTGGCACCGCAATGATCAACCACACGTCCACAGCGCAAACGGTAACTCGCACCACAATGATCAACCACACGTCCACAGCCCAAACAGTACCTGGCACGACAATGATCAACCACACGTCCACAGCGCAAACAGTACCTGGCACCACAATGATCAACCACACGTCCACAGTGCAAACAGTATCTGACACCACAATGATCAACCACACGTCCACAGCGCAAACGGTAACTCGCACCACAATGATCAACCACACGTCCACAGCCCAAACAGTACCTGGCACCGCAATGATCAACCATCACGTCCAAAGCGCAAACAGTAACTGGCACCGCAATGATCAACCACAAGTCCACAGCGCAAACAGTAACTAACACCACAATGATCAACCACACGTCCACAGCGCAAACAGTACCTGTCACCACAATAATCAACCACACGTCCACAGCGCAACCAATAACTGACACCACAATGATCAATCACACATCTACAGCGCAAACAGTACGTGGCACCACAATGATCAACCACACGTCTACAGCGCAAACAGTACCTGGCGCCACAATGATCAACCACACTTCCACAGCGCAAACAGTACGTGGCACCACAATGATCAACCACACGTCCACAGCGCAAACGGTAACTCGCACCACAATGATCAACCACACGTCCACAGCCCAAACAGTACCTGGCACCACAATGATCAACCACACGTCCACAGCGCAAACAGTACCTGGCACCACAATGATCAACCACACGTCCACAGTGCAAACAGTATCTGACACCACAATGATCAACCACACGTCCACAGCGCAAACAGTAACTGGCACCGCAATGATCAACCACACTTCCACAGCGCAAACAGTACGTGGCACCACAATGAACAACCACACGTCCACACCGCAAACTGTACCTGGCACCACAATGATCAACCACACGTCCACACCGCAAACTGTACCTGGCACCACAATGATCAACCACACTTCCACAGCGCAAACAGTACGTGGCATCACAATGATCAACCACACGTCCACACCGCAAACTGTACCTGGCACCACAAAGAGCAACCACACTTCCACAGCGCAAACAGTACGTGGCACCACAATGATCAACCACACGTCCACAGCGCAAACAGTACCTGGCACCACAATGATCAACCACACGTCCACACCGCAAACTGTACCTGGCACTACAATGATCAACCACACGTCCACAGCGCAAACAGTACCTGGCACCACAATGATCAACCACACGTCCACAGTGCAAACAGTACGTGGCACCACAATGATCAACCACACGTCCACAGCGCAAACGGTAACTCGCACCACAATGATCAACCACACGTCCACAGCCCAAACAGTACCTGGCACCACAATGATCAACCACACGTCCACAGCGCAAACAGTACCTGGCACCACAATGATCAACCACACGTCCACAGTGCAAACAGTATCTGACACCACAATGATCAACCACACGTCCACAGCGCAAACAGTAACTGGCACCGCAATGATCAACCACACTTCCACAGCGCAAACAGTACGTGGCACCACAATGAACAACCACACGTCCACACCGCAAACTGTACCTGGCACCACAATGATCAACCACACGTCCACACCGCAAACTGTACCTGGCACCACAATGATCAACCACACTTCCACAGCGCAAACAGTACGTGGCATCACAATGATCAACCACACGTCCACACCGCAAACTGTACCTGGCACCACAAAGATCAACCACACTTCCACAGCGCAAACAGTACGTGGCACCACAATGATCAACCACACGTCCACAGCGCAAACAGTACCTGGCACCACAATGATCAACCACACGTCCACACCGCAAACTGTACCTGGCACTACAATGATCAACCACACGTCCACAGCGCAAACAGTACGTGGCACCTCAATGATCAACCACACGTCCACACCGCAAACTGTACCTGGCACCACAATGATCAACCACACGTCCACAGCGCAAACTGTACCTGGCACCACAATGATCAACCACACTTCCACAGCGCAAACAGTACGTGGCACCACAATGATCAACCACACGTCCACACCGCAAACTGTACCTGGCACCACAATGATCAACCACACGTCCACAGCGCAAACAGTACGTGGCACCACAATGATCAACCACACGTCCACACCGCAAACTGTACCTGGCACCACAATGATCAACCACACGTCCACAGTGCAAACAGTACCTGGCACCACAATGATCAACCACACTTCCACAGCGCAAACAGTACGTGGCACCACAATGATCAACCACACGTCCACAGCGCAAACAGTAACTGGCACCGCAATGATCAACCACACGTCCACAGCGCAAACAGTACCTGTCACCACAATGATCAACCATACGTCCACAGGGCAACCAATAACTGACACCACAATGATCAATCACACATCCACAGCGCAAACAGTACCTGGCACCACAATGATCAACCACACGTCCACTGCGCAAACAGTACCTGGCACCACAATGATCAACCACACTTCCACAGCGCAAACAGTACGTGGCACCACAATGATCAACCACACGTCCACAGCGCAAACAGTAACTGGCACCGCAATGATCAACCACACGTCCACAGCGCAAACAGTAACTGGCACCGCAATGATCAACCACACGTCCACAGCGCAAACAGTAACTGACACCACAATGATCAACCACCCGTCCACAGCGCAAACAGTACCTGTCACCACAATGATCAACCATACGTCCACAGGGCAACCAATAACTGACACCACAATGATCAATCACACATCCACAGCGCAAACAGTACCTGGCACCACAATGATCAACCACACGTCCACTGCGCAAACAGTACCTGGCACCACAATGATCAACCACACTTCCACAGCGCAAACAGTACGTGGCACCACAATGATCAACCACACGTCCACAGCGCAAACAGTAACTGGCACCGCAATGATCAACCACACGTCCACAGCGCAAACAGTAACTGGCACCGCAATGATCAACCACACGTCCACAGCGCAAACGGTAACTCGCACCACAATGATCAACCACACGTCCACAGCCCAAACAGTACCTGGCACGACAATGATCAACCACACGTCCACAGCGCAAACAGTACCTGGCACCACAATGATCAACCACACGTCCACAGTGCAAACAGTATCTGACACCACAATGATCAACCACACGTCCACAGCGCAAACGGTAACTCGCACCACAATGATCAACCACACGTCCACAGCCCAAACAGTACCTGGCACCGCAATGATCAACCATCACGTCCACAGCGCAAACAGTAACTGGCACCGCAATGATCAACCACAAGTCCACAGCGCAAACAGTAACTAACACCACAATGATCAACCACACGTCCACAGCGCAAACAGTACCTGTCACCACAATAATCAACCACACGTCCACAGCGCAACCAATAACTGACACCACAATGATCAATCACACATCTACAGCGCAAACAGTACGTGGCACCACAATGATCAACCACACGTCTACAGCGCAAACAGTACCTGGCGCCACAATGATCAACCACACTTCCACAGCGCAAACAGTACGTGGCACCACAATGATCAACCACACGTCCACAGCGCAAACGGTAACTCGCACCACAATGATCAACCACACGTCCACAGCCCAAACAGTACCTGGCACCACAATGATCAACCACACGTCCACAGCGCAAACAGTACCTGGCACCACAATGATCAACCACACGTCCACAGTGCAAACAGTATCTGACACCACAATGATCAACCACACGTCCACAGCGCAAACAGTAACTGGCACCGCAATGATCAACCACACTTCCACAGCGCAAACAGTACGTGGCACCACAATGAACAACCACACGTCCACACCGCAAACTGTACCTGGCACCACAATGATCAACCACACGTCCACACCGCAAACTGTACCTGGCACCACAATGATCAACCACACTTCCACAGCGCAAACAGTACGTGGCATCACAATGATCAACCACACGTCCACACCGCAAACTGTACCTGGCACCACAAAGATCAACCACACTTCCACAGCGCAAACAGTACGTGGCACCACAATGATCAACCACACGTCCACAGCGCAAACAGTACCTGGCACCAATATGATCAACCACACGTCCACACCGCAAACTGTACCTGGCACTACAATGATCAACCACACGTCCACAGCGCAAACAGTACGTGGCACCTCAATGATCAACCACACGTCCACACCGCAAACTGTACCTGGCACCACAATGATCAACCACACGTCCACAGCGCAAACTGTACCTGGCACCACAATGATCAACCACACTTCCACAGCGCAAACAGTACGTGGCACCACAATGATCAACCACACGTCCACACCGCAAACTGTACCTGGCACCACAATGATCAACCACACGTCCACAGCGCAAACAGTACGTGGCACCACAATGATCAACCACACGTCCACACCGCAAACTGTACCTGGCACCACAATGATCAACCACACGTCCACAGCGCAAACAGTAGGTGGCACCACAATGATCAACCACACTTCCACAGCGCAAACAGTACCTGGCACCACAATGACCAACCACACGTCCACAGCGCAAACAGTACGTGGCACCACAATGATCACCCACACGTCCACACCGCAAACTGTTCCTGGCACCACAATGATCAACCACACGTCCACAGCGCAAACTGTACCTGGCACCACAATGATCAACCACACTTCCACAGCGCAAACAGTACGTGGCACCACAATGAACAACCACACGTCCACACCGCAAACTGTACCTGGCACCACAATGATCAACCACACGTCCACACCGCAAACTGTACCTGGTACCACAATGATCAACCACACTTCCACAGCGCAAACAGTACATGGCACCACAATGATCAACCACACGTCCACACCGCAAACTGTACCTGGCACCACAATGATCAACCACACGTCCACAGTGCAAACAGTACCTGGCACCACAATGATCAACCACACTTCCACAGCGCAAACAGTACGTGGCACCACAATGATCAACCACACGTCCACAGCGCAAACAGTAACTGGCACCGCAATGATCAACCACACGTCCACAGCGCAAACAGTAACTGACACCACAATGATCAACCACCCGTCCACAGCGCAAACAGTACCTGTCACCACAATGATCAACCATACGTCCACAGGGCAACCAATAACTGACACCACAATGATCAATCACACATCCACAGCGCAAACAGTACCTGGCACCACAATGATCAACCACACGTCCACTGCGCAAACAGTACCTGGCACCACAATGATCAACCACACTTCCACAGCGCAAACAGTACGTGGCACCACAATGATCAACCACACGTCCACAGCGCAAACAGTAACTGGCACCGCAATGATCAACCACACGTCCACAGCGCAAACAGTAACTGGCACCGCAATGATCAACCACACGTCCACAGCGCAAACGGTAACTCGCACCACAATGATCAACCACACGTCCACAGCCCAAACAGTACCTGGCACGACAATGATCAACCACACGTCCACAGCGCAAACAGTACCTGGCACCACAATGATCAACCACACGTCCACAGTGCAAACAGTACGTGGCACCACAATGATCAACCACACGTCCACAGCGCAAACGGTAACTCGCACCACAATGATCAACCACACGTCCACAGCCCAAACAGTACCTGGCACCACAATGATCAACCACACGTCCACAGCGCAAACAGTACCTGGCACCACAATGATCAACCACACGTCCACAGTGCAAACAGTATCTGACACCACAATGATCAACCACACGTCCACAGCGCAAACAGTAACTGGCACCGCAATGATCAACCACACTTCCACAGCGCAAACAGTACGTGGCACCACAATGAACAACCACACGTCCACACCGCAAACTGTACCTGGCACCACAATGATCAACCACACGTCCACACCGCAAACTGTACCTGGCACCACAATGAACAACCACACTTCCACAGCGCAAACAGTACGTGGCATCACAATGACCAACCACACGTCCACACCGCAAACTGTACCTGGCACCACAAAGATCAACCACACTTCCACAGCGCAAACAGTACGTGGCACCACAATGATCAACCACACGTCCACAGCGCAAACAGTACGTGGCACCTCAATGATCAACCACACGTCCACACCGCAAACTGTACCTGGCACCACAATGATCAACCACACGTCCACAGCGCAAACTGTACCTGGCACCACAATGATCAACCACACGTCCACAGCGCAAACAGTACGTGGCACCACAATGATCAACCACACGTCCACACCGCAAACTGTACCTGGCACCACAATGATCAACCACACGTCCACAGCGCAAACAGTACGTGGCACCACAATGATCAACCACACGTCCACACCGCAAACTGTACCTGGCACCACAATGATCAACCACACGTCCACAGCGCAAACAGTAGGTGGCACCACAATGATCAACCACACTTCCACAGCGCAAACAGTACCTGGCACCACAATGACCAACCACACGTCCACAGCGCAAACAGTACGTGGCACCACAATGATCACCCACACGTCCACACCGCAAACTGTTCCTGGCACCACAATGATCAACCACACGTCCACAGCGCAAACTGTACCTGGCACCACAATGATCAACCACACTTCCACAGCGCAAACAGTACGTGGCACCACAATGAACAACCACACGTCCACACCGCAAACTGTACCTGGCACCACAATGATCAACCACACGTCCACACCGCAAACTGTACCTGGTACCACAATGATCAACCACACTTCCACAGCGCAAACAGTACATGGCACCACAATGATCAACCACACGTCCACACCGCAAACTGTACCTGGCACCACAATGATCAACCACACGTCCACAGTGCAAACAGTAACTGGCACCACAATGATCAACCACACGTCCACAGCGCAAACAGTACGTGGCACCACAATGATCAACCACACGTCCACAGCGCAAACAGTAACTGGCACCACAATGATCAACCACACGTCCACAGCGCAAACAGTAACTAACACCACAATGATCAACCACACGTCCACAGCGCAAACAGTACCTGTCACCACAATGATCAACCACACGTCCACAGCGCAACCAATAACTGACACCACAATGATCAATCACACATCCACAGCGCAAACAGTACCTGGCACCACAATGATCAACCACACGTCTACAGCGCATACAGTACCTGGCACCACAATGATCAACCACACGTCCACAGCGCAAACAGTACGTGGCACCACAATGATCAACCACACGTCCACAGCGCAAACAGTAACTGGCACCGCAATGATCAACCACACGTCCACAGCGCAAACAGTAACTGGCACCGCAATGATCAACCACACGTCCACAGCGCAAACGGTAACTCGCACCACAATGATCAACCACACGTCCACAGCCCAAACAGTACCTGGCACCACAATGATCAACCACACGTCCACAGCGCAAACAGTACCTGGCACCACAATGATCAACCACACGTCCACAGTGCAAACAGTATCTGACACCACAATGATCAACCACACGTCCACAGCGCAAACAGTAACTGGCACCGCAATGATCAACCACACGTCCACAGCGCAAACAGTACCTGGCACCACAATGATCAACCACACGTCCACAGCGCAAACAGTATCTGACACCACAATGCTCAACCACACGTCCACAGCGCAAACAGTAACTGGCACCGCAATGATCAACCACACGTCCACAGCGCAAACAGTACCTGGCACCACAATGATCAACCACACGTCCACAGTGCAAACAGTATCTGACACCGCAATGATCAACCACACGTCCACAGCGCAAACAATAACTGGCACCGCAATGATCAACCACACGTTCACAGCGCAAACAGTAACTGGCACCGCAATGATCAACCACACGTCCACAGCGCAAACGGTAACTCGCACCACAATGATCAACCACACGTCCACAGCCCAAACAGTACCTGGCACCACAATGATCAACCACACGTCCACAGCGCAAACAGTACCTGGCACCACAATGATCAACCATACGTCCACAATGATCAACCACGCGTCCACAGCGCAAACAGTACCTGGCACCACAATGATCAACCATACGTCCACAATGATCAACCACGCATCCACAGCGCAAACAGTAACTGGCACCAGAATGATCAACCACACGTCCACAGCGCAAACAGTACCTGGCACCACAATGATCAACCACACGTCCACAGCGCAAACAGTATCTGACACAACAATGATCAACCACACGTCCACAGTGCAAACAGTATCTGACACCGCAATGATCAACCACACGTCCACAGCGCAAACAATAACTGGCACCGCAATGATCAACCACACGTTCACAGCGCAAACAGTAACTGGCACCGCAATGATCAACCACACGTCCACAGCGCAAACGGTAACTCGCACCACAATGATCAACCACACGTCCACAGCCCAAACAGTACCTGGCACCACAATGATCAACCACACGTCCACAGCGCAAACAGTACCTGGCACCACAATGATCAACCATACGTCCACAATGATCAACCACGCGTCCACAGCGCAAACAGTACCTGGCACCACAATGATCAACCATACGTCCACAATGATCAACCACGCGTCCACAGCGCAAACAGTAACTGGCACCAGAATGATCAACCACACGTCCACAATGATCAACCACACGTTCAGAATGATCAACCACACGTCCACAGTGCAAACAGTACGTGGCACCACAATGATCAACCACACGTCCACAGCGCAAACAGTAACTGGCACCGCAATGATCAACCACACGTCCACAGCGCAAACAGTACCTGGCACCTCAATGATCAACCATACGTCCACACCGCAAACTGTACCTGGCACCACAATGATCAACCACACCTCCACAGCGCAAACAGTACCTGGCAGCACAATGATCAACCACACGTCCACAGCGCAAACAGTACGTGGCACCACAATGATCAACCACACGTCCACAGCGCAAACAGTAACTGGCACCGCAATGATCAACCACACGTCCACAGCGCAAACAGTAACTCACACCACAATGATCAACCACACGTCCACAGCGCAAACAGTAAATGGCACCACAATGATCAACCACACGTCCACAGCGCAAACAGTATCTGACACCACAATGATCAACCACACGTCCATAGCGCAAACAGTATCTGACACCACAATGATCAACCACACGTCCACAGCGCAAACAGTAACTGGCACCGCAATGATCAACCACACGTCCACAGCGCAAACAGTAACTGGCACCGCAATGATCAACCACACGTCCACAGCGCAAACGGTAACTGGCACCACAATGATCAACCACACGTCCACAGCCCAAACAGTACCTGGCACCACAATGATCAACCACACGTCCACAGCGCAAACAGTACCTGGCACCACAATGATCAACCACACGTCCACAGCCCAAACAGTACCTGACACCACAATGATCAACCACACGTCCACAGCGCAAACAGTACCTGGCACCACAATGATCAACCACACGTCCACAGTGCAAACAGTATCTGACACCACAATGATCAACCACACGTCCACAGCGCAAACAGTAACTGGCACCGCAATGATCAACCACACTTCCACAGCGCAAACAGTACCTGGCACCACAATGACCAACCACACGTCCACAGCGCAAACAGTATCTGACACCACAATGATCAACCACACGTCCACAGCGCAAACAGTAACTGGCACCGCAATGATCAACCACACGTCCACAGCGCAAACAGTACCTGGCACCACAATGATCAACCACACGTCCACAGCGCAAACAGTATCTGACACCACAATGATCAACCACACGTCCACAGTGCAAACAGTATCTGACACCACAATGATCAACCACACGTCCACAGTGCAAACAGTATCTGACACCGCAATGATCAACCACACGTCCACAGCGCAAACAGTAACTGGCACCGCAATGATCAACCACAGGTCCACAGCCCAATCGGTAACTCGCACCACAATGATCAACCACACGTCCACAGCCCAAACAGTACCTGGCACCACAATGATCAACCACACGTCCACAGCGCAAACAGTACCTGACACGACAATGATCAACCATACGTCCACAATGATCAACCACGCGTCCACAGCGCAAACAGTAACTGGCAACAGAATGATCAACCACACGTCCACAATGATCAACCACACGTTCACAATGATCAACCACACGTCCACAGTGCAAACAGTAACTCGCACCACAATGGTCAACCACACGTCCACAGCGCAAACAGTACCTGGCACCACAATGATCAGCCACACGTCCACAGCGCAAACAGTAACTAACACCACAATGATCAACCACACGTCCACAGCGCAAACAGTACCTGTCACCACAATGATCAACCACACGTCCACAGCGCAACCAATAACTGACACCACAATGATCAATCACACATCCACAGCGCAAACAGTACCTGGCACCACAATGATCAACCACACGTCTACAGCGCATACAGTACCTGGCGCCACAATGATCAACCACACGTCCACAGCGCAAACAGTACGTGGCACCACAATGATCAACCACACGTCCACAGCGCAAACGGTAACTCGCACCACAATGATCAACCACACGTCCACAGCCCAAACAGTACCTGGCACCACAATGATCAACCACACGTCCACAGCGCAAACAGTACCTGGCACCACAATGATCAACCACACGTCCACAGTGCAAACAGTATCTGACACCACAATGATCAACCACACGTCCACAGCGCAAACAGTAACTGGCACCGCAATGATCAACCACACGTCCACAGCGCAAACAGTACCTGGCACCACACTGATCAACCACACGTCCACAGCGCAAACAGTATCTGACACCACAATGCTCAACCACACGTCCACAGCGCAAACAGTAACTGGCACCACAATGTTCAACCACACGTCCACAGCGCAAACAGTATCTGACACAACAATGATCAACCACACGTCCACAGTGCAAACAGTATCTGACACCGCAATGATCAACCACACGTCCACAGCGCAAACAATAACTGGCACCGCAATGATCAACCACACGTTCACAGCGCAAACAGTAACTGGCACCGCAATGATCAACCACACGTCCACAGCGCAAACGGTAACTCGCACCACAATGATCAACCACACGTCCACAGCCCAAACAGTACCTGGCACCACAATGATCAACCACACGTCCACAGCGCAAACAGTAACTAACACCACAATGATCAACCACACGTCCACAGCGCAAACAGTACCTGTCACCACAATGATCAACCACACGTCCACAGCGCAACCAATAACTGACACCACAATGATCAATCACACATCCACAGCGCAAACAGTACCTGGCACCACAATGATCAACCACACGTCTACAGCGCATACAGTACCTGGCGCCACAATGATCAACCACACGTCCACAGCGCAAACAGTACGTGGCACCACAATGATCAACCACACGTCCACAGCGCAAACGGTAACTCGCACCACAATGATCAACCACACGTCCACAGCCCAAACAGTACCTGGCACCACAATGATCAACCACACGTCCACAGCGCAAACAGTACCTGGCACCACAATGATCAACCACACGTCCACAGTGCAAACAGTATCTGACACCACAATGATCAACCACACGTCCACAGCGCAAACAGTAACTGGCACCGCAATGATCAACCACACGTCCACAGCGCAAACAGTACCTGGCACCACACTGATCAACCACACGTCCACAGCGCAAACAGTATCTGACACCACAATGCTCAACCACACGTCCACAGCGCAAACAGTAACTGGCACCGCAATGATCAACCACACGTCCACAGCGCAAACAGTACCTGGCACCACAATGATCAACCACACGTCCACAGCGCAAACAGTATCTGACACAACAATGATCAACCACACGTCCACAGTGCAAACAGTATCTGACACCGCAATGATCAACCACACGTCCACAGCGCAAACAATAACTGGCACCGCAATGATCAACCACACGTTCACAGCGCAAACAGTAACTGGCACCGCAATGATCAACCACACGTCCACAGCGCAAACGGTAACTCGCACCACAATGATCAACCACACGTCCACAGCCCAAACAGTACCTGGCACCACAATGATCAACCACACGTCCACAGCGCAAACAGTACCTGGCACCACAATGATCAACCATACGTCCACAATGATCAACCACACGTCCACAGCGCAAACAGTACCTGGCACCACAATGATCAACCATACGTCCACAATGATCAACCACGCATCCACAGCGCAAACAGTAACTGGCACCAGAATGATCAACCACACGTCCACAGCGCAAACAGTACCTGGCACCACAATGATCAACCACACGTCCACAGCGCAAACAGTATCTGACACAACAATGATCAACCACACTTCCACAGTGCAAACAGTATCTGACACCGCAATGATCAACCACACGTCCACAGCGCAAACAATAACTGGCACCGCAATGATCAACCACACGTTCACAGCGCAAACAGTAACTGGCACCGCAATGATCAACCACACGTCCACAGCGCAAACGGTAACTCGCACCACAATGATCAACCACACGTCCACAGCCCAAACAGTACCTGGCACCACAATGATCAACCACACGTCCACAGCGCAAACAGTACCTGGCACCACAATGATCAACCATACGTCCACAATGATCAACCACGCGTCCACAGCGCAAACAGTACCTGGCACCACAATGATCAACCATACGTCCACAATGATCAACCACGCGTCCACAGCGCAAACAGTAACTGGCACCAGAATGATCAACCACACGTCCACAATGATCAACCACACGTTCAGAATGATCAACCACACGTCCACAGTGCAAACAGTACGTGGCACCACAATGATCAACCACACGTCCACAGCGCAAACAGTAACTGGCACCGCAATGATCAACCACACGTCCACAGCGCAAACAGTACCTGGCACCTCAATGATCAACCATACGTCCACACCGCAAACTGTACCTGGCACCACAATGATCAACCACACCTCCACAGCGCAAACAGTACCTGGCAGCACAATGATCAACCACACTTCCACAGCGCAAACAGTACGTGGCACCACAATGATCAACCACACGTCCACAGCGCAAACAGTAACTGGCACCGCAATGATCAACCACACGTCCACAGCGCAAACAGTAACTCACACCACAATGATCAACCACACGTCCACAGCGCAAACAGTAAATGGCACCACAATGATCAACCACACGTCCACAGCGCAAACAGTATCTGACACCACAATGATCAACCACACGTCCATAGCGCAAACAGTATCTGACACCACAATGATCAACCACACGTCCACAGCGCAAACAGTAACTGGCACCGCAATGATCAACCACACGTCCACAGCGCAAACAGTAACTGGCACCGCAATGATCAACCACACGTCCACAGCGCAAACGGTAACTGGCACCACAATGATCAACCACACGTCCACAGCCCAAACAGTACCTGGCACCACAATGATCAACCACACGTCCACAGCGCAAACAGTACCTGGCACCACAATGATCAACCACACGTCCACAACCCAAACAGTACCTGACACCACAATGATCAACCACACGTCCACAGCGCAAACAGTACCTGGCACCACAATGATCAACCACACGTCCACAGTGCAATCAGTATCTGACACCACAATGATCAACCACACGTCCACAGCGCAAACAGTAACTGGCACCGCAATGATCAACCACACTTCCACAGCGCAAACAGTAACTGGCACCGCAATGATCAACCACACTTCCACAGCGCAAACAGTACCTGGCACCACAATGACCAACCACACGTCCACAGCGCAAACAGTATCTGACACCACAATGATCAACCACACGTCCACAGCGCAAACAGTAACTGGCACCGCAATGATCAACCACACGTCCACAGCGCTAACAGTACCTGGCACCACAATGATCAACCACACGTCCACAGCGCAAACAGTATCTGACACCACAATGATCAACCACACGTCCACAGTGCAAACAGTATCTGACACCGCAATGATCAACCACACGTCCACAGCGCAAACAGTAACTGGCACCGCAATGATCAACCACAGGTCCACAGCCCAATCGGTAACTCGCACCACAATGATCAACCACACGTCCACAGCCCAAACAGTACCTGGCACCACAATGATCAACCACACGTCCACAGCGCAAACAGTACCTGACACGACAATGATCAACCATACGTCCACAATGATCAACCACGCGTCCACAGCGCAAACAGTAACTGGCAACAGAATGATCAACCACACGTCCACAATGATCAACCACACGTTCACAATGATCAACCACACGTCCACAGTGCAAACAGTAACTCGCACCACAATGGTCAACCACACGTCCACAGCGCAAACAGTACCTGGCACCACAATGATCAGCCACACGTCCACAGCGCACGAACTGTCCACTCTAGTAGCCGGCATAATGAGTTTCCTACTTATCGCAATCGGACACACGCATATACATGGAGTAATTCCTATCATAATCGTTTCAATTTCTATGTGCTAACTTAGCCGACAGTCATGCTCCCATTAGTTTAATTTGTTGATCACCATCTCCCTGTCGGGGGATCGAACCGCCATTCTGCAACTCCGCATAGCATCAGCAACCAGACATCTTTCCACTGGACCACCGCGCCAAGACTAAAAGTCAAGGTTTGGCCGACCAGCTTTCACATGTCGGATATACTGACACACTGACGATTCATATGGGATTATCTGTGGATGCATCTGCCACGATTCAATCCTAGGCTTTTTACGCCTATTGTACTCTGACTCCAGCACGGCTCTGGCAGTATATGTATTTTTATTTTATTGACACACTGGCAACGTGCGGCTTCAATTTCTATGTGCTAACTTAGCCGAAAGTCATGCACCCATTAGTTTAATTTGTTGATCACCATCTCCCGGTCGGGGGGATTGAACCGGTCGGGGGGATCGAACCGCCATTCTGCAACTCCGCATAGCATCAGCAACCATACATCTTTTCACTGAACCACCGCGCCAAGACTAAAAGTCAAGGTTTGGCCGACCAGCTTTCACATGTCTGATATGCTGACACACTGACGATTCATTTGGGACTATCTGTGGATGCACCTGCCACGATTCAATCCTATATGTAAATAGTCTATCATAGAACACATTACACATGTATTAATTATTTATTACTATTATATCCTCTGTATATTCGTATTGTATAGTTTTGTTTGGTTGGGGTTTTTTTCTTGTGTATCTGTTTTGCAGTATCCTTTTATCTGGATTGAGCAATAAATACTTACATCCCTACGACTGCAGATTCTAGTGCTTTATGAGGAGGATATATCTTCTGGCATTCGAAGAACATGTCCGAAAATAGACGGGCCTTGTTGTGCTATCCTCACAGATAGTAGCTTTGTGTTACACAGAGTATAATGCTGCATTTGATATTAGACTGTGTGCCCAGCGATGATTTGTAATCCCCGCCCATCTCTAGCTAAGCTCCACCCACACCTCGCTCGTTTTGGGAGCGATCGATCTCTGAACTCCCTGAACATGAATTTCCAGAAAACCATACAGGTAACCTATGAAATATTTTGAAACTAATTTGACTGGGTGCTGTTCCTGTTTATGCAGCATCAGCGTCCAGTCAAATTTGTTTCAAAATAGTCAACAGTATGTTTATTAGATAGCAGGGGCATACAATTCGTACAACGTGTCGGACTATTAAAAGTTAAAGACTTTGTGACGTAATGATTATGACGTCATCCTACACGCAGGGGCGCCGGAAGCACGGCGGCAGCGGGGCAAAAATTAGTAAACTTTACTTTAGAACTGTAAACAAGATTTTTAGAATATTCAGAGCAGACTGAGCAGTTGTATTAAGGTAATATGGGAGTGCTTCTAGGTCGAATCAAATCATCAATGCAAACGCTATTTATGTAGTGGCAGTTACATGTGACATTTTGACTTTTCTATCTGTAAACGTTGCATGTATCTTTGCAAGATAGATAACATACGCTATTTGAATTTTTGAAGTGATACTGGTCCACGCTCCCTTAATGCCTTGCTTAGTGGGTAGAATAGAATATATGTGCAATTATGGGTGGCTGGGTGCAGCAATGTGGAAACACTGAGGGATATTAGAATTAACAGCAACTCTCAAACTCAAATTTGTAATTGACGTGTGAAGCAGATGCAAAGGTAGAACTAATTTGTATACACATGGCCAAAGTGCAATGGCGGTGGGTGTATTTGAGGAATGTGTCTAAGATTTGCACTCCCCTCCCCCCCCCCACGCACACGCACACACACACACACACACACACACGCACGCACGCACGCACGCACGCACGCACGCACGCACGCACGCACGCACGCACGCACGCACGCACGCACGCACGCACGCACGCACGCACGCACGCACACATACACACACAGAATGGGAGGAGGGTGTGGCTGGGCCTCTATCAAAAGAATGTAAAAATTAGATGCGCTTAGAAGCCATCTCCTATATCTCCTACATCTCTAAGTAATAAATATCACCCTCTTCGATTTTTGTAGACTCTGCTATTTATATTAGTATGAGATCACCACCACCCCTACACCGCACCACCCCTACCAACTCGTACGGTCGTGATACACGTGTCTAGCCATGTCAAGCCCTTTGAGTTCTAACCATAAAAGATGACGCCACCATCCACACGTAAACACAATCCACACATTTGAGGGCCTCCTTTGAATAGTCCTGGCCAAATGTGTCTCTGACACCCACACGCCAATATGGTTAAGTAAGAGGCTGCGAAACCATAATTTAAATTACTTATTCTGTTGAAGAGTTTGTTACTAATTTGCCGTAATTGTGTTGCTACCTCATCTGTCTATTCATCCAGCATATGAGCATCGTATTCTTTAAACGAGTCCTTAAGAACTGCTGAGCAGGAATGATCCATAGGGTCAGATCCCCGGAAACCTGCTAGATCGATTCTGTTGGTGGCCATCTTCGATTTTGCACTATTTAAAAATTTTCATTTAAAGACCTGTGAAACTGATTAACATAAGACTCAAGAAACTTCATGGTCTTCGTCTAAGGCAGGAGCTGAACAAACCATGTTCAACATGATTGGTAGATTTGTCTTGGATAACCTAGTTTTCACCAAAAAAACCACTTTTCCACTGAATCCTGCTGATTGCAAATATAATTAGGAACTAAGGTCCAATTAAATATAGTCAAGGCAAACCGTGCAGTTTGGGCGCCGTGCAGACACATGCACGAATGCTCGCGCACTCAATATGTGCATCTGACACAACAACCCACCTCGCTCGCTCACATTGTGAATTGGGAATTGGTTCAATTGACCGAAGAATACATAAGTTCGATTAACATTGCTATAAACATGTATGCGTAATCATAAGAAACGCAGAATGCAGAAAATCGAGTCATGAGCCTGCACCTTTCAATATCTTTTCTCACGGTGGTTAGGTAGGTGGGTATCCCGGAACACCTTCTATGAGAGGCGGGGGTGGGACTGGGGAGGGGGTGGGGGAGACACCCACTTCATATCCTCGTCCAGACAAGGACATCCAGCGCGCCCTTTTCTGGACCCTGCCTCCGCTCCTCAAATTTGCTTCCGGCGCCCCTGCTTACACGCCGCTTAGCTGATTATGACGTCATATGACGTCATTACTCTGGAAACGGTCATTGTCTCGTCAGGCATAGTTCGTCATCATCGTATCTTGAAGAAGACTCTATGCTTTGATGCTACTACTGAGGTCAATATCCGCTCTGCCCAGACTATGTCAGCGCAGTTACCCCCTGTCTTAAAACTACTATGCCAGTTGCCAGTTGCCAGTAAATGTTGTTGCCTATGGCGACAACATGATCCAGTCAAATTAGTTTCAAAATATCCAACATGTTTCCTGTATGGGTGTTTTGAATCTGAGAGCCTAACATCTCAATGGTGAGAGTGTTAACAATGATGAAGCAGGTGAACATTCTCAAAAGCTAAGCAGCTATGCTGATGAAGATGATTTAACCTTTCTTGTGTAAACTTAACACTTTAATGGCCAAGTTGGTTAAAACTACATCTGCCGGGATCTTGAGAAATGTCCATTTGCAGGCTAGGTGGAGAATATTTTTGAAAATTTACCAATGGAATGACTGCCTCGGTAACCGAGCCAGTCATTCAAGTGGTCAATTTTCAAAAATATTCTTCTTGGTTTGCAATTGGACGCTGGCCAAGTAGAAACCTTAATTTTCTTGACCATTACACTTTTGATTGATGAATGTTCATTTGAAGGATAATAGAAATCTTTTTTTTGGTAAATGTTCGTTATAGATTTACAAAAATACTCCTTGGCTGCAAAAATCAGTTCCATTGGTCATATTGTCAATTAAATGGTTAATTGAAATAAATAGTATTTTAAGCGCGTTAATGCGGTGTTGACGCAAGAGAGGTTAAGGTGATATCAGGAATGGACATTTTGTTATCTTATATTTATGTAAACGAATTTGAACTGTAAACTGGTTTTCACCTGTGATCGAAGAACTCATTTTGCAAACAAATAGCTACCTGGTTATTCTGAATGCAACGACAGACTGCCAATCTAACCGAGAAATTGAGCAATTAAACCTAATTACACGAGTACTTGCACACCAAATGGCGTCCAGTTTGGAGGTCCGAGATGGAGAGGGGCCTGAAATTATGTTATCTGTTCAAATTCCTATGCTAGATTTTAACGGGATGCTTGCTGTCCATTTTAATGGATACATGGTGACGATAGCGGTCATTTTAAAATTCAGTATGACATATATTTTGGGAAAATAGTCCCAGTAGTTTGTATATTATAATTAGCGTCCGGTACTCGTGTAAAAATCAATATTCGAATATTCATATAATTATATGCATGAATATTCGAATTATTTGAATATTTCAGACGACAGCTAAATTGAAACGGAATATCGCCGGTGGCGTACAAAGCGTGGAGTGTTTTGTTGGAGGAAAATAAGCCTGACACATTTAATTAACATCGTGGAGCCTAATATGTGCTAGATAGATATATGTCAAGTTTCTAGTTGATCGCTTTAAAACTCGATGAGAGAATGCAGTTTATTTATTGCAATCAAATATTTCTTATGTTCCTATGAGAGACACCTTTCGTTAAAGAAAAATGCATTTCTAGAAAACTGTGGGCGGGATCCAATATAAAATTGATACCTAATCAAGAAATTATAGCAATAGGCCTTTCCAGAGTATCCATCTATCAATATAACGTCATATGACGTCATAATCAGTTAAGCGGCCTGTAGGATGACGCCATAATCATTGCGTCATAAATTATTCTATTTGGCACCTTGTTTAACTCTTAAGGGTCCCACACGTTGTACGAATTGTATATCTCTGCTATTTAATAAATATGTTGTTGAATATTTTGAAACTAATTTGACTGGGCATAGCGAAAATTGAAAGGTCTATTAAGAGTTTATCAAGGTTCTAGTTGATCGTACCAAAAACAATGTTGGCGGCCATTTAGAAAAAGAAAGACATTTTTGGTTGTTTTAAACTTCTGTACATTTCTGCCTCGGCACCAATACAGCTTATGCGCGATCTTCTAATATGAACATGTCTGATTAAGGGGAGTTCGTTTCGAAACATCTAACATTGATGACACTAAGAAATGATTTTGACCTTTGACCCAAAATCAGCTTTCTTCGTTGAGATAAACACCATGGGCGTAGTCGCAGTTCGAGCATTTTCCTTGATGGGATGACCATGGGTGTTGGGAGTTCACTTCTAATATACCTATTGAATGGTTCCGGTCGCCAGCTATTCATTTCTGACAAAACACAACTGGTAACTTTGACCTTAAGGACAACCTTGCCATTTTTCATTTAGTCACACAATCAGACATCTTCGTTGGCCAAGAGTAAAGTCCAATAGTGATGATCCTATAAAAATTGTAGGCGTTAGTTCGTTCGTTCAGTTGAACTTATTGACCGCTAACAACAGGCGTAGTCACAGTTGAAATACCAATAATAGGCTTGCGCGATTACGTGATTAAATCGAAAATCGCGATTATGTTTTAAATCGTCAATTTATATGATTAAAAATTAAATAATCGAATAATCGTGAATATTTTCTATTATATAAAATATTTCAATACCTAACTTTTAATTACTGCTTAGTTAATGTATGTCCATTTGCAGGGCAAGAGAATACTATTTTTGAAAATGTATTACTGGAATGCCGGGCTCGAGAATCGAGCCAGGCATTCCAGTAATACATTTTCAAAAATAGTCTTCTCTTGCCCTGCAAATGGACTTTTCTAAACAGTATTGCAATTTTCGTAATTAATATTCTTTTGTTCTTATGTATTGGTAATTTGTATCCAAGCAGATTAATAGAGTAATGACGACTATTTTTTAATAATCGATCACAATCACTCAACACAATTATCGCGCAAGCCTAATCCATGATGCAAATTCCTATACACATCATGGATATCTCGAACACCATTTGGTCCAATTTAAAATTAATACCAAATCAAGTCAATACAGGGCCTAGAAATTGACCCATGTTTCGCAGTGATCGGGCCAAACGCCCTTTTAGCAGTCATTCAAAGAATAATCCTCGTTTTCAATCCAATTTAAGACAGTTTTATAATTTTTCATAAATATTTGGATGTTGGTATGATATACTAATAATCGTTCATATTGGTCTATTTGAATGAATTTTCGAATATTCGGATTGCACACTAATGTTAATGTTTAGGAATCAGGTGGACCCGGAACTACGTCATCCCTTAACAAGCACAAGTGAAATTATTTTTTCAAACTCAGCAACATCTCATGGCATGATAACTCTCAATGCGGACGTATCCGGTTTCGCACTCGACCACGGACTCATTTTGGCGCTGCGGTGCTGAAGGCTGTTTCTAGCTAAGAAAATGGGGTCTTTAACCATTTAACACTCATATTAGCCAAAAACGGCTTCTGCAGTGGTCTAAAGAACACTATTTTTTAAAGTTTACCACTGGAATAACTGGCTGGTATACCAAACCAATCATTCCAGTCGTAAATTATCAAAACTAGTCTTCGTTTGGTTTGCAAATCGACATTTTCTATGAGAAAATTGAAATTTTCTTGAATAAATTCGAGGGTTAAATGGTTAAACGGCACCGTTATTATGGTTGATGGTAATCTTCAGGTTACTAGATCACCTTGACAACATCATTTGTGAAAACTCTTGCAATATGAGACAGAGCCAGAAATAAGGTCAATCCACCTCTAACTAATACATGCCCCGCCCATTTCTAGCTACACTCCGCCCATTTGTAACGAAGCTCTGCCCATGCCTTGCGCGTGATGGGATCGATTTATATACTTTGAAGCTTGAATTCTCCGAATCCGATTTTCAAGGTAACTATATACAGGTAAAGCTGCTGAATATGTTGAAACTAATATGAATGGCTCAAGTCAAATTAGTTTCAAAATATTCAACATAATTTTTATTAAATTGTAAATTCATCAAAAACATACAATTCGCACGCTTCATGACGGACTATTCGATTTTCATGACACAGTTATAGTCATAATGATTGTGACGTCAGCTCACTAGTGACGTCATATACTTGAGTGGCACACCGGATCTCTCCATTACAGTGAGAATAAAATCTTGAGAAGTCAAACACCATATTCCAGCGGCCTCGTTCTCAAAATGAACATTGGTTTTTTAGCATTCTCATATCATCACCCATTTAAAGGTCAATGTGGTTGAAATCTGTCTGCAATGGTCTTGAGGAACGTCTATTTACAGGTCAAAAGAAGACCATTTTTTTAAATTTATCACTGGAATGACTGGCTCGATCATCGAGCCAGTCATCCCAGTGATAAATCTTCAAAAATAGTCTTCTTTTGGCCAACAAATGAAAATTCAATTAGCAATTATTTTATATTTTCTTGACCAACCGCGACCACTAATTAGCTAAAGCCATATTTCCTAATTCCATCCCTGGCACAATAAGATGCTTAGACGTAGCAAAGAACGGGGTAAAAAAAAAAAAAAAAAATAACAAAACATTACATAATAGAATAAAATTTATCTGCCTGAATAGCAATATATAACAGTTACCCTTCATATGAGGCCAGTTGGCATAGCAACATGGCCTCGTTCCAGGTAACAACGTATACAAACAACAGCTTTAATTAATTAGTCAGATTGTTCTATTTTTTAAAATAATAATTTTTAATATATTAATTGATATATAATCTATGTACATTCAACTCGTCGAATGGATTGTGTTCGAAAATTAGAATTTTGCTAGACACCTAATCATAAATAAGTTAACGTCTTTCTAAAGCAAAATCAGAAACATTATTAGTTAGTACAATTTAAGGTAGCAATGTCTTCCAATTCAATTATGTTCAAAATATTCAACAGAACAGTTTTACATCGTGTTCAAAATTGTACTAACTAATTATTAATGTTTCTGTTTTTGATAATTGGACTGAAAGACATTGCTGCATAAGACAGCGATGGCTTCCACTCCAATTAGGTTCAAAATATTCAACAGTATATTTTATTTTATTACGGAAACAATTAAAGGTGCATGTTCACATTAAAATGCTTGAAAATAAAACTGTTCAAATTATATACTGAGGCTGACAGTGTACCTCAATGCATTGACACGAAATATAACGTAACATATGATGATTTCATTCCATATAAATTTATTTCATAGGTTTAGTTGTGAATTTGAATTAGGGACTTGTGCCTCTTACTCAATTTGACAACTTAAAAATTATATAAATTTATACGTAATGAAATCATCATATGCTAAGATTTATTTAGTTTCATTACATCTAGGCATACAATTTTATTTTGAACCATTCTACTGTGAATATGCGCCTCTAATCTTTTAAGAGGAGGTCCTTCTTATCTTGTCATTTGTGTAGTTCCGTTAATGCTTACAGCACATTGCGACTACAAAACACGCATTGTGTACGAAAGGTTCTTGTCAAATTAGTTTCGAAATATTCAACAGCGTTCCTGTAACTTGAAAGCTGCGTACCTTGAGTCAGATTCCGGTAAATGAGTGTTCAATAGGTCAAGGTTTATAACTCGATTCCGATACACGATTTACCAATCCTTTTTGTGGGGAAGCTGGCCAAAACCGCACTCTGAAGTGGTCTAGAGAAATGTTCATTTGCAGGACAAGAGGACTATTTTTGAAATTTTACCACTGGAATGACTGGCTCGGTAACAGAGCCAGTCATTTTAGTGGTAAGTGTAAAAAGATAGTCTTCTCTTAGCTTTCAAATCGGCATCCACTAAGTTAATATTTTGATATTCTTGATACAATTTAGCCATTTCACGGTTAAAGTACTCGGGGGTGGGTGTGGGGCGGTGAATGTCAACTTGTAGATTCACATACTTGAGTTCTACTAGAAGGGATCTAAACCTAATCTAACTAAAGGAGATGTAGATAACTCAATATTCCGGATACCAGCCAAATCCTAATAGAAGGATCCACATTACCTCTAGCTAAGCTCCGCCCACTAAGTACGTGTGCTAGAATCGAGTTATGTACCTAAAACGCCGAATTACCAGTAGTTCTATTTCAATTTAACTATGCACGTAATCTGTTGAATATTTTGAACCGACTTTGACTTGTGCCTGTTGCTGACATCATGGACATACAATTCGTAAGTGGAACTATAATAGGTTATTATGATTGCGACGTCAGGCTACATGTGACGTAATTAATTATGACTTCATATACTTGAATGACAGAACTAGATCCCTGTATTACACCCTCTTGTGTCAACTTAACCCTTTAATGGTCAAACTGACCCAAAACAACTTTGCAGTGGTCTTCATACATAGCTATTTGAAAGGCCTAGAGAAGAGTATTTTTTAATATTTACAATTAGAATGACTGGCTCGGTAACCGAGCCAGCCATTCTAGTGGTAAATTTTCAAAAATACTCTTCTCTCAGCCTGCTGGTCGACACCGGCTAAGTAAAACAAATTACTTTACCATTACCCCTTTAATGATCAAGCCGGCGAAAAGAATTCAGTGGTAAATTGACAAAATATTCTTCTAAAATTAAGATATTGACCATCAAAATGTGTAATGGATAAGTTACTATTTTGATCCCATTGAGGCGTTGTTGACACAAGAGGGGTTAAGTTCGGAGCCGCTAACTATGCCATGTAGATACTAACTTCAGATGAGCAGATTTTAACATGGACCAGACACCAAAGATACTAACTCCAAATGTCCTACTAATTAACTTTATGTGAGTCTTCAACCAGAAGAACAGGCACTCTTGATTCAACCCCACTTGTGTCAACATCGCCTCAAAGCGATTAAAATACTACTTATATCAATGAATCGTTTTAAGGGTCAACACGTTTCAAGAAATTTAAATTTTAGAAGACTATTTTTTATAAATTTACCACTGGAATTTTGGTCGGTTTGACCATCAAAAGGGTAACGTTAAAGAAAGGCTTAGCCAATGTCGATTTGAAGGCCATGAGAAGAGTACCTTTGAAAATGTACCACTGGAATGCCTGGCTCGGTTACCGAGCCATTCATTCCAGTGGTAAATATTCAAAAATACTCTTCTCTTGCTTGCAAATAGACATGCCTCGATACCACTACATAGCTGATTTTCGTTGGTTTGAACTAAAAAATTTGAAGGTTTAAGTTGACATAAGAGGTGGTTAAGTGCTGTATTCGCGATACAACCCTGCACAGAAATCTTTGGAATATGTTGTACTCCGTGCCAACATCTACAAAGCTGGAACCTGTCAATAATACAAACGTGCCAGGCTCCAGTCTTAGACCAAAGCTAAATTGGCTGTGTATTCTACTATAATAGATTTATTCTGAGACTACTCTATAGTGTCATATACCTAAACATATAAGTAAAAAAACACGAGACGTTACAAAAAATAACAACACGTTGCCAAATAAAACAATAAGGGTCCTCTGGTATCAAAAACTGACTCTCTGTTTTACGTCCGCTCTCAATTCACCTTGTTCATTAAATCCTTCTAATATCACAATAGAGGAATCAAATCTGTCACTTAAGTTTATGGCGTCATAATGAATTACGTCACAGGCAGGCTGCTGCCTGCCACAATCAAATTATCAAGTGGTTGTCATCATCATTGTCGTTTTTGTTGTTGTTGTTGTTGTTGTTGTTGTTGTTGTTGTTGTTGTTGTTGTTGTTGTTTTCTTTGGTCTTTAAATTCCCAGAGTATCAGCTTGATAAATTTACAGAGTTTTCTTAGCAATCCTGGTTTCTTACTTGAAAGTAGCTCGTGAAACTTGTAGTAGTTTGGGCTCGTATAGAAATATTTAGACAGGAGATTTTTTTCTTTCATTTTTAAAGTAGTCACAGGTAAATAAGTAGCGGTATTCATCTCCTATGTCATTATAGATACATAGGTTACACTTCCGTTCATCTCTTGGTATACCTTCCAAACGTCCCGTTTCAATTGGTATGTAATGGTTTGCCATTCGGAAGCGTGTAAGTGTAATTCTCTGCTGGTCAGATAAGCTAAGTAGGTAATGTTCAGTTTCGTATTTAATTTTAAAAGCGTGAAACGTTTTTCCTTTCCATGAGTTTGACTTTTCACCTTCCTATCCCTGTATATATTGGTCTCTTATCCTTTGGTTGATATGTCTCAATATCTGGTTTATGTTTTGCATGTTTTGTTGTATCCATAAGTAGCTGTATCCAATTTCATCTAGAATACTTTTGACTTGGATTGTACCGTGTTCTGTTTTGTAAGCAATCTGTAAACATATACTTATCGATCTTTGCTGACAATTCTTTTCAGTTGATGTTTTAGCCAGAAATTTGTCATACGTTGCTTGGTTTGTATCAAAAGGGACATTTCTCCCGTCTCTCCAAGCAGCGTGTATTTTAGTGTACTACGTTTTACTCTAAGGGTCTGTCTAATAAAATAAATTTTAACCTTTTCATGATGTTCAAATTTCTCTATCCCGATTGCTTCGCAGCCATAGAGCAGAATTGGATCTATTGGCTGGTAAAACAGCTTTAATTGGCAGTCGATTGGTATATCTAGCCGGCGCGTGTTTTTAAGTAATGGAAATACTACTTTGTGTTTCAATGACCCAGATCCACACTAGCTATTCACTGGTCCTAGCTATCCAATGCTACCCAGTCACCCACACATCTATCTACATCTTTGTACTGATATGGTGAACTACCGGTATCACCCAGATGCTGTTTGTTGCAGCAAGGTGTTAGAAACTGACATGTTACAGAAAGGTGCCCCTACACCAGAGATTTAATTAAGCGGACCTCCATTCCAGGATCATTTTCAATGTCTTTACATACATTTAGTCACAATAGTCTTAAGAGGCTTAAGAATGGCAGAACATAAGGCATAAGTGCAACAACTGCATTTGCACAGATCCACAAATTCTCAGTGGCCCCCACTAACGGTTGCACAAAATATTATTGTCTTAATTTTGAGGGGCTCCTGCACAACTTCAAGTTACACAAATAGATGCCACACATATAAGACTCATGTGGTCAAATCCCACATCCCTCACACCTCAGCCAACACCCCCACCCTCGGTGACATTTCGTTTGAAACAGGACTCTAGCTTTTTTCGCGATCCTAGTAGCAGCTCCTAGGGCCAAGGGTAAGAATATCAAAAACTTTGCACAGGGTCACATAAGTCCTAAGTTCGTCCCTAGGCGGAAAATCTTAGGTACCAGAGCATAAATAAGGAAAAATCGTTTATGGTCTCAAAGCGACCATGGACAGTGGTAGGACCGTACAATTGATAAATTGTCTACGCGACAGGCTGGTTCTCAACGGCCTAAACAGGGAGTCACGAATGGCTTCAGTGACTAATGCAAGCTCACCATCAATAACTCCAAGGAGTATCAGCTGACATCAAACGTCCCATCGCTAAATGGATTAAATGGAGGAAAAGAATAAAATACAACACGATACTTCATCATTGACAACAGCCGAATGGAACAATGTTGGTTCGAGATCGGCACCTTAAACTGTGACAATTCACCCACATATCTGGACCGCTGCTGCTAAATTAGCTTCTCTTGTGTCAATAGCGCATCAGCAAGCTCAAAATGCTACTCATTTTGATTAAGCCATTATAATGGTCAAGATGTGTACAAATTATATGTTTACTCAGTCAAAGTACAGTTGCCGGCCAAGAGAAAATATATATATTTATAATGGTCAAGATGTGTACAAATTATATGTTTACTCAGTCAAAGTACAGTTGCCGGCCAAGAGAAAATATATATATTTATAATGGTCAAGATGTGTACAAATTATGTTTACTCAGTCAAAGTACAGTTGCCGGCCAAGAGAAAATATATATATATATATATTTTCTCTTGGCCGGCAACTGTACTTTGACTGAGTAAACATATAATTTGTACACATCTTGACCATTATAATGGCTTAATCAAAATGAGTAGCAGAATATATATATACATTTCTCACGCAAGTTTACTGGTACAAATAGAGCTTTCTGTTGTCCTTTAACGTGGCATTTCTCTCGACCTCTGCAGATGGTGTTTTGGCCGGATTCAACATTAAACGGTCAGGAAAATCCTAATTTGTGCCTTAAGCAGGGTCCATTTGGATGCCAAGAGGAACTATTTTTGAAAGTTTGCCACTTGAATGACTGGCTCTGTAGCAGATCCAGTCCTCCCAAAGGTGCATTATCAAGAAATAGTCATCTCTTGGCCTGAAGGTAGAAATTCCTAAAGGCCACTGCAGATGCTGTTTTTGGCGGCTTTACAGTTATAGTGTTACGATGACAGAAGAGGAGTTAACTTCCCTCTTTGTAACACCCCCCCCCCCCATTCTCACGCTGCAAAGTTCCGCCGGGGAACCCAAGCTTACACAAGGACTGGGGAGATGAGAAGAAAGCATTGTCAGGTAGACTTAGTCCGCTGCAGTACCAGATCATAAGCATAGAGTGGAAGATATGCATACTGTTTCAGGTGTATTTTAGACTGAGGTTCCCTATCACCAGCCCGGCTGCTTTTAAAAAAATGTATTTCTTGTCTATATTCTTCATTCTTTCTTGAAAGGCGGATTTACAGAACATGTTACAACTTACCATAACTCACTATTTACATTAAAACCTCCTAGGTGCTCCCCGGTTTCAACCACGCCCTGAGTTCTGAGTGTATCGGTATTTCCTCGTGTTATCGAATCAGGGCTCAAGGGTAACCTAATCTGCCATAGCACTTCCATTCATGTCTCACAGAGCCAATAACATGTGTCCAGTGTTTCTGAAAAATCACAAGTTCATGAAGCGTTTCAACGCTAGGCTGCTTCGAGTGAGAGCGAACACTCAGTCAGCATTTACACAAATTAGGCATGCTGGGACAGTTTTCAAAGTACGACTGGTAAATAATTCTCATTAAGTAAGTTTTATTTCATTGACTGAACAAGTCAATTAAGAAATGAATTTAGTTCGAATCAAGGGTTTGGGTGAAAAGTGAGAAAGACCACTGTAATCGAGCCCCTTTTACAGAGGGAGGTGGCGTCATCACTGAGTGACGTGAACTGGCGTGTTGACTCATCGCTCGCATTTACACCTCGCTTTGCACTTTGCTCAAGACAGTTTCCCACATGCGACTATGACCATTGGGTCCATTCGCCACGCGTCGGGACTTTGTTCTGGCATCTCTGGCCTAAGATGCCATTCAACACCGTTATAGTTATCTTGAGATTGAACAACCGGTCTTTCGATTTTCAAGGCGTAATACGTATAATTCAACTTACTAGGCCGGTATAGGACCAATACCGAGCCAATACTGCCCTATATTCGTCCATTCCTGGTCCTGTAACATGCAGTATCAGAATAGAAGCACCCTAGTAAGTTCAGATGAAACCTTCTCATTCACGCACGCACACGCACACACACGCGCACACGTGTCGTAATTAAATGTATTAATACTTGCTGATTATTTATGTAAGTCAATGCTGGCACATAGTTAGGTCACTTGAAGTGCAATTTCTGTGCGTGCAGAATGAATAACGGTACAGTTACCGGTATATACATTGTATTTGTTAATTACTTTCATAAATCGGACGATTTAAAGGCACATATAGGTTTATAGTTTAAAGTGACTTGGACATCGTCCGGTAAGTTGACCGGTATGAGAGACTGTACAATTCACAACTCCGTTAATATATAATGGACGGCTTAGAGAGTATATTAAAGAGAAACACACGTGGATTATGAGCTCTATCAGTGATCATAAATACTCTATGATCCTATCATCCAGGAAGCTCAACACTTCGAGTGTACCTAGCGTCGTGTTGACGCTGGAGAGTTAATCCTGAGTAACGCCATACGCCGAATCAGTTAGCCCAGGCTTAAAACTGAAGCCATGTTCACATCTGTACATCGAAACAATTAATCTGATCAAAAATTGAGAGACTGTTGCCTCGAAGTAAAAGTTCGACACACACACATTAGCCCATTTTTCTTTCCATTAAAGCGCCACCTCAGAAACATCGTGATAGTAACGATCCAACGAGATTCTCCGAGATTGTCATAGCGGTGTAGACCGAGATAATGCAAAGTATCGGCGCGGTATCGGCCCAGCATCGACCCAGTAGGCTGTGTTATCCGGGAGGTGTGAAAAGTGTTGCATTCACGTTGCAGATTTGCATCGGAGAAGCTAATTCGAAATAGTTAATTCACCGAATTTTTCGAACTAAGTAATTCGTGGTCGTGTTCACATTAACAGTTAATCCGATGCAACGCCATAATTCAGGTTGGCGTTACTCCGGATTACCTCTCTCGTGGGAAGACGGCATTCCGGAACGCTAACTCGATGCATCTATGTTATTCAGGAGTAACTCTCTAATATGAACACGGCCATAAAAACCTACCCTCATAAAACATGTTCCTGGGCTGGTACTGGGCAAATACCGGCCTATTTCGGCCTGGTATTGGCCCAGTACTGGCCCAGTAACCTGCGTTATCAGGATAGTCTGTTATATGCGTGAGATAATGGACAGTTTTATTTTAAAATCCCTGATATAGCGTCTATGACTTTGGAAAATAGAATTGTTAAAATTGTATTCTGTTAGAGACATAAATTGTGTACCTCAATATAAGGAAATGAAATAAATCTTAGCATATCATAATTTCATTCCACATAAATTAGGCCTGATATAATTTTGTTAGTTATGAAGTTGAATAAGGGACTCGTATCTGTAATTCAATTTTACCGTTTAGCAAATTATATTAATTTATACGTAATGAACTTATGATATGTTAAGATGTATTTTGTTTCATTACATCTAGGCACACAATTTAAGCAAGCAAAATTATAAAAATTTAACAGTTTTATTTTGAAGCATTTTCGTGTGAATATGCACCTTTTAATAGTCCCTAATCCGTTTTCAGGTGGATTAAATGTATATATACCTGGGTGCGTATTACGAATCACAGTACTGGATGTTGCTACCCTCGTACATATATGTACGGCCTAGTAAACTAGCTATGGGGACAAACGGAATGGACATTCCGAGATTCCGAGCTTTCTGGCATATCAGAATAGCTATAAGCCTGCTAGAGAACGTCTCAAACGATTTCATAAATTGCGCCCTTCTTTTTCTTATAGTCTTTCTGTACGATGTCAAAACTACCTGTTTTGTGAGACATTATTCCCCAAATGACAGCTATGTTTTCCAAAATTACGCCCAGCGGTATCAGAAGTACAGCGCCAAGAACCAACATACTATATCTCCAGTATCCAAGGCGGCGAATACTGAGTGATTTGAGAGCGCCTAGGAAGAACATGTATGGATAGACAGCGCTTATTGTGTTATACATGGCGCAAGTGATAAAAGACATAGGATAGCGACTGGTTAAAATAACACCGAATGTTGTAGCTGGCATACTTATAACACATGAAACTAATAAAATTATACCTAACTTATGTCTCAGTTTTATTTTCGAGCTTAATGCTGTAAGCAGAATGCCATTAAACCACCTCTTTCGTTGTTTGACGTAATCAAACATCGTGAACGGACTTTGTTCACACATATAGCCGTCGATGAAGTCAAAGCGGTATCCCTTAGATATCGCAACCGCGCCGAAGAAACAGTCCTCAGCTATGGACCCTTCAGGACCGTGATCAAAAGTCACATCTCTCTCCGCTCCCACATTTGCAACTACGAATGAGCCTTTCCAATTGAAAATTGGCTTACGAAGGACTTTTAAACAGAATCGTAACGACCCGTAATCGAACGCAACACGAACGCTATCAATCAGAGTCATACACCAGTTGACGACACGACCACGGGCGTACATAATAACTCCCTGTCCAAACTCGCTTTTACCCTCACAGACAAAGTTTAGTATTCCTATCACACCCTCCTCTGTTAGGTGAGTCTCCTCGTCCAAGTGAACTATCCAATCATCATCGTTTAACATATTAACCCCAGCTTCTAAGCAGTACTGCAGAGCACGGGCTTTGAACATGCTTCCTGTTTTAGAAGAATATTTTATGGGAACCACTGTTTCCTTAGTTTTCATAGTTCTTTTCAGATGTATCGATTCATCAGAGACAACCTCTATTATATACTTCTCGATTCCTACACTTTCTATAACTTTCACATTCCGTTCTACATTTTCCTGAACAAGTTCCGGAAATTTACCGCGTGTAACTACCCGGAAACAGATGAAAGGTGCCAACAGGGGAGAACCCTGCAACTTGGGCTCTTCTGGGAAGAGTGAGAAAAGAACAAAGCCCAGAATACTGCTTAGCGTGAGTGGGCCAGACATAAGGACTAGCAGGCGTGTGGTATCCACTAATATCTCGGTTAACCAGTCCGACCACGTGTTTCCGGTTATGTAGACATATGTTGTAAAGTAGGCCCGTATCAACGACTGTATGAGCACACAGCAGACGAGAAGTACCACCATACCAACATGGCGGAATTGAATCGTGATAGCCATGACTGCTGACAGTAGTGGTGTGTTCTGTTTCCGCGATACCGTCCTCGCCGGTGGCCTGGTGTGTGCTGTTTCACGTACGATGTCCTAGAGTTCGTCAGAATCTGTAATGATAAAAAGGAAATTATGATGTAAGATTATTTGATATATGACTGGAAACGCGCTCTATGCATAATCTACGCTTTGATATTCAATTTGCCCCTATGGCTGTGACTTAAATTCAAATTGAACTTACAACATCTTTGACCAAAATAAAATTGATCATTGTCTTTGAGCCAATACCCAATTTGGCAGTATAGCACTGAGACAAATAGACAATCCACTTAATCGCTGAATCATATGGCAATGTTCAATTAGGCCTTATGGTATTGAGATTATATCAAAGAGACAATTGGAAATTGTGCCCACATACAACTAAATCAGGCACTTTTGGTTCAATGACAGATGGAACTTGGCTGAAAATCCAATGGGATATTGGGCCTACTTGAAATATCCAATGGACTTTCCCACTGTATCCATCCATCATATAACATCATAATCACTGACGTCAAAATGACGTCATGGATAACGTAGATAAGTACGTCACGAACGCATAGTTGAAGGCGGACTATGCGCTGTTGTACCAATCGTACGTCTTTACTATTTAATAAATATCCTTTTGAATATTTTGAAACTAATTTAATAACAAAATATTCAACAACTTAGCTGTATAGTTTTCAGGAAATTGATAGTCAGGACATTTGGGGATCGGTCAATTACAACACAGCGAAGTGTGGATGGAGCTTACCTAGTGATGGGCGGGGCATAGCTAAAACAGGAAAGGTACATTGGGACCTAAATCTAAATGACCCAATGTTGTAACTTGTGTAGATCTCCAATATGACCGTTGGAACGTGTGTAGATCTCCAATATGGCATTGGAACTTGTGTAGATCTCCAATATGACCATTGTAACGTGTGTAGATCTCCAATATTACCATTGTAACTTGTGTAGATCTCCAATATGACCATTGGAACGTGTGTAGATCTCCAATATGACCATTGTAACTTGTGAAGATCTCCAATATGGCCATTGGAACTTGTGTAGATCTCCAATATGTTCATTGGAACGTGTGTAGATCTCCAATATGACCATTGGAACGTGTGTATATCTCCAATATGACCATTGTAACGTGTGTAGATCTCCAATATGACCATTGTAACTTGTGTAGATCTCCAATATGGCCATTGGAACTTGTGTAGATCTCCAATATGATCATTGGAACGTGTGTAGATCTCCAATATGAACATTGGAACGTGTGTAGATCTCCAATATGACCATTGGAACGTGTGTAGATCTCCAATATGACCATTGTAACTTGTGTAGATCTCCAATATGACCATTGGAACGTGTGTAGATCTCCAATATGACCATTGTAACTTGTGTAGATCTCCAATATGACCATTGGAACGTGTGTAGATCTCCAATATTACCATGACCCAATGTTTACTTGACAATGTAATAAATATGGCATTAAGTTATATGGTTTTAGCCAACATATGATGATTGACATTCAGCCACCAGAATCTTGTGCCAATATTCACCTGATGGCTATTGCCATAGCCTATTCAAGTTGGAGTCCGCGCAGGTACGTGAATATTTAAAGGCGCCAGAATGTTTTAGAAGAAAACTGATAAAAGTTTATACTGTTTAATTTATATTTAACTTATATAGGTTCTAGTACAATACAATGATTCGAAATAAATCTTAAATGGTGGTTAGAAATTCGTTTCGCTCATTCAAATTTACAACTAAAGAAATATATTAATTTATACGGAATGAATTCATCATTGTTAAAATTTATTTTGTGTAATCACATTGAGGTACATAATTTAAGCCTCTAAAAGTATACAAATGCAAGAATTTTATTTTTAGGCATTCTGGTGTGACTGTCCCCCTTTAATCTGATCGTTCACACAAAATCAAGTTGGACCATATGCGATAGGTTCAAAATGAAATTGGCTGTTGCCCAAGTATGACGCTGCTTCCGATGGAGGAACCAGGTGTCTGAAATAAAATTATAATGGGAAAGGTTCCTTAACATTTTCCTGAAAGTACCATAGAATCCTACTTATCTTGTGTCAACAGCGCCTCAAAGCGCTCAAAATACTACTTGATATAGGCTATATATTAAACATGTTGATGGTCAATATTTTTCAAGATATTTTTTAATTTAGAAGATTATTTTTGTAAATATACCACTGATTTTTTTTAGCCGGCTGGACTATTAAAGGGGTAATGGTAAAGAAATTTTACTTAGCCAGTGTCTATCTGAAGGCCGAGCGAAGAGTATTTTTGAAAATTTACCAACAGAATGACTGGCTCACATGAATTCCAATTTCAATGTAATGCAGGTAAGCTGTTTGACCGCTCTTGTGTCAACAGCGCCTCAAAGCGCTCAAAATACTACTTGATATATTAATTAAGCATTTTGATGGTCAATATTTTTCAAGATATTTTAATTTAAGAAGACTGTGTTTTGTAAATTTACCACTGAATTTCTTTTTTGCCGACTTGGCCATTGAAGGGGTAGTAGCAAAGAAAATTAATGTTTTTACTTAGCCAGTGTCTATCTGCAGGCCGAGAGTTACCGACCCAGTCATTCTAGTGGTAAATTGTCAAAAATACTGTTCTCTAGGCCTTTCAAATAGCAATGTCTGAAGGCCACTGTAGAGTTGGTTTTGGTCAGTTTGGCCATTAAAGGGTTGGGTTAACACGCGAGGTGTTAATATACATTTCTAAAATTACCCCGTGTTATACATTATCTCAAAATTACCCCGTGTTATACATTATCTCAAAATTACCCCGTGTCATACATTATCTCAAAATTACCCCGTGTCATACATTATCTCCAAATCACCCTGTGTCATACATTATCTCAAAATTACCCCGTGTCATACATTATCTCAAAATTACCCCGTGTCATACATTATCTCAAAATTACCCCGTGTCATACATTATCTCAAAATTACCCCGTGTCATACATTATCTCAAAATTACCCCGTGTCATACATTATCTCAAAGTTTAACATGCTCAACGCCTAGCATCTTTTAGGATTTTTAATGTATCTTTTCTGAGATTCAAAGGCACCGAATAAAAGAGGTTTTACTTCTTTTGCAATTAGTGGTGGGTTTGCCATATTTTTGCTCTAGAGTGACTGGCCTACTAATATTATTATTTATCATACAGAATCATAGTAAATGTTCATAGCGTATGCAATGTACCTTTCCAGTTTTAGCTATGCCCCGCCCATCTCTGAGCTCCACCCACACCTCGCCATGCTTGTGTTTGGATCGATCGATCCCTGAACTCGCTGACTATCAATTTCCAGAAAACTAACCATGTAAGCTGTTGAATATTTTGAAACTAATTTGAATGGATGCCTATGTCAGCCACAGCGTCCAGTAAAATTAGTTTCCAAATATTCAACGGCTTGTTTATTAAATAGTAAAGACGTACAATTCGTACAACAACGCTTAGTCCATCATCAATTATGCGTTGTTATCTAAGTCATTCATGACTTCATTGATTATGACGTTATCCTATGCGTCACGTAGTTGATTATGACGTCATATGATGGATGGATAAATTGGAAACGTCCATTTATTCGGAATACAAAATGTTGCACGCTGTATGTAAGACTGTAGGTTTCTTGACCTTATGATCGACATAGCGTGACATAGAATACGGTTTAGTGTTTCCCATGGCCTCTACATTTTGGTAGTCCCAGTGATCCCGCATCGTGGAATCTGGAGATCCCAAGCTGAAATATGAGGGGTCTAATGTCACAGCTGTGATTCTCGTCCAGTTTTTCTCATCTATAACAAGATTGTAGTGTACCATGAACTATCTATCATCTATGAATTGTGGGTATCTCATGCTAGATTCTTATGGGTATTTATGTGCAAAACCTATAAGACTAATTAGTATTTAAAGGGATGCTAATCTCATCTCAAATGTTATATTGCACCGATAGATTACGGTGTATAGATTCCATATCATTCATATCCTGTCACATTCCCTTATCTGTATAACAATTATCTGCTTTGTAATAGCGCTTAAACGTTGAACAGTGATCGCCGCCATTTTGTCTCCTCAAGCGGAAAGCACAAAGGAACTCTGTTAAGGCCGCTTTATTGGATGGGAGAGCCATGAATTTGTTTGCCACGGTGGCACAGGGCGACCAGCAATAACCTGATATGGTCTTGCACTGCCTGCTGCATCTAAACTTTAGTTAAGTTCCTCGGTTTTAATGGTGTCTTTATAGTCTTACTGATTGAAAACATCTATTACAATATTTGCGCGATGGCTACATGTTATAGGTCGGGTCATATACGTATGTTCACGGTCGCTAAATGTTTTGCTCTTGCCTGGCATCGATTGTAACTCGGCCATAGCATCTCTGGTATATACGCAATTGTGATTACATGTGATTACTTGTAGTTTGGGCATGCTCTGCCACTTCTGAGTCTGGCAGCATCCTACTTTCCAGTATGTTCGTGAGGTCTGCCTTGTTAGTCTTTTGTATTCCTCGTAGAAAAGCGATGTGGGAATGGCTGTAACTGGGTGGCTCAATACACTTAACATTGTTATATCAGATCGTGTTTGTGAGATTTTCAGTGATCTACGGAATACCAGCTCAGCGCACACATTGAGTTGTTTTTTCATGCCTTTGATATTAACTTTTGTTTGCTTAGTCATTTCAGCAAGGATCTTGGTAGTACAGCAAGTTATACTGCTGTAAAATGAGCGATCACCAGCATTAGATAAACTATTGTCTAGAAATGCAGACATCTTTTCACCTGATTCCACAATTGAGAGTAAACCTTTTTCTACCTCCTTGTCAGCAATCACTCCACTTGCTATATTTACTAGTTTCTCTGGATGTGAATTTGGCTGAAATGGGTGTGTCATATTATTATCCCGGATAACAGTGGATTCTGTGGATATATATCACTCCATATGCCATTGAAACCCGCTGAACTCAAGCGAACAGCAAACTGTCCATCCAGAAACGATCGGGTCACATCCTCTGGAAGATCAATCCTGTCCAAAGGATAAACTGGCATCCAACGTGAATAATTAGTTCGATCTGCCGAGAAGAAACATGGCACCATGGAAAGTTGTGATGACAAATGTAGAGGCCTTCACGTTCACTTCTTATGAAGTTAAACAGTAATTGAATTGCATCCAGAAACATTGTCCAGTACTGAAACGTTGGAGATGATCTGCAACCTTCCTCTTTGAACTGTTGGAGCAGTGGACGTACATGTGAAGCCAGCATGCTATTTAGCTGACCAGTTGCATTAATAGCCTGTTGTTCAGTGCCATTTAATCGTACTACATAAGTGTCCTCAAATTGGTGGAAAATATCATCAAGGCTACGCGATTGCTGATCTGCATTACACCATTTTACAAATTCCGTCAAAATCGTTTGCATCATTGCCTCATAAGAAAGTGTCAGATCACGCACTGCCCTCTGAAATTGTTTTCCAGCAAGCATCATATCAACAGAACTTGGAGCGTACACACCACTTCCACCAGCAGATCTTTAAGCCCACCATCTCCCCAAAGTTTGCCAATTGTAGCTATAAAGCAACACGCACTGTGGAATACACCGAGACGAAGTTCACCAGCTTTGCTCCATTTCACTTGTTGTGTAACTGCATATAGTTGCTGGCCCATAGTCTGGATTGTACTTTGCTGACCTAGACCTAATCATTGGTGTGTAGACAGTTGCAGGATCAACAGGTTTTGCTTCAATAACTGGAGCATATGTTGCTATTGTTCAGGTATCACTTTTCTCAACTAGTGCTGCATTATAACCAGTCCAGGATGGTATCATTTGAACGGTAGTGTTAGCTAAGCTAGAAGGAAGCTCTATGGTATCACGGGAGGTGTCAAGGTCTTGATGTTGCTACAATGAATAACACATTCCGCTAATTTCCACACTTTACGATGTATGTTTTCTGAAGGCTGATAGTTTGGATCAACTGAAGCAAACGCATCTATACTCAAAAGCCAGCGCAATGCCTTGCGTAACAGACTGGGTACAAATCATTCAGATGATTTCAGACCGAGTTCAGCAGATGTGTAGTAATCAGTCGGTGCTTCAATTTCTGTGATCTGCCTAAGCAGCCAAATAGCACTATGAAGTAAGCTCTCTTGGTCTGAGTTAGTTGTTTCACCACACGAACCCAGTGCTATTTGGTCATAGTTAATCTTTTCCTTCAGTTCAGAAAATGTTTTGACCGCATCTCCTAATGTTACGCTGCTACTCATCACAATGCTTAACTTTGACTGACCATGCTGGGTATGTATGACAATTTTCTCAGCATAATGCTTACCGAACCTTTGCTGTAGCTTTTCAGCTCGATAACCTTTTGCGTCACTGTCTTCAGGCAAGGAGTTATGAAATTTGCTGAGAAGAGTTTTTAATTTATTGGCTTTTCCTTGCTTAAGTGGTTCATCAATCTCATCCACAAGGGCGATGAAAGCAGTTTGATATATGTCTTCCGTATCAGTCTCTAAAACACTGATGTTTCGCTTGCTGATATAACTTGACATACATGATTTGTGATAAACTGCATCTAAGGCAATTAAATCCTCTCCTTCGATCTTGGCAAGCAAAGAGAGATCTTTTTCGCGCGTGTGCTGCTTCATACAAACGTTCTTGGCACGATACAGTCTGTACTTTATGAATACTATCTCTCTTTCTAGAATTGCAAAGAAGACACATCGTCCAGTTTGTCAGTGTGGGTGTTTGAGACCGTGTGGTCGGGCGTTGTTTGTCTGCCGAAGCAGCTTGGGACGTAGAACTCTGTGCTTTATCTTTAGAAGTAAAACGAGAAAGATTACTTTTACTAGTGAACGTTTTACAACAGCTATGGTGATATGCAACAGACATGGAATGAAGACTGTTTATATCCACAAGCTCGCCTTCAAGTCGCTATAACACATTATCCAGTCGGATAACAGTCACCGACAGTATTGATTCAATACCAGCAGATTTGGCCGTTATTAATTTTCCGACTTTTATTTCCACGCATCTGGTCCAATTTGTTGACACCCGAGACTTTTTGGGTTGAAGAGACTTTAATGGGCTTGAACCAAGCTCATCCGCCATGTTTGCTCACAATTGCCTGATATGCGCTTTAGACTGAGTGGTTACTGCGCTTTTAAAGACTGTGGCTTCTTGGACTGCATGGTCAATTGAGACAACTACAACAATTGTATTTATTGGCTGTTTAAAATTCAATAAACGGGATTCTAAAATTGTTAGCAGAGTAGAGGTGTGTGTGTGTGCGCGTGCGTGCGTGCGTGCGTGCGTGCGTGCGTGCGTGCGTGCGTGCGTGCGTGCCTGCCTGCGGCCTGCTGCCTGCTGCCTGCGTGCGTGCGTGCGTGCGTGCGTGCCTGCGTGCGTGCGTGCGTGCGTGCGTGCGTGTGTGGTTTTCTCGTTGTTATCACATCAAAATCACATGCTTTTCGTCGGGAAATAAAAACAAGAACGAAATCAGATTTATCGAAATAATTTTTACGCTGATTATCATTTTAATTAAATTATCCCTCCCCCACCCCACCCACCACCCCCAACCCCCCTCCCCCACCGCCCAAATATTACAGTTTTCCATGTAACTAGATTTCATCTTTCCCATTGTCGCAGTTAACTTGAATATTAAATAAGAATAATTGGTGAATTACAAAAATTGTATTTAGCAATTTTTGTGCATCGCTATATGTAGATACATGCAACTATATTTGACGGAAATATAGGTATATTCTATAGAGCAATTTTTGACAATTTATAGATCTTTTAGACCCATTTTTGTCCTCAAAAGTACTATTGACCTCAGAATGTCGAGGCTATGGTTTATTCAATATCTGCGCATGATTATTATTATTATTACCTACACATATACTTAGATAATTGCTCCACGCATTGCCATTGCTGAGATAACGTTTTTATACTGCATTTAAAAGTCATCTACCCGTTTCTTTACATTTCCGTCTCCATGGCAACCGCACATCGACAGATGTCTACGACAAGGCAAAATGTAATCTAGGGACCCTAATAATTATGAAAAAACATGATATAGCTTTCTGTGCGGTGGGGGGGGGGGAGGGAATTAAATTGGTAAAAATCTGGTTTTGGCCGCTGGCCTATTTTGATGGTCAATGTTTTTCAAGATATTTTAATTTTAGAAGACTATTTTTATACATTTATTTATATGGAATGAACTCATATGTTAAGATTGGTTTCGTTTCATTACATTGAAGTACAGAATTTAATATCCTAAAAGTATATAATTTCAACAATTTGATTTTCAAGCATTTTGGTGTGAATATGCACCTTTAAACATCTTTTTATATTCAACCATTTTGCCTATGTGTGTAGGATATATGAAAATTTCCATTGTAGGCGATTTAGGACTTTTAAAGTGCATACAAGGAAATTAGATCTGTCTTTGCCATGGGTTCATTTTGCCATGCAGGATGTATGTTGCAATATGTGAGGGGTGTGTGCGTGTGTGTGTGCGTTTAATATATCTTCCTATCTCTTCTTTTTTCACCCTTAGACCCTCTCTCCTCAACATCCGACAACGATTTGATAAAACTCGTATTTACCTAGTAAATAAACGAGAGAGGCCGCTGACGCTTCAAACTGAACTAGGGCAAATCCTAAATGTGCACTGCGAAACCAGAAAATCAGTAGCTTTAGGCCCATCTATGTAAAAATACATAAAAGTAGAACAAGTCAACACTGGGGGAAATGTAATACTCGGCACGTTATGATTCATTTTACACAATGGATCAACGTTAAAGGTCCGCATTGGCATCAGAATGCTTGAAAATACAATCTGTGAAATTGTATGCTTTTCGGGCTTACCCCTTTAACACTAATTTCAGCCAAAAACGACGTCAGCAGTGGTCGTGAGAAATGTCCATTTGCAGACCTAGAGAAGACTATTTAAAAACATTTACCAGTGGAATGACTGGCTCGATAACGGAGCCAGTCATTCCAGTGGTACATTTTCAAAAATTGTTTTCTCATGATCTGCAAATGGACATTTTCTATGAGAAAATTTAAATTTTCTTTAACAAATTTAAACGAGTAGGCAGTGGGCGAGCGGGTGGATGAGCGGGTGGGTGGATGGGCGGAGAGACAGACGGACTGACAGACAAACTGGCAAGAGGATTGGTGGGTGGCAGGCTGGCATGTGGAAACACAATTCACAAATCCTCACTCAATACTTATGTGACCATGATTAAAGTGACATATACACCCGCCCGCCCGCCCGCCCACCTGCTCACCCACCCACTGCCTACCCGTAAGCCTTGCCCACCCGCCTGCTAACCTGCCCACCTGAACGTACGAGAACGCACACACACACACACATGCATGTATAGCCACCTCCCCGAGGCTTATATATACACCTATGTAGATCTATACCACCACAGCGCCCAACCCTCGCACCTCTGCCAACGTCTACGTACTACTGCACACATATCGAGACTACACACACGTTCCCAATAAGGGGCCATACATCTGTATATTGACATAGTTAAACTTGTATCTGACACTTTAACACGTGTTAACGGTTAGTGCGTCAATGTAATGAAACAAAATACATCTTAGCACATAATGATTTCATTCCGTATAAATTAATACAATTTTTTTAAAGTTGTGAAATTGAATTATATACACGTATTCCTAATTGAATCTCACAAATTTGTATTAATTGATACGGAATTAACAAATATGAAATATACAATTTATATCTACCACTAAAATATGAATTGAAAATACATTTAACGGTGCACATATACAGTAAAATTTCTGAAAATAAAATTGTTTAAATTATACACTGTTAGCAGCTTAAACTGTGAGCCTATATATGGGCACGGGCCTCTATTTCAATTTCGCAACTTAAAAAATTATATTAATTTATATGGAATGGAATCATCATATGTTAGGATTCTTTTCGTTTCATGACACATAGGCACATAATTTAAGCTTATAAAAGTATGCAATTTTAACAATTTTATTTTCAATCATTTTGGTGTGAATATGTACCTTTAATCATATGCTAAGATGTAAAAACCGCGTGATTATAGTTGTGAATATGAACGTGTTATTCTTTAAGCGCGCGTCTTAGTTTTTGATAGCGAGGTTGCATTCTTACATGGAGATGCGGGGGGAAAACCTGTCTATAACGGACACTTGCGTTTGGCGCCACAAGATGGTGACTCTTTAAGATTGGTTCTGTTACCCATTTGAAACCTGAATTCATAGAATCTCAATTTAAAAATAAATATACAGGTAAGCTGTTGAATATATTGAAACTAAGTTGACAGGAAGCTGTTGCTGTCATAGGCAGCAACAACTCCCAGTCAAATTAATTTCAAAAATATTGAACAGACTATTTATTACACAGTAAATAAATTTACGAATTCGGTATTTCTAGTTCAAACGCTTAAGGGTATAGAAAACGCATCATCCGCGTTACTGGCATAGCAATTGAGTTGTAATAAGCGACCACCTGTCATTCGTGACCGACCACCTGATATAGACACGGTACATCCTAATATTGCAATGGCACTGTTGTATTTGCTCCGTAGAATTGCAATGGTTAGCTCGGAATCGTGACATGGCATCCCACGAGTTGTTTATCTACAGACATATAGATGTGCCATCTACATGATCTGACACGAAAGTTTGTGAATAGTATGTCCACATGCCAGTCTGCCACCGACCAACCCTCCTGCCAATCTGTCTGTCAGTCCGTCTGGCTCTCC